>CAMZMU010000086.1:2348095-2765500 GCA_947311845.1 Poa pratensis
TAGCACCACTGGTGTTTACCAACGCTGCATTTCGCCCGAAGAAGGCAGAGAACTGTTGGATGAGATACATGCCGGCGTATGTGGACATCATGCTTCCTCACGCGCCCTTGTTTCAAAAGCCTTCCGACAAGGTTTCTATTGGTTGACAGCCAAGCAAGATGCAGAAGACATTGTTAAAAGATGCAGGGGCTGCCAACTTTATGCCAGACAATCACACATGCCGGCTCAAGAGCTTAAAACAATACCCATCACATGGCCTTTCGCAGTCTGGGGCTTGGACATGGTTGGTCCGTTTAAAACGGCGCCTGGTGGCTACACACATTTACTTGTGGCTGTAGACAAGTTCACCAAATGGGTTGAAGCTAAGCCTATCAAAAAGCTAGACGGCGCCACAGCCGCAAACTTTCTGTGGGGAATAATCTCTCGGTTCGGGGTGCCTCATAGCATCATCACCGATAACGGCACTAACTTGTCGCAAGGCGAAGTCGAGGAATACTGTTATAAGCATGGTATCCGCCTAGATCTAGCCTCAGTAGCGCATCCGCAGGCAAACGGTCAAGTAGAGCGTACAAATGGTTTAGTCTACAAGGAATCAAACCACGTCTCGAAGTACCATTGCACAGAGCGGCTGGGGCTTGGGTGGATGAATTGCAGTCTGTCCTTTGGAGTTTACGCACAACTCCAAACAGATCAACCAAGTTTACTCCTTTCTTCTTAGTCTATGGCGCAGAAGCAGTGTTGCCAACCGACATGATGTACGATTCTCCCAGAATTCAAGCCTACGTCCAGGAAGACGCAGAAGATGCAAGACAGGATGGCCTTGACCTACTTGATGAAGAACGAGATGTTGCCCTTGCACGATCCGCCATCTATCAGCAAAGTTTGAGGCGTTATCACAGCAGAAGGGTGCGGCAACGAAGTTTTAGAGTTGGTGACCTGGTTCTCCGCCTAATCCAAGATAGGAAGGGCTTGCATAAGTTATCCCCGCCTTGGGAAGGACCTTTTGTGGTCAGTAAGGTGTTGCTCAATGGTTCTTATTACTTGGTAGACGAGACGGATACAAGAAGAAGCGAGGTCGCAAGCGCAAAAGGAAGGTTGACGACAAGTACGAAGAAACCAAGCGACCTGGAACATTGAGCAGCTACGTCCTTTTTACACTTAGCAATTTCCACATTGTAATAAGTACTATATGATTATGAAATAAAAGTCTGTGGTTTGCTCATTCAGTTTTGGGATCATGCCATCTTTTGTCTTTTCTCGCAATCATATATCTGTTGTCATAAAAGTTACCAAACAAAATAAGTTTTTGCTCCGTGCTAAGGTCAAACTTTTTGACATTTGCCGTCTGCCGGCTAAAAACGCAAACAATCTTTGCACCGCCTAATATGCTTATCTGTCTGTTTGTGTGGGTCGCCTAGTAGTATGTCGTTGGCACCAACATGCTGGCTTTGGTCTCTGAGTCTAAATTAGTTGGTATTGCACCTGGTTGGCTCAGCTAAAGTAACTAAGATGAGGTTCCGCCAACATATGAAAAAGCTAAACATGCAGCGAGATACATATTAAGGCGGGCCACTTAAATAAGCCTACCGCCAAGTGTAGCATAAAAGTTGGCCCATAAATATTTACAACCCAAAATAAAGTTTTATGCGTTAACAGATTAACGCAGTGTTTTGTGCTGCCTTTGCAGGAGGAAGTCAAGGGATTGCCGCCTTGGTAGAGCTGGTGGAGAGATCCTGGGGGCTGACGCCGGCATTCTTGGGGCTGGCTCCGCCATCCTTGGGGCTGCGCTTGTCGGCTCCGGCTTCGCCTTCTCGCCTCGGCAGCTTCAGGATCCGCCAAGGAGGGATCGGCTACGGCAACATGCGGGTCCGGGTGTTCCTTGTAGAACTTGCGGATGTCAACCATGTTGGCAACCCGGGTCGCATAGCCGCGAACAGACCGCAGCACGTCCTGCATCACGATGGCTTGGTTGTTTTCGTCTTCGGTGGGGAAGTACTCGGTGACTTGATGAATATCAGCCTCCGGGTACCACGCCGCCGTCATTGCCAATGCCAACTTGGCGCCGCCTCGTGCTGCTGAGCGTAGCGTGTCGTGTTCGGCTGCCGCCTTCTCCAGCAGGTCCGGCAGAGCATCGAAGATGACGGGATCGCCGTCTTCCCAGGGTAGAACTTGGCGGCAAATGCTTTGCCTGCGCCGACAATCTGGTTGACGATTTCGCCAACTTTCAAGATTCGGGCAAGGCGCGGCGTTGTAGCCAGGTCATCTCCCAAGCTAGCCGGCACTGCACAAACACAAAGTTACACACTGCAGCTTCAAGTTTCAAGAGCAAGGTGACAAAGATGAAGGATTGGAGACATACCCAAGACATGGTCGTGGATGGCGTTGACCTCATCCAGATGGTTCTCAAGCGTTTCTTGAGCTAGCTGGACCGCCTTGACAGTTGGTCCTGCTGCTCCTTGGCGTTCTTGTTCACCTGGTCAAGGTTGTTGCTCATGGCCTCAAGTTGTCCGTCAACTTGCTAACTTCGGCAGCATGGGCCAACGCACGCTCATCCAGCTCCTTGGCGTGATCCGCCTTCAGCTTGGTCACCAGCCCGGCAAGATCTGCAGCTTCGTTCATCAAAGCTTGCATGTCAGTGGAGTTCTTGAGAATATCTTGCGCAGTGTTTAGTAATTCTACAAATAAAAAGAAAGACGACTAAAATACTTGTCGGAAAAGGAAAAGAAGTCGGACGAAAAGAAGGCAAAGAAAGCTTTGTCACCTTCATCCTTCTTGCGAGCTTCTTCCAAGCTCGCAATTTGGGCGTTCTTCAACTCCACGTCCTGCTGCAGTTGCTGGCATTCCTTGTTTTTCTTCTCTTGAGCACGAAATAGCTCAAGATTGGAAGCAAGAACGGCCTGCATGCACGAAAACAACATTATGGTTAGCACTATTTAGTCAACGAGACCACTTTGCCGGCTAAATTTTTCAGCCGCCAAAGTGCTCGGGGGCTGGGACCATAGGCTATTTTACCTCAAGTTGTCCGTGCAGGGTCTCGTGGAGTTCGTCCATGTGCGCGTACCAGTTGCGGGTACCGTCACGCATGGTCTTCAGTTTGCCGGGGGTCTTGCAACCCTTTGCCAGATTGAGAGCCAGGATGGGAGGATGATCCGCCTTGTTCGGCCGCCATCTGGTCATCCATCTCCTGCTTCATGGCAATAAATCGAGCGGCATCACTAGCCGAAGCTTCAGCCGTCTTGGAAGTGGTAGGTCCGGCAACTGATTTTTGCCCGCCGCCTTCTCCGTAGCCGCCTCTGGGTACCAGCAGCTGTGTACGTTCCCTGGCATACAACCACGGGAACGCCAACTGTGGGCGTTGTCGGCGCAGCGGCTGGAGAAGAGCGTGGTGGCTTGCCCCTGCCGGCAGCAATCTTCAAGTTGGAGCGGAGCTTGGGCATGGCAGGCTTGCCCTGTAAGCAGAAAAGTGCAAGTTTGTCAGCACAAACATATCAAAATAGCTAAGTCAGGGAAAGCAAAAGTTTGCTACCGCTTGAAGGGGACATTCCCCACGGTCTCATCCTCTGCATCGACAGAGGTGGCCGCCTTCTTCCTCTTCTCCAAATCCTTGGTGGAGGAGCTCAGCTTGCGCTTCTTCGATTTGCTGGCACCGGTGTCGTACCAGTTTGGAGCCAACTCTTCCTCCCCCAAGGTTTGCAGCTGAAAAGGAAAGACAATATTAATCCAGTACCAGTGGGTAAGGATGTAGTGAAATAACAAAGTAGCTTTGACTTACCGCTGGGGCTGGGTTGTCATGGGTGAACATGGCGACGCCTTCAGCCGCCTTCACCGACAGAGGCTTGATAAGCTCTCTGAGCCGGTATTCTAAGGCATCCTGATCAAGGGTGCTGTTGCCGGCGTCATCCGCCTTGTACTCGCACATCTTCAGTGGGCGATGGCGGAGTGGCATTATCTTCCTCGACACCCAGCAGATGACGGTGTCAACTCCGTCAAGTCGTGGAGCCATCATCGTCTTCGTCAAGAACTCGATCCGCCTAACGGCAATTCGAAGTTCCGCCGACAAGCTGCTGAGCGGCACCTTTGCCGTCCAACAGGCCTTGTGGGTTGGCGGACCGTTGACAAAGCAGGCATCCCTGTGTGCTGCCAGGTGTCGGGATGTCCTTGCAGTAGAAGAAAGTGCTGGTCCAGTGCTTCACCGACTCGATGTATGGTATCTTTGGGTACCAGTCGGGTTGGCGGCAGTTGAACGTGACACTACCGCAGGTTGCTAGGTGGCCGCCTGGTATGGTTTGCCGGCGGCACAGGAAGCAGTACTTGAATAGCTCTATGGACGCAGCTATGCCTAAGTACCCTTCGCACAAAGCCTGGAAGCCGGCTAGCACTAGAATACTATTGGGCGCTATGTTGTGCGGCTGCAGCCCATAAAAACTAAGTACCGCCAAGAAGAAGGCGGAAAGCGGCAGAGACATACCGCGAAGGCTGTGCGACGCCAACATGACGCGCTCGCCGTCTTGGGGTCAGGCACCGCCTCGTCGCCTGGAACCCTCCAGGAGCATTCCGTCTTTGGCGGAATGTATCCGCCTTCCTCCAGCTCCTTCAGATAGGCTGACGTCATAACTGACGGCAGCCAGTACCTGGAGCCAAGGTCTCCAGTCTCTTCCTCTTCCTCGGCGTCGTCATCGTCGTCGGCGGCAGATTCCGCCGCAGCCTCAGAGCTGGTCGCCGCAAGGGATGGGAGGGGAAAGGTCGGAGCGGTTGCAGGCGCCGCCGGAGCTGGGGAAGAAGTAGAAACCTCGCCCGCAGCCACGGTGGCAACGGGAGAGGTCATCGTGCGCCCACGGGCACCGCCGCCGCCGCTGGGCAGATCCAGATCCAGCGGGGGTCGCGAGGCCGCAGCCAGCGCCGCCGTCGCCGCCGCATCTGCTGAGTGCTCGCCATTTGGGGGAGAAGCTCTGCTCGTGCTCGCCGGAGTTGAGTACGGGGAGGAGAGAGCTCGGGAAGGTGAGGAGGCCACGGTGGGTGCGAATGAGGAAGAAGAGCATCGGTGCCCTTTGGGGTATTTATCCCCGCGCCAAGATCGTGCCCGAGATTGGGGGGACGCGAGATTTCCGCCACGTGCCCACGATTTGCACGTCGTGGCAACGGTGTCTGCGGCCCTCGCTCCGATTTTGTGCGTAGTGGGAAACATCATGACATGCCCAAGTCCAAACTGTCGTGGACTGCATGGCGTCATCCGTCAACATTTGACAGACCAGTCAATTGACAAGACTGGTGCCGGAAGATTCCTGACAATGGTCAGGCCGTCTTTCCCATGATGGCGGCAAATGTCCGACTACTTTAGGCGGACCGCCGCTTACTTTCAACTTTGGAATGCTTCAAGCTCTTCAGACGCTTACAAGACAAGCGGACGTTGCCGACAAGAAGAAGACGGCGCCTGAAGAACTCGAACCCTTCCAGGGGCTAATGTTGGGGATATACCTACTAGGGGTATCACCAGCATGGATCAATCCGGCTAGTCCAGGGTGGCCCGCAGTGGTGGTGAAGGCTTTGCCTACCGGGCGGCCCAGATAGCTGACGACCAAGGAAGGCGGATGCCGGCAAGGAGGAGGCCCAAGACTGAAGCCCATGAAGCCACCAAGACCAAGACGGAAGGCGGCATACTTGCCGGCTAGGTTTAGGACTCCGTATACTTGCTGGATACGTAATCACCTTGTAACCCTAGGTCCAGCCGCCTATATAAGCTGGACCTCGGGACGCCTTTAGGGATCAACAATCTTTCATACATCCAACTCATTGTAACCTGTTCACGGCGATATTGCCTTATAGTGAGTTATAGCAGCACGTAGGGCACCGCCACCGCCGTGGTGCCTGAAGCTGGGTAAACTGCCGTGTACAATCCCGACCTCGACGACGTCCACCTTCTTGCCCTACGTTCACCCTCGGCTAGCAGGACCCCGTCTCCTATCCAAGATGCCGATACGACGACACAGTGCAAACATGTCCTCCGAGGCCGGCCCTTCTAAGCAGATGAGCGTCGACGAAGAAGCTAGAAAAAGGAACACGTCGTTCTGGGAAGTGAACCCGGAGATGGAGGAGACAGAGGCCGCCGCACTGGCTCGTGACGGCGATGAGGACTTTCAGTTAGAGGAGGCCGAAACCACCACCACCGATGGAGATGACGCCACCACCACGGATGTCGGGGGTGGCGACCACACGGATGTCGGGGGTGGTAGTAGTAACCCGCCGGCCGCTAAGAGGCTTAAGAAGCCGAGGAAGGACCGGACACCGCAAGCGGTCGACATCGTCACAGACACCTTCACTAAGGTCTCCGTAAGTGGCAAACCACTGGAGCCTAGGAACATCGCCAAAGGGTACGGCATGCAACTAGGGTGCATCCTCCGGGAGCATGCATCGATCAACACGTATGACCTCAGGAATCCGGAGAATCAGGCTTTGCGCAATGACCTCCTCAAGAAGCTTCATCAACGATATATTTTCCCAGCTGATGGAAACAAAAAGGTGGACAACTTCGCCATCACGAAGATGAATACTGCCTTGACAAGCTGGAGAGGCCGGGTGAAGGCGAAGATTCTTAAAAAGGGTCTTAGCTGGGAGGAGATCAGGGCCAAAGAGCCGTACCTCGAGGAAGTTGAGTTCGATATATTCAAGGCGTCCTTGTCGTCTCCGGAGGCTGTAAAATGGACCGAGTGGGGGAAGAACATGCGGGCACTGAACTTAGGTAACCACCATTTGGGAAGTGGCGGTTACGAAGGAAAAAAGCCCATTTGGGACAAGGAGGATGCCGAGGTTGCGAGACTTGGGAAAGAGAACCCGTGGCATAAATTCACGGACGAGCAAATTAGGAACTTTGTTCGGTCCCGCTACTATCTGAAGCCGGGGACGGGGAATTCGTTACCGACTATGAAGATGTGTTGGAATTCGAGAAAAAGCTGGTAAGGAACTTAATTACCATTTGCGTTGATTTCTACATGGGGTTCACGTTTATTTCCTTTGTCCGCAGGTGGCTGAGTTGGTGATTGAGGCTGAGGCCGACCCATCGTCCCAGGAGCCTCCGGCCGGCCCGTGGGACACGACTTTCAACCGGGTGATGAACGTTCACAAGGGGAGGGACAAGTCAAAACCGCCGACGTCAGCTGGCCGTGTGACCGGCTTTGGTACGGCGATGAAGTTCACCGAGTACTACAGCACGGACACCGACAAGAAAAAGGAGAGGAGGAGGCCGGCTCAAGATAGAGCCGAGGTTCTCGAGCTTAGGAAGAAGCTGGACGCATTAGAGGCCGAGAAGGTGGTATCCAGCGTGGTGGACAAGCTAGTGGCCGAGAAGGTGGAAGAGAAGCTCCGGGCTTTGTTACCCGATGCATTGGTGCAGGGGATAACTGCTTGGCATGCGGGAGGTCAACAGGGGCCGATACACGTGCCCAGCTTCGCCGGCAGCGCCTCCAGCAATAACGTGTCGCCGGTCCTGCCGACCCCACCGGTGCCCCTGCCGTGGAGCAACATACACCAACGCCGGAGAATAATGATAATGCACACGAGCGGCGGAGATTGATAGGCCGGCCGCCGGCACCGGCGCCCTTGTCTCGACATTAGTCGAGCTCAACGCCGTCACCAAGGTAACTAATTAGTATGTGTGTGTGAGGCAATGGAAACATATATATGTATGATCATGAATATGTATGATACATTGTGTGTGAGACTATATATGCCTTATCTCATGGTGCCCGCTATGTGTTGACTCCCAGGACATGCCTTGCATACTCCTGCATAGGGTGGGGGCCGACGGCGAGTTGAAGGAAGTCGCAAGGGCCTCGACCGTACAACCTTTGACCCGCAATATCCACACCGTCCGAATGAGCGAGCTCGTGATGAAAGTAAATGTGAAGGAGGTACTGCCTGAGTTTTGTGACATCGACCCCCCTAAGCAACCTCAGGGAGCCGAGAAACACATGAAGCTTGGCGAATGCGGGCAGTGGATGCTGGAATGGCCGAAGACCCAAATTCGTCTTGGGGATGTTCTTCATGGGGCCAGGCGCACCGGCGGCGCCACCTCGAGGCCCCGAGCCCCGATCGTTCGGCCCCCGCCGAGCGGACAAAAAAAGATGTTGCGGATGAACCGGCGCCACAAGCAGCCGTCACCACCACCCAGACGGAACCGCCGGTCGCCGCCACCGCCGGCCGGAAGCTACCGCCGGTCGCCCCCACCACTGGCCGGAAGCTACCGCCGCCGGTCATCGCCGCCACCAACCGCCACAAACAGTTGTTGGGAACGTCTTCCCCGCAACCGTCCAAGGTTAGTTCTGACTTTCCGAATTCCCCGACTTTCTGACTTTCCCGACTAACGGATGTGCTATTGTTTATGTTTTAGGACAAAGCCATTGCACCTCAACTTGGTGGCAACGACGACAATGTTGAGGAGGATGATGATAATGATGTAAATGTCGATGACTACATCAACACTGGCGCCGCCGCGGATGATATGTTCATGCCTCTTATGGATGAAGAACCCTTCCGCGACCACCACATTCAACCTGCTCGTCCCACTTCATGCACACAGCGCCTGGCCTTCACCGACACGCCTCCGGATGCCGGCGATCATCAAGCTCAACCGGGTAACATTTTCAGCCCTACCACACTGCATGAAACAGTTAAAGCGGGTTCACTGCACCCCCACCACAATCCCCAGAGACGAAGAAAAAGAAGAGTCATCATAGAAGAGAAAAAGCATCCTCTGCGAGCCAGCAAGATCCTAAGATCCGGGGTCCTGAAGACACGAATCCACAAGGCTACTCCCGAGTTCATGAAGCTGGTAAATCTATCTTGTCCGGGGACATGCTCCGCCTTGCAGAAGGACCCATGATTACTTTGCAGAATAATATCTTGTATCTAGAGGAGACCCTTCTTAAAGAGAAGAACCCAGGTTACCCGGTGTTCGCGGTCAAGGTGCCAAAAGAGTTGGTGGACTTCGTCCAGGAAGACCCCGCAGATGTGTTCTTCATAGCGTACGAGGACATCTTCAACCTGTATCACTCCAAACGGCTAGATTATAACATGGTCCGCCTATATGCGCTCGATGCGGCGATGAAGATCAGGAGAGATGATACCCCGTACATCACGATAGTGGATCCCTACTACATGCGCGACAGCCATCTGGTGGAAGGATCAACAACACGGGAAACGGCCAAGGAGTACCTCGTTAGGGTCTTCCTGGCCAACAAGGAGAAGACCACCCTTCTTCTGCCTTACTTTTTCGAGTAAGTACACATCTGCTCGCCACCGTCCTATCTTATGCCTTCTTGCACATTTGTTCCATCGCTGATCCTTTGTCCAACATTCTGCTTCAATTGTGTTGAGCAGGACAAGTACTGCGCACTCATCCACGTATCCCCGAGGTGGTCCGTTGCCACTTATTTGGACTCGGGGAATAAATCCCAGCCGAGATCATACAACAGATTAAAGGGTGTTCTCGATGACGCTCTCGAGGCCTATGCCAAAAAGGGCGGCCCCTTCCATAAGAAGTCGGAATTTTTCACGGAGGACGACAACACACACAAGTTCTTGCATGGGACCGGATTCCATTGCGTCAAGCAACTGGATGGCAGTGTGATGGAGGCCTACTATGCCCTCCGTCACCTTAAAACGATTGTCCGGGATTGCGAGAAAATGAAGATTGCATCTAATCTCGCAGAATACACCAAAATGGCGGAAGGTCTCACCGATGCTGATTATAGACAAGACTTCCATCGCATCCGGCTGCAGTTAACAAATATCATCCTCGACGATGTCATGCACGCCTCAGGGTCCTTCCACTTCCGCTTCGGTACGTAGGATGTATTATAAAAGATAGCCTTGCTAAGCATTACTAGCTAGTGTGTACTTTTTTGTAGAAGTGCATGTGTAGGGTTATATATTATATATGCTATGCTATGAAACCCAAATAGGATAGCCATATGATTTCCAACCATGACAACATAGATTGATCGTCTTGCCTCTCTACTTAGATGAACAAATTATACTCTATGTATATCACTAACCAATATATATCCCAATCCATCTTCAGTGTTGTCTCAGAGGGAAATGGAAGAACGACTAGCGGCGCAGAATGACACCAGGGAGTGGAGGACGAAAGGGGGCATTCTACCGTTCCCGGCGCCACTCAAGAAGAGGAAGCCATGATCATGCTCCATCATCGCGGCGGTGACAACTTCATTTGTACTAAGACTTGTGTGTGACATGAGATGAACCTTTGTACCAATTCAGACTTGTGTGACATGATCGAGATGGAACTTTTGTGGACTTGTGGTTTGGCACTTGTCACTATATGCATGTATGTATCTTGGGCTCTAAGTGTTTGTCATGACATAGTAATGTGTTTGTTTTCATATACCGTGTCAAAATATATTATTGTTTCTATTATTCCTGTATTTCCTGTAATATACCTGTATTTGTACAGGAAAATAAGAATTTATGTATTTCTGGAAAAAAACTTTTGTGGCGCATCATTTATTTTTTTGTGGCGCACCACTTTCTGTGGTGCACCAGCAAAAGGTGCGCCACAGAATTCCTCTGCATGTGGCCTACCCAGATATTTCTGTGGCGCACGCTTCTGGTGCGCCACAGAAAGTTGGTTTCTGTGGCGCATCATGCACGAGGTGCGCCACAGAAATAAATATTTTAGTGGCGAGGATTCTGTGGCGCACCCAGGAATTCTGCGGATGCGCCACAGAATTAGATTTTGGTGCGCCACTGTTAACCCTTTTCCCACTAGTGTGTCTCTTTATGCTATTACGTGTGGATCCTGATTCCTCTTGCAGTCTGCTGACCATGTGTGGTTGTTTTTGCAGAGGCCGTCGCTGATGCGGCAGAAAATTTGGACAACGCCACCCGTCGAGTGGCTGATCTGGAGAAGAGGCTGAAAGCAGTCGAAGTCAGAGAGGAGTCGGCAATTGGTCGACTTTCTGCCGCCAGCACCAGCTTAACTGGTACGAATTTTTGCTGTGTTCCTTAGATTTTTGAGGTTTCTGATATATGGTGCTGATTATTAGGGATGAAAATGGTACGGAATCTTTCCGACTTTTCCGCGGAAAAACGGAAACGGAATGGAAATACGGAAACGAAAACGGAATTTTGCGGAATGGAAACGGAAACGGAAACTTTTATGCAGAAACGGAAATGGAAACGGAACAGCGTATTCCGGCGGAACGACTGTGGAAACGGAAATTCCGTTTCCGGTAATACGGAACTTTCTGTTTTTTGTTACATAGTGATTTCAAAATCCAACAGGCACTGAAATTCTAATGAGAAAATTTAGGCACAACCTAAGAGCTGAATAAAAATGAAAAGAATGTGAAGCTGCCATGTTTTTGACCTATGTATTCGCATATCATCTCTCCGTTGGGTCGTTCTTAGTTCTCCATTTCGGTGTTACACTAGGGATAGGGATGATAGTAGATATTTTTAATGTTGCACACCACATTATATAATCAGGATATTTCTTTATGATTTTATTTCATCATAGAAACTTGACAAATGTGTTGATTTGCTTGGCTTTTACTTAATTAATTAAGGCATCTCTCGGTTCCGGTAAATATCTGTTTTCTGTTTCGTCTCCGTACCGTATTCAGTATGTATCTGTTTCTGACAATATTTGTTTCCGTATTTGTTTCCGAGGTTTCTGTATTTGTTTCCGCTTCCGCAAAATAATGAAAACAAATGTGGCACCACTCAGTTCCGTCCGTATCCGCTCCGTTTTCATCCCTACTGATTATTTTGTCCAGATGCTAGGCGTGATGGATGGCCCTACTGCTACTGGCAAGCAAAGCCTTGGCGCCTCACTCGATGAAAGTGTGGCTATCTCGGAGGTTGCCAACAGCAGAGCAGGGGAGATACTGACCCAGGCGGCGAGAGCTTCTTCCCCGGCGAAGAGCTTCCATCTTCCTTTGCTGAACTGGTGGAGCTGTTCAATCCTGAAGGGACCGCCGTCGCCGACTTCTGTCGCGAGAAAATGGTAAGTGGTGCTCAGACTTTTTCTCATGTTGCTCGCGCACGGAGTCGAGGCAGATTTTGACAAGGCGACGACGAAGTTTCCACGGGGTTCTGACGGCAGAACCATCGGGTTCAACACTTGGATGGAAGCCGCCAAAAAGTATGCCCAACAGCTTGTAACAACTGTTGAAGATAGGGCAGCCAAGGTCCAGGCGAAGAAAACTTCCTCCAAGAAGTCGACTACTTAGCGAGTGATCCCTTTGTCGACTAGGTCTAGGGATTTCGTCATTTTGCTTTTGCTATATTTGTAAATTATCAGACATCGTATCTGTCTTTTGTGAAATATGAATTTCAGTGATCAGGAGGCGCAGCCCCCGAGCCTTTTGCATGATCTCTTGATGCTCTTAATTATTCTGACTGTAGAACCGAGCTTCTAAAGCATCGACTGGCCCTGTTGTGGGTGGTTCTTCGAAGTCGCGAAGTGTGAATGACCAGAATATTATGGACTACCTTCAGCGAAAGCTTTCGAAGGTGAGCGATGAACTGAAGGAGGCAAAAGACACGTATGCTGAGTTGCAGTCGAGGCCATCCCCAACTTCGGAACGGGAGGCTTTTTTGCTTGAAGAGTTGGAGAGAGTAAATCTGCAACTCGAATGTAAGCTATTTTTGGATCATCGAGATCTGTTCTTCGCGAGATGACTCGACTGGGCGATGATGAGCCCTTTGTTTTTGCGCAGGTGTTTGCTCTGACCCATAAAGGAGGAGGCACGGATACAGGATCGACTCGACATTCATGCGAGTAGTACTGAGTATTCCGCCCACCCTTTTGGTCAGACAGGGCTAAGAGCGCCACTTTGGTAAGGCTTCTGGACCGGGCATGGTGAACTGCAATTCGACTGGAGACTTGCAGGTTGGCTTTAGTTCGAGTCCACGAAGCTTTGTTTCCTTTGAATGAACAACCACATGGCCTTTTTGCATTGCTGAAGAAATTTCGAAAAGGCAAAGCGATCAAGAAGTTTGTACGCGAGCAACTAATTAGCGGGGCTAATGTTGCTCTTGCCTTTGTGCGATCACACCTTCCCCATCTTGATTTTAAAAGATTGCGATGGGACCCGCACCCATACCAGGTGGTGGTCCTGTGCCAATGGAAGAGCACTACCAAGAGACGTGGGTGGACGCATTGGTCTTGATCCATAATGTGCTCAAGGAGGAGGAGAAATGGACCCACCAAAGGAAGAACCTGTAGATTAAGGTTATATGTTTAGGGGTCAGCCCCCGAGTGTAATATTGCCACTTGTACATGTTGTACACTTGTGTAATTGTATGTGTGCAGCCCCCGAGTGTATTGAACGGGGTTTATGACCAACACTTAATATGTAATATGATTCTTACAGCCCCCGAGTGTTCGAGTGAAGCTGTAAATTTTTGCGATGTTTGGTGCTTCTGCACATGTTTTCTGAGCAACTTGTTTGTATGATTTTTATGACCCAGCCCCCGAGTATTCGAGTGCGGCTAGGGTATTATGTTTGAAGAAGGAGCGAAAGCTCATGTTTTGAGGTAGCACAGCCTTCGAGTGCTCAATTGAGCTAGAGTTGTGCGAATAAGTTATGCGAATAGTAAACAGAAAGAAATATGAGGAATCATTGATTATATTCCATTATGAATGTTAAGCTGCAGGCCGCCTCATTAAAAACCTTCCAGTCCCCTTAGGTACCCTGGTAAGGAAAAGAGCGCGTCTGAAACCTGCAGCCATCCGACATATGGCCTTTTACATTATGTGACTGAGCAATCTAAGCATAGAAACGGCGCAGCTGCGCAACGTTCCAAGGATTATGCGAGAGTTCGCCTGTCTTCGCGTGCTTCAGTCTGTATGCTCCACCACCAATGACCTCGGTGATGATGAAGGGTCCTTCCCATGGAGAAGCAAGTTTGTGCACCTTCTTTTGCTTCAGTCGAAGTACCAGGTCGCCAACCTCGAAGGATCTGGTACGCAGTCGACGGCTGTGATAGTTGCGGAGGTCTGCTGATAAAGGCTGTGCGTGCGAGCGCCGTGTTGCGTGCTTCTTCGAGCAAGTCGACTGCATCTTCGAGTGCTTCATCTGCATCTTCTTCGTTGTATGCTTCGACTCTTGGTGCATTGAACCTTACGTCTGATGGCAGGATTGCCTCTGCGCCGTAGACCATGAAGAATGGGGTAAATTGCGTTGAGGCGTTGGGTGTTGTGCGTAGGCTCCATAGCACAGACGGAAGCTCTTCGACCCAAGCACCCGCGGCCCTTTTGAGTGGCACCAGGAGGCGTTTCTTGATTCCGCTCGTCACAAGTCCATTGGCCTTTTCGACTTGGCCATTGATTGCGGGTGTGCCACAGATGCATAATTGAGCGTGATATCTTGCTCTTTGCAGAAGGATCGGAATTCCTCAGCCGTGAAGTTTGTACCGTTATCAGTGATGATGCTACTTGGCACACCAAAGCGGTATATGATGGATTTTATGAAATTGACTGCTGTAGTGGCAGTCGAACTTGTGATGGGACTGCTTCAATCCACTTGGTGAACTTGTCGACTGCCACCAGAAGGTGAGTATGCCCTCCATGGGAGGATTTTTTGAGTGGCCCAACCATATCGAGCCCCCACTGGGCGAAGGGCCAGGCCAATGGTATTGTCTTCAACGCCGATGCGGGTGCGTGCGGCTTTGTGGCGAATTTTTGACAGCCGATGCACCTTTTGACTATGTCCTCCGCGTCTTTGAGTGCTGTGGGCCAGTAGAAGCCTGCGCGAAAGGCTTTGGCTACGAGTGATCGACTGCTGGCATGATGCCCGCAGTACCTGCATGAATATCACGAAGGATGGCTTGGCCATCTTCAAATGCTATGCAACGTTGGAACATACCTGATACGCTGCGCTTGTATAGTTCGCCGTTGATGACGGTGTATGCTTTAGATCGTCGAGTGACGCGTGACTCTGTTATGTCTTCGGGTACCTCGCCGCGGAGTATGTATGCGAGGAAAGGTTGAGTCCATGTTGGCTCGATGAGGAGTACCTCGACTGGCGGGTCCTCTGTGCTAGGTGCTTTGCTCTTGGCTGGTGCGGCTGATGTAGGAGATGCTCGCTTTTTTTGATGGACTGTGCTCGATGCGCTCGAAGAAGACACCAGGTGGAACTGGTGCTTTGGTCGCGCCAATGTTGGCTAGCTTATCTGCTTCTTCATTGCTCTCACGCCCTATGTGCCGCAACTCGCAGCCTTCGAAGCTGCCCTCCATGAGGTTGTACAGGTCACGGTAGGCGATCATGTTATCTGCGATTGCATCGCAGGCCTTCATTGTTTGCTGCACCACAAGATTCGAGTCACCGTAGATCATCAGTCGAGTGCACCCGAGGGCTTTGGCCATCCTCATGCCGTGGATCAGGGCCTCATACTCGCTTCGTTGTTTGATGGGAACTCGAACCCCATTTGCAGGATGTAGCGGAGCTTGTCGCCTTTTGGTGATATGAGGATGACACCTGCGCCTGCGCCTTCGTTTTTCTTCGAGCCGTCAAAGTACATAGTCCATGAGTTGGACACATCTGGCGCTCCTGGAGCTGAGCTTCGATCCACTCGGTGTGGAAGTCAGGTAAACTTGTGCTTTGATGGCCTTCGGGTAATCATACTTGATGTCTCTTGGTGCTAGCTCGATGAGCCATTTTGCTACTCGCCCAGTTGCGTTGGGGTTTGTGAGGATGTCCCCGATCCCTGAGGTGCTGATTACAGTGATCGGGTGCTCGGAGAAGTAATGCGTCAGCTTCCTTGAGGACATGAACACGGCGTAGGCCAGCTTTTGATAGTGCGGGTACCGCTGCTTTGATATGGAGAGCACTTCACTCAAGTAATAGACTGGACGTTGTATGCTTTGGGCGTGTCCCTCCTCCCTGCGTTCGACTACCAGTACGGTGCTCACCACCCTGTTAGTTGCAGAGACATATAGGTATAGTGGCTCGCGTTCCCTTGGTGCGACGAGGATTGGAGGGCTTGTGAGGACTCGCTTGAGGTCCGTGAAGGCTGCTTCGGCTTCTGGCGTCCACTCGAATTTGTCTGCTTTCTTCATCAGTCGATAGAACGGGAGTGCTTTTTCCCAGCTTGCTGATGAATCGACTGAGTGCTGCTACTCGACCCCCAACTTTTGCACGTCATGGAGCTTTGAAGGCCTTTGCATCGTCAAGATGGCCTGTATTTTCTCCGGGTCTGCCTCGATTCCTCGAGCGATACTAGATACCCGAGGAGTTGCCCGGCTGGCACGCCGAACGTGCACTTCTTCGGGTTGAGCTTGATGTGGAAGCGTTTGAGGTTTGCGAACGTCTCTCGCAATCATCGAGTAGTGTGTTTTCCTCCCTTGTTGTGATGACGATGTCATCTACATAGACCTGGACGTTTCGCCCAATTTGCTTCTTGAGGCAGTCTTGCATCATGCGCTGGTAGGTTGCGCCTGCGTTCTTGAGCCCGAAAGGCATTGTGGTGTAGCAGTAGACCCCGAGTGGGGTTATGAACGCCGTTTTCTCTTCATCCTCTTCCTTCATCCTTATCTGGTGGTAACCCGAGTAAGCATCCAGGAAGGACAAGCGAGCGCACCCGGCGGTGGAGTCGACGATCTGGTCGATTCGAGGTAGTGGAAAGTGATCCTTTGGACACACTTATTGAGTGCGTGAAATCTACGCACATCCGAAGGATATCTGTGTTCTTCTTCTCTACGAGTACGGGGTTGGCCACCCATTGTGATTTCTTGATTTCTCTGATGAAACCTGCTGCGAGTAGTCTGTCGACTTCGGCTTCGACTGCGGTTCTTTTTGGGCCGGATATGCGGCGCATTGTTTGCTTGACTGGTTTAGCATCTGGAAATAATTGGAGAGAGTGCTCGGCGAATTCCCTGGGAATACCTGGCATGTCGGCTGGACACCACGCAAATATATCCCAGTTCTCACGGAGGAATTCGACGAGCGCGCTTTCCTATGCGATAGGCAGACTCGACGAGACATTGACTGTCTTGGTCGGGTCAGTCGGGTGCACCTGATGCGACCTTGTGTCATTGGTGGCATTGAATGCTCTGTCGACTGCCACCTTTTGTGTTCTGGCATAAGTGTTCGATCGTTGGAGACCGCTAGATCAGCGAGTGTTGCTTCCATGCCAAACATCTCAGAGATTTTGCTAAATTCGGTCGCAAGAGTCAGACTTTTGGAAGTTTCCCTTGACTGTGATTACTCCTTTTGGTCCAGGCATCTTTAGCTGGAGGTATGCGTAGTGTGGCACCGCCATGAATCGAGCGAACGTCGGGCGTCCAAGTATAGCATGGTATTGTGACTTCCAGTCGACACTTCGAACTCAATCGACTCTGTCCTGAAGTGGTTCTTGTCCCCGAACGTTACGTCGAGTTGTATGGTGCCTTCTGGGCTTATTGCTTTGCCTGGGACGATACCGTGAAAGGTATTTGAGGATTTGGCAGGTTTTCGACTGACCTGTTCATTTTGCGGAGCGTATCTGCGAAGATTATGTTTATGCCGCTGCCACCATCCATGAAGACCTTGGACATGGCGTAGCCTCCAATTTGGGCGTCGAGTACCAGAGCAGAGTGCCCTGGACGAACACCGATGGTGGGTGATCCTCTCTGCTGAAGCTTATGCAGTCTCGATCCCTTCAAGAATTCAGTTACAGCAGGAGGTGACATGACCGCCATGTTTACTTGTCGAGTGCGAAGTTTTTGCTCCCTGTTGGAAGGGCGACCTTTCTGTATCATGTACATCTGCCCTTGGGGTGGAGGGTACTGAGGTTCGTCCACCCGAGGTATATGTTGTATGGCCCCGCGATGTTTCCGCCTGCATGAGGCTGTGGTGGAGGGGTGGTGCCATCAGAACGGGCACATTGTTTGGCTGAGGCACGGGCACGGGTGCAGGTGCGTTTGCGGCTGTTGCCTTTCTGAGATTTATGTAATCAGTCGCCATTTGGTCGAACTCCCTGCAGTTTCTCATCGAGTGATTGGAGCGCAGTTTTCCGTCTTCCCCTTGTACAGGTGGAATCTGCAATCAGCATCCATCTTTTCTTCGAATGATCGCTCGGATTGTGCTCCGGATCTTGACTTGCGCCAGTCCTTCCTCTTGTAGCTGTCACTGCGTTGGCCGCGTCTCGACTGTCTCGACGATCATCTCGACTGTCCCGTCGATCATCTCGACTGTCCCGCCGATCTTCTGACCGCCGGTCGCTTCTGTCCTGGTCGTTGCGGGGTGTGGAGAACCCAGCCGCCATGAACTCGGGTCTGTCATCGTCGTAGTGACGTTTTGAACGTTTGCGCCTTCGGTCGTCTCTGTACGAGTCTCTGCGGCTTCGACTGCCGCTTTCATGATTGTCACGGGGTGAGGACCCGCGTGTGGTGCGCGCCATATCTTCTCCGTCTGCCCACTCAGTCGCGGTCATCAAGAGGTTAGCCACAGAGGTTGGCTTTTTGCGACCAAGTGCTTCTTTGAGGTCCCGCCTGGCGAGTCCCATTATGAAAGCGTCCATGGCCATATCTTCTGAAATTACTCCGACTGAGTTGCGTATCTCAGTCCATCGTCTGATGTATGACCTCAACGTTTCGTCTGATCGTTGAACACAAGCTCGAAGCTCCTCAAATGTTTTTGGGCGCTCACATAGAGGCTCGAAGTTTTTGATGAAGTCATCGCGGAAGTGATCCCACGAGTCGTACTTTGATGGAGGTAGGGCCTTGAGCCAGTCGCGGGCTGTGCCTTCGAGCATGAGTCGTATGTATTGCATGGCTGTGGTGTTTGTGCCTCGCTGGCACGCGACAGCCAGCCTGTAGTCTTCCAGCCATCCTGAAGGTTCCTGTCGACCCGTGTACTTGGGTTGTTCAGATGTGAGTTTGAACCCTTTGGGCATCCGCGTCTCGCGGACGCGTCGAGTGAAGCACGGAGCTCCATGACTGAGGCTCCTGATCAGAGTATGAGTCGCTACTGTAAGATCTGCGTGATCTGCTCCTGGATCTGCGCCTGCGTGAGCTGCTTCTTTCCTTCGAGTGGTGGCGGCGGCCACTGCGGTTATGCTCTTCTCGACGTGTGTCGACTATGGCACGATCTCGACTCCCTCCTGGAGCTGCTGGGATTTGGCGTATGGCCTTTGCTGCTAAGGCGAGTGATTTGATCTGCTGGCGATGCAGTTTTGCATTGGGGTCATCAGCTGGAGGCTTGATTGCCTCTAGGTATGCTGCAGCGGTGAAGAGGGCACCCGCAGCTGTTTTGGGTACTGGCACTCCTTCGTCGTATGTCATGAAAGAGTTGCCTAAGTTGCGGGTGAGTGCCGCCCTTTCGTCTGGCGAGAGGTGTGACAACCTTGATCTGGGTCTTGTGTCTGCTCGCCCGGTGGAGCTCAGGGAGAGCTGTCTTCTTCGCGCACTCGACAAGCTAGCTTGCTTTTTGCGTTCTTCGAGTGTTGCTCTGACCTGCCGCAGTCGAAGTGATTCCTGCCAGTTGAAGTACTGGAAGGTCAACATCTCCTCTTGCGTTGCGTCTGCTGGCATCATTGTGCACTCGTTGATGACTTTATCTGCTTTTGCTGCCATCTCAGCAGTGATTGTGAGAGTTGTAACTCCGTCCGGCATGGTGACTGTGCACGGGAATTCTGTAGGCCTGCGGCTGGCCGCAACATCTGATGATTCTGTGGCGATGGCGACGTAGACCTGCTGGGGTATCACCCGAGGGTATGTATGTGTGTTTTCGAGTCCCGTCATGGACTCGACATCATCATCAAGGCTCATGTCGGAGTCGATATGCACGTCGAGTGGTCCGTCTGGACGGATCTCGCTGTCGATGCCCTCATCGCCTATGCTCATCTCGGCGTCGACGAAGTTGTTATGAATCTCGGAGTCGAGGTTGTTATTGCTGGTGCAGATCTCGAAGTCGACGTAGCTGTCGATATGAGTGTCGAGTTCGTCGAAGTCGCTGAGGGAGATCCCGCAGTCGAAAGTATCCTCGAGTGGGAGATCGAGCTCGGGATCGCTTATGGGGTATGCTGATTCGGCCTCCTCTCCTTGGAGTTCGTCGATGAGCTCGTTCATCTCTCGAGTCGACATGGTTGTTGCAGACGAACAAGCTTGGAGAGTTGACGATGGTATGGACGCAGTTGATGGATCCGCAGTCGAAGGAGCCGCAACCGACGGAGCCTCGGGTGCGGAAGTCGCGAGTTGGTGTGGATCCGTCAAGTCCTGCACACCAAGCTTGTTGACGAAAAAATTGAACGAACCAACGGTTAAACCCAAACCTGATTCGAGATCGGAGAAGGCTTCCTGGAATCCTGGCGAGTGTGGCTTGAAATCCATCAGAGGATCCGATGCGCTTTTTGCGGGTGAAGCTGGCGTGTTGCCGTTTGTCGAGTGAGCCGGCGAGTTGCCGTGTGCCGCCTGAGTCGGCGAGTTCTGGTTTGTCGATGCAGCCGGCGAGTTGCCGTTTGTAGATCCGATCGGCGAGTCGCCGTTTTCTGATGGAACCGAAGAGATCGTGAGTCCAGCACTATTCTTTCCCACAGACGGCGCCAATTGACGAGGGGTACACTCATCAAATCCCATGGTTAAGGATCTAGGGTTGAGATTTTGGGGAGAGAACGTGGTAGTGCTGGTAGTTTCGTCGGCTGACAAGCAGAGGCAAAGATTTACCCAGGTTCAGGCCCCTCGGGTGGAGGTAAAGACCCTACTTCCTGCTTGTCTGTTATTGATCGTGGGAGATTATGCGATTACAAGGAGGCTCCGGCGAGATGTCTATCTCGCAAGAGCTTTGGTGGTTCGAGTATGGCTTGTCCTAGATCGGCGCCCCTCCCAGCCTTTAAATAGGCTGGGTCTCGGGAGTTCATAACCGACCCAGTTTACACATAAGGAAAGACCTAAACCGACTATGCCTATGTCTAATCTTGGAGGGTACTCCATCTTCTTGGGCCTCTTGTCTTGGGCTTCGAGTAGTCTCTTCGCTATTGGGTCTTAGTCATTACGTGCACCAGGTACCCTCATGATAGGGTGCCCGAGATATACACCCATGTCAATCGTCCTGGTCTCATCCATCCAATCGGCGAGTTCGTCATCGTCGCTGAACTGCGCCGACTTGTATAAAGTAAATACGATAACTTAATCTCTTCACAACCAAAAGTTTTCATGGGTTTACTTCGACCTCATATATGGTTTTCATGTGGTGTGACTAAATAGACTTTTATGTCAGTCCCAATGTATTGCGAGAAACTTTATTTTGTTTCGGATTAAAAAAAGTTTATAAGAGACATCATTGAAATTTGCTAAGTTGTAGAAAAATATATGACAATGAAGAAGCCAAAAAAATGTTCTTCATAACAATGTACTCATGTTTCAGGACACGATCTATACAAGTGAGCGACATAGTACTATTACTGGGTTAAAGAGTGCGTTTCGGAGTCGTCTTCTTCGGGGTTGATCTCATCGGCTGAACTGCCACCGTTGCTGATCAAGCTCGAATAGGACGACGCCGCCAGAGGAGAGATTGTCTTCATTGTGATCGCGTGCGACGCCAATAGAGTACGGACGCTGGTTAGGCTAGATCGAGTTCGGCCTTGGTAGGCCGCCGGGAACTTGTAAGAACTTGCGAGCCTTCTTGCAAATTATTTCTACATGTTACGAGTAATGCGAACCACATATATATCCAGCCAATTAAAGAGGCAGGCGGGCGAGTTGGACTAACAACTTCCGGTATATCTATCAAACCCATATACTAGTCCCTCTGTTCCATATTAATTGAGTTGGCTTTGTCCAAATACGGATGTATCTATACTTGTTTAGTGTCTAGATACATCCGCTTCTAGACAAATGTGTGTCAGCTGAGACCAAGCCCGAGGACGACTTCGTCTTCACATGGCGCAACCTGGTGGCCACTTTCGACATCTGCGAACGGGTACATAGGTATGCACGGAAAAGTTCAGATTTTTTAGCATTAATTTTCCTCCTATACATGTCGGTGCCTGTATACATGATGACGGGATGTAACGCCTGCAGTTCATGTTCGCCGGTATGATTGCCGGTTTGGCCATCGCGGCGGCGGGCTTGGTTGTCTGGCCCTTCCGGGGAGCGCCGGGCGTTTCTATCGACGTGCTGGGTGACGTGATCTTGGGCGGGTCCTTGTGCTTCGTCATCCTGTTCCAGGTGCTTATCTGCTATATGTAATGGAAGCATGTACTTGGACCAACGGCCTCGTCCTCCACCCCTGCGTCGGATGATCTAGTGTAGCCGCGGGCTACCTGGCCTTGGGCTGCCTTTGTTGGAGCATGCTGTGTTTCTATGTCCTGGGTTGCAAGCATGCACTCGCACCGCCGAGAGAAGAAACACAACAAACACCATCAAATCTTCTAACCTTTGGATCTCTTTTTTTAGAGGAACAGGCCAAAGGCCCTTGCATTATATAGAAAGCTTAAGGTTTTGTTACAGACTCGATCACTGGGAACCATTATGATTACAAGAGGGAGCACACGTACAGTCCACCATGACAAAATATAAAACAACTAACCCATAGGAAAGAAACACTAAAGCAAGCCCACAAAAAAATTCTACGGCAAAATAAACTGGAAATCATCATCTTCTTCTTTTTCTTCTTCTATTCAGCTCCCTGGATCTGGTGTAACACTTGGATCTGCTAGTGTACATGAATATATAGATGTGGAGATCATGATCTGATCATTACACAAAAATTAATCTACACACGCGAGAGGGTTATACTGGTTCAGCATATCGTCGGGTACGTTTGCTTCTCGATCGGTAAACATGAATGTGTGTGTTGTTGCCTGAAATCAATCTGTACACATATGTGATGCATCTTAGTTTTGAATCAGCAATTCTCCACCTCGTTATCTTTTAGTCAATGTCAATTGAACAAGAATCGGATCTGATGCCAATATACAAAGCTACGGATCACAGCAGCAACCCTATATGTATCGAGCCAAGGATCCAGATTAGCCAATCTCGTCGGCACATCAAGCAACATTCACTAGTGGAGACAGGGCCTTCTGTCCCGGCTTGCGAACCGGGACAGGTCAGGCGGGACTAAAGGCCAACCCTTTAGTCTTGGGCCTGTTACCAGCCGGGACCAAAGGCCCACCACGTGGCCGCATGCGGAGCGCGGTAGGGGCAACCCCTTTAGTCCCGGCTCGTATAACGGGCCGCGACTAATAGTTTTGTTTTCTTTTTATTTATTTCTTTAGGGTTTAGGGTTTATTTGTTTTCTTTTATTTTCTTTCTTCAAGCATACAAAGATAGTTGTTTTCTTTTAGCGGTATTTCCACGCTATCACATACCGTACACGTTCGTGCATATATAAGATAACTTATCTTACGATCGAACATACAAATATATACAATTTTGATAGTTACATGGAGATCATAATTACCGGGACTAGAGCCCGTATATTCGATTACACGGCCGGGGATCATCAGTAGCGCCTATTCACACTAAATTCTCCGGCGTCATCTACCATCTCGCTCAACAAAAATCCTGCCAGTTTGTCAGCAATTCCTAGTACGCATTGCTCTGGTAAGAGTTGATCCCGCATTCTGTCGAACTATATAAGAAAAGGAGATCAATATGAACATCAATCATGATAACAAAAAGTGACGGTAATAAAATAATGTTGTGAATGTATTGCTTACGTCGACTCTATAATCATTGTGCTCAGTGGTAAACGTGCGAATGAACTCGCAAACGTAGTATCCACATAGATTCGTCCCTGTGGCTGTCTCGCGCACTTTACGAGAATAGAATTCAATCAAAATAACAATCTAGCATCATAATTGTATTGAAACTAGAAGTAAAGAGATGTGGGACATATCTCGTACTACTTACCGAGATCGGAGTAAACGTCAGCTTCTCACTAAAGGAACCCGTCACCACACTCTTGAACTGGTTCCAAACCCTGCCCGGCAAAGAAAATGAATTAATGAATGAGTTATTCATTACCTGATATCTCATGAAATCAACGAAAGAGACCGATATAGCGCGAAAATTACCTCTGGAGCATGTCCTGCATGCTGCGGAACTCTTCCAGGTGTCTCTTTAATGGGTCCATGACTTCAACTATTCCCTTATCAACTCGAATGTTTAGCAGAATCCAGTGGAACCTGCACACGTTTATATATACGTCAGTAACTCATCAATTACAGTTAACATCGAGTAAGCAAAAGTGAATGTGTACAACAGAGTAAGACCCTCACCGAAGTTGTAAGGAAACAGTATGTGGTCACAGAAATTTTGCTCCGTTAGAAACCTTAGAAGGTTTTCCGCCGTCTCGTCGGGTTTCGTCGTTAAAGTATATATGTACTTTATCTGGGTCAATGAACCCAACACTATAGATCCTTCTTTTACATTCCCGAATCTTCATTCTGCATAATAGAGTACAAAAGGATATAATGAGGATAATTAAATGCAATGAACTGAACAACTGAAAAACTGAACAACTTATATGTAGACAATGAATTCAACAACTTACAGACAGTAGCAACTCATGAGAGATTTGTCGAGGGCGTCGAAATTGTATAACTGGAAGAGTTCTGAAAAGTCAACATGGACCTCGTCGGCTCGGAAGAAGTACTCATGTGGGACTTTCGCCACGATCATTGTTCTGCCCCCTTTACCACTCCCATGTACCAATCATGCAATTTCCGCATCTGTGTTGGCAGTTGTTGCAACTTCTCTTTGCTGACCAATTCCGCATTTGGGACATATTGAGGGACTACAGCAGACTTGGGTATATTGTCGTCTTGGGAACCAAGCAATTCCGCAACAGTCACACCCATAGCGGCCGCCAACTTCGCAGCTTCTTCCATATCCTGCTGCAGCACCTGGGGAACGTCTTTGGATAACACCTTGAGGGTGGGATCGATTGTTTGGCCTGTTCTCCGAGCTGGGGAACGTCCCTTCTTTTCGCGCTTGCACCTTTACTTGATTTGCTCCCGCTTGCACTATTACCTGATTTGCTCTTCTGCACTTCCTTCCGAAGTGTGCGTAGATAGTCATCTGGCTTATCGTGCAAGTCATATTGCGATCCTGTGTTCAGAAAATCACGTGCATACGCTTTTTGCTTCTCGGTGTATACCGGGGGGGCCTTGGGTTTATTCTTTGCAAAATGCGCATCTTTTCGGCCTTTGCGATCGCTGCGATTTCCTCGTCAGTACGACGTAAGTTCTGATAGGAAGATTCTTATGAGGTACTCTTGGGAGGGGCGACCTTTGTCGTTTTGGGCTGCTGCGTCGGTTAGTACTCATCGACGGATCACGCTTCCGCTTATTGTCCTTAGCGGGCAAAGGCGGCGGCGAAGACGGCGGACCCAAGTCCGGCGGCGGAGATCGAGATGGACTCGCGCTGTGGTGGTCGTAGTCATGGGGTGGGCTGCTTCTTGGAGGTGTAGGTGACCTGCGACGACTCGGAGGCGGTGTTGTCCTTGGCGCCGAGCCTGGAAGCCTGATGTTGTTCTTGTCCCATAGAATGACACCACCCACTACTTCTCTGAGTGTCCTCTCATCTTCAGGTCCAGGGATGTCAAGCAACATATCATGAAACCCGTACGATTTCATCCACCCCGACTTTAGCATAGCCAGCTGGAATCTCACGGCCATACCAGCGTGCGTCAGGTGGACAAGGTACAACATATCCGACCGCCACCTTCATGGATATGTTCTTCAATTTCTGATGGAGCTCACAAGATATTGAATCCTTGATTCCATCCACGGGGTAGCCGGGACCGCCATCTATCATCCGCTGTGCATCGTCAGCCGGGACCTCCGAGTCACCCACGCTGCTTTTCCGCTGAGACGGGCCGGCGGTAATATCGAGTGGAGGATCTTGCAGGCGCACTACTCCTCTAAGTTCGTCAATCTGCTGCTGCTGGTGGTCAATTCTGGCAAGCAACTGGTTGAACTTGTCTCCCTCCTCCTCCTGTTTTCGCCGCTTTGCTCTCGATCGGCTTCTGTAAGTTTCTATGTCTTTGGCAAACCCAAGCCACCACGGATACTTAGGGCCAAGGCCTCGTGTTCGTCCTCCTTTTTCTTTATTCCCGAGGACCAGTGTCAGCAAGTCTTTCTCTCTATCGGGACAGAACTTTAACTTCCCCTCTTTAATTTCTTTCACCACTTTAAGCCAATTCTCCCTGGGTATCCTAATCCCGTCACTGCAAACAAGGTCCCCTGTTGTTTCGTCGTATGAACTCCCATGCGCAAGGAACCAATTTCTTGCCCTCAATTCCCATTCTTCGCGCATCCATTCTGGTTCGATCCCTTTAGCAAGCAGCTCTTGCTCTTTTTTATCCCACTTTGGCATGGCAGTATCGTAGCCCCCTGGCCCTAATTTATGGTGATATTTCTTCTTCTCAGCATTTTTCTTGTTCTTTACTGACATCTCCTTGGCATCTTCTGACTCCTTGTACTCCTTAAATGCGTTCCAGTGATCCGCCTGCTTCGCTAGATAGCCTTCGAATACTGGAGCAGTCTTTTTCTTCCAATAGTCTTGCCATAATCTTTTCTTCCACACCCGGAATAGTTCGGCCATCTTTGAGAGAGTCCACTGCTTGACTTTCGCCCTCAATTTTGCAGTGTCGGCAGGATCCTCAATTCTGGCAGGGTGAAATGTGCCATGAGGTCATTCCAAAGACCCTCTTTGTAGCTTTCGGCGACATACTCACTATCGCTCGCCCCTTTGCGCTTATTCCAGTCTCGAACGCTGATCGGGACGTGATCCCTAACCAGAACTCCGCACTGTTTTTTAAATACGTCGGCAGCCTTCTTGGGTTCCTTCGGTTCGCCCGTAGGGGATATGACCTCAAATGTATAATGCGTAGATGGGGCCAACTTTTTGGTCGGGCCTCGTTTGGAAGATTTGCTAGATGTGGAGGCCTAAGAAAAGAAACATTCGTCAATTTATTTACATACAATTCAAGTAATGCATCTACTGATCACCGACCTTCATATATATACCTCGCCGGACTTCGTTAAGGGTCCATCGGCTTCTCCATCATCGGAGCTATCGCCTTCTCCATCATCGGAGCCGTCGGCTTCATCCTCACGTCGGTCGACCTCCATTCCATCCCCGGAGGGGTTCAGATACGACGACGGAGATTCGGCTGGATCAACATCTGGGGCATCGTGGATTATATCCTCGAGAATTTCTTCCTGTCTTAGGTCTCTGCGGATTGGACTAGGTGGATCCATAGTTTCTGCAAAATGCACACAATATCAATTGTTATAAATAATTACTAGAGCAATGAATACAAGTCACTTATCTAATGTGTATCAATTGTTATCATCAATACTTTGTAATAAAAAATTACTACAAATCTATTAAGTCACAATATATCCACTACAAATCAATTACTAAGTCACAATATATCCACTACAAATCAATTATCACACTTTAAAACATAAAATGGTTTTCATAACTTATTCCATTTTGAGATATACCCACTACAAATCAATTATCATACTTTACAAAATATTAATCTTAATATTCGTAGAATTCAATTGAGATAAAAATATACATTATAAAGCAACATATAAGATTATTGAATATTAATAACAAACAAAAATATATTTTGGAGGATTTGAATATATCCAATTTAAAGGATATTTTCTGAAAGCATTTGAATTCATTTGGAATCAAGATTTGAAGTTCAAATAATGAAACAGAAAAAGAAAATGACAATGACCAAAAAAAAAAGGGAGACGTCCCGAGGCCCAGCATCAGCCCAGCCCGCTCACCCTCCTCCCTCTCTCTCACCGACAGGTGGGGACCACCTGTCGGGGTCGTCTCCCCCAACCGTCCAGCCCGCTCGTCGCCGGAATTCTCCACGGCCGCCGCCACGTTTCTTCAATTCTGGCGAGGTGAGCAAACCCCCGACCCCCAGACCACCTCCTACTCATCCTCCGTGCTCGCCAGCGCGTGCGCTGCTCTGTCACGTCGTAGACCGCACCATCGAGCTCGCCGGCATGTGCGCTGCTCCGTCGCGTCGAAGACCGCACCATCGAGCCCGCCTCGCCGCACTGCACCTCGACGTCGTATTCCTGGACCTAGTGGACCACCAGAACGACGGAATTGTCCGCGACAGAGCCGCCGCACCGCCGTCGCCTCCTTCTCCGGAAAAGGAGCATGGCGGCAGGGCAAACCAAGGGGAGAGGATGAAGAACAGGAGGTCCAGAAGGACTAGAAGCTCACCAGGAGCGTGCAGAGGGGCTCGGTGAAGGCGGGGGAGGGCGGACGACGACGAATCGGCGATGGATTTTGGCAGCCTGACGGCGTCCCTCTGCTCCTCTACGCTTCGTCTTCGATGAAAAATGGCTAAGGAACCAACCGTGGCTTATGTAGACGTGGGACCTTTAGTCGCGGCCTGTGGCTCAAACCGCGACTAAAGGCGGGTGGGAGGGCTTTTCGCGTTTCCGCCGCTACCCACACCTTTAGTCACGGCCCGTGGCTCAAGCCGTGACTAAAGGCCCAAAAATTGCGCGCGCAACTGAATTCTTTTTTTTAACAGAATCATGACCTTTTTTAAACATTTAAACATTTGAATTAAGCAGTTTTTGCATATTTTTGAATCTGACAAAACTTTCAACATGAAAAGTGTTTGAATTTGAATAACTAATTCAAAACTATTTTCTGTTTTATAAAATAATTATTCTAACTATTCAAACTATTAACCATTTTGCCATTTTGAATTAAAAAATGCATTAACTTTTATCTTTTGCATAATTTTGAATCTCACTAAACTTTCAACATGAAAAGTGTTTGAATTATAATAACTAATTCAAAACCATTTTCTGTTTTATAAAATAATTATTCTAATTATTCAAACTATTAACCATTTTGAATTAAAAAAGTATTAACTTTTATCTTTTGCATAACTAACTCAAAACCAGATTACTTATTCAGATGCTAAAGATCATTAGTTGGAAATGCAGAGATAAAGAATACATTTTACACGATCGTCGTCGTAGCTAGACCAGCAATAGGGAATGACAACAATCTTGGGTACATAGACGAACCATTTGTCCTAACCAATGATGTGGCTCAGGTTAGTCATACTCCTGCATAGGCCTATAATACTCGTCTTCGTAGTCGTCGTAGTCGTCGTCGCTGTCGTCGGGCGGCGCTCGTCTGGACTGGAAGTGAGGGTAGCGCAGGCGGGGGTTATCGCCGGACGTGATGTAGTTCATGATGCCCTGGAGAGTCCGGCCGCCCCACCACAGCCGCCTCGTTGAAATTCGAAGGAGGCGGCCCGTCCTCCTCGTACCTGGCGAGCGCCCTCTCACGCCGATTGATGAAGAAGACGTCCCAAGTCGGGCGGTAGTCGGGATCCCAGCGGGGATCCATCCGCTGCTCCGGAGTGAGCTCGAGGTAGTAGTGGTTCGTGATGGCCGCCCGGCGCGCCAAACCTTGAGGGGCAGGAGGGACCGGCACGCCTCCGGTGCTCGGCCTCCAGCCGGCGGGGACGTCGTTGCCGGCGAGCACGGGTAGTTCGAGGCGCAAAGCGCCTCCGCCTCCGAGTAGGTTAGAGTGGGTACGGTGGAAGCCATGGGAGAGTGATGAGGTTGCAGATATGAGTTTAGATGTGCTATGCCAATAGAGACCATGACTACATATATATAGTGAGAAATGGCGGGAAGACGGAGGCGGGAAGCGGTGGAAAGCGCGGGAAGAAATAAGGCGGGAAGAAATAGACCTTTAGTCCCTGTTCGAGCCACCAACCGGGACTAAAGGGGCTCATTTGTTCCCGCGCAATTTTACCAACCGGGACTAAAGGGAATCCCACCAATAAGGAAGAAGCACACGGATCGTGTGTTTCTTTCGAGCGCTTGTGAGCCGTTGGATCAGGGGTGTGTTTCTTTTGAGAGCTTGTGAGCTGTTGGATCAGCACAACCACTTTGTGAGCCACCAACCGGGACTAAAGGGGCTTATTTCTTCCCGCGCAATTTTACCAACCGGGACTAAAGAGAATCCCACCAATAAGGAAGAAGCACACGGATCGTGTGTTTCTTTCGAGCGCTTGTGAGCCGTTGGATCAGGGGTGTGTTTCTTTTGAGGGCTTGTGAGCCGTTGGATCAGGGGTGTGTTTCTTCTCGTGAGCCACATGACCCTATATATAGCGCCCCTCCCCGACATGTTCGGCACTCAGTGTCTACTCCTTGTACTTCATTTTGGTATACAAAGCATTCGGATTCCCGTCATACAGCCCAACGGTGTATTTGATATGTAGTCACTTACGAGCCACCATTGGGCTGTATGACGGGGAAACCGTGTGTTTTGGTCAGTTACCGGGTGGGCGCGCTGATCGGGTGGGTGAGGTTTTTTTTTCCTATTTTTGCCTTTTTTTTCTTTTAACTTTTGCTTATATATAAGGAGGCTCCACACCGCCCTCCGTCAAATTCCCCACTCATTTTATCAGATCTCGGCGATGATGTCCGGCCTGTTGGATGCGAGGGGCGATGTCCGGGACTGGGCTCCGCCGGGCTGGCACTGGGAGGTGGTATCTTCCGGGACGCGTCGCTTGGTGAGGAATCCGGGTGACGTCGTCGACCCGGATCTTGTTTAGTGGAAGTCGCGCTGGCCACACTAGGTGCAGAGGGAGCCGGCCCCGAGGAGGTGGTACGTCGCCGTATCAGGGAGGAGAACGAGCACGTCAATCGCTATGTGTTATGTTGGAAACGCCAGCGGTGTATGACAGTACATGGATGGTTCTTCATAGGTATCCTTCTCACGTGAGTATTGACCCTGTGATGGTTCCTGCTCTTTGGGTGCGCAGCGCCGGCCGCTCAGCACCCGTGGCTTAGGACCCGGCAAAAGTTAGTGATATTATTCGTGATGTATTATGGTTGAATAAAATGGACCCGAGCTATGTATTATGGTTTTCACCAACATCAGTTATATGCAGAGATTGTATTGGGAACTATTCAGAATGCTCGGGAACCATGCATTACATATGGTCACTTGTTTTCTAAAAGGTTTAATACATTACTACACATCACATAAAGGTTTAATACATTACATTACGTTTAACACATCACCAACATCCCTATCTAGTGTTGTGGTTTTCTTCTGCGCCGTAGCCATGGAGAATCTTCATCATTTAACAGGATGGATGGGTCAGTTTTCACTGTGAAGGGCGGAATTTCATGAAACTTAATATAATCTTCTGACATGTCTGTCTTGTCATCCACTCCCACGATGTTTCTTTTCCCTGAAAGAACTATGTGGCGCTTTGGCTCATCGGACGATGTATTTTTTTGCTGATTTCTTTTTCTCGGTTTGGTAGACATGTCCTACACATAGAAAACCTGAGCCACATCGTTGGCTAGGACGAATGGTTCGTCCATGTACGCAAGATTGTTGAGATCCACTGTTGTCATGCCGTACTTTTGGTCTACATCTACCCCGTCTCCTGTCAGCTTGACCCATTTGCACCGAAACAAAGGGACCTTAAAAGTAGGTCCATAGTCAAGTTCCCATATCTCCTCTATGTACCCATAATACGTGTCCTTCTGCCCATTGTCATCTGTTGCATCAAAGCGGACACCACTGTTTTGGTTGGTGCTCTTTTTATCTTGGGCGATCATGTAAAATGTATTCCCATTTATCTCGTACATTGGAAAGTACATATAGTCGAAGATGGTGACCTGGCCAACAAGTAGAGCTGATCTCCAACAGTGGTGTTATTCATGAGATATGTCTGCAACCAACTGCCGAAAGTCGCCTCGTGTTTCCTTTAATCCAGGAGTCAGCCTTCCCCGGGTTTTCGGAGCGTAGAATATTCTTGTGTTTCTCGATATACGGAGCCACCACGGTGGAATTGTGTAGAACTGTGTAGTGTGCTTGAGTGAAAGAATCCCTGTCCCTACATACCGTTGCTTTCCTTCCTAGTGTGCCTTTTCCAGTCAGCCTCCCCTCATACCGAGATTCAGGAACACCAATCGGTTTAAGGTCAGGAAGAAAGTCAACACAAAACTCAATGACCTCCTCTGTTCCATAGCCCTTGGAGATGCTTCCTTCTGGCCTAGCACGGTTATGAACATATTTCTTTAAGACTCCCATGAACCTCTCGAAGGGGAACATATTATGTAGAAACACAGGACCGAGAATTCTAATCTCTTCGACTAGGTGAACTAGGAGGTGCGTCATAATATTGAAGAAGGATGGCGGGAACAACAACTCGAAGCTGACCAGACATTGCACCACATCAATCTGTAACCCTGATAGACTTTCTGGATCGATTACCTTCTGAGAAATTGCATTGAGGAATGCACATACCTTCACAATGGCTAGTCGAACATTTTCCGGTAGAATTCCCCTCAATGCAACCGGAAGCAATTGCGCCATAAGCACGTGGCAGTCATGAGATTTTAGGTTTTGGAATTTTTTTCTCTTTCATATTTACTATTCCCTTTATATTCGACGAGAAGCCAGACGGGACCTTGATACTGAAAAGGGCTTCAAAAAATATTTCCTTTTCTTCTTTGGTAAGAGCGTAGCTGGCAGGCCCTTGAAACTGCCCTGGATGCATGCCGTCTCGTCCTTTATGACGTTGCTGGTCCTCCCGTGCTTCCGGTGTATCTTTTGACTTCCCATACAACCCAGGAAGCCTAGAATATTCACGCAAAGATTTTTCGTCAGGTGCATCACGTCGATTGCAGAGCGGACCTCATGGACTTCCCAATAGGGTAGCTCCCAAAATATAGATTTCTTCTTCCACATGGGTGCGTGTCCGTCAGCGTCATTCGGAACAGGCTGTCTGCCAGGACCCTTTCCAAAGATTACATTTAAATCCTTGACCATACCAAATACATCAGCACCAGTACGGGGGACAGGCTTCGTCCGGGGTTCTGCCTTGCCATTGAAATGCTTGCCTTTTCTCCTTAAGTGATGCCTGGGCGGAAGAAAACGACGATTGTACGGGTACACATTCTTCCTACATTTATCCAGATATATACTTTCAGTCTCATCTAAACAGTGCGTGCATGCATTGTATCCTTTGTTCGTCTGTCCTGAAATGTTACTAAGAGCAGGCCAATCATTGATGGTTACAAACAGCAACGCTCGTAGGTCAAATTCCTCCTGTTTGTGCTCATCCCAAACACGTACACCTGGTTTGGCCCACAACTGCAAAAGTTCATCAACTAATGGCCTTAGATACACATCAATGTCGTTGTCGGGTTGCTTCGGGACTTGGATGAGCACTGGCATCATAATGAACTTCCGCTTCATGCACAACCAAGGAGGAAGGTTGTAGATACATAGAGTCACGGGCCATGTGCTGTGACTGCAGCTCTGCTCCCCAAAAGGATTCATGCCATCTGTACTTAGACCAAACCATAAGTTCCTTGCGTCACCTGCAAAGTCCGGGAAGTCTCTCTCGATTTTTCTCCACTGCCGACCATCAGTGGGGTGCCTCAACATCCCGTCTTTCTTACGGTCTTCCATGTGCCATCGCAACAACTTGGCATGCTCTTTGTTTCTGAACAAACGTTTCAACCGTGGTATTATAGGAGCATACCACATCACCTTGGCAGGAACCCTCTTCCTGGGTGGCTCGCCCTCAATATCACCAGGGTCATTTTTTCTGATCTTATACCGCGATGCAGTGCATACCAGGCATTTATCCATATTCTCGTACTTCCCACCACGGTAGAGGATGCAGTCATTAGGGCATGCATGTATCTTCTGCACGTCTAATCCTAGAGGGCAGACAAGCTTCTTTGCTTCTTACGTGCTGGCGGGCAATTCGTTCTTTCTTGGAAGCATCTTCTTCATTAGTACCAGCAACTTTTCAAATGCCGAGTCAGTCACACCTGTCTCTGCCTTCCACTTCAGCAATTCCAGTGTGCTACCCAGCTTCTTCTGGCCATCTTCACAAGTTGGATACAACAATTTGTTGTGGTCCTGTAACATCTGCTCGAACTGTAACCTCTCCTTTTCTGTGTCGCAGCCTCGCCTTGCATCAGAAATGACCCAACCAAGATCGTCAGCGGGCTCATCTGGTGCCCGTTCTTCAACCTCTTCTTCTTCTTCATTGTCTTCCATTTCGGTATCAGCGTATTCAGGGAACATAGATCGGTAGTTGTCATCATCGTTCTCTTCTTCATCGCCGTCTTCCATCATAACCCCTCTTTCTCCGTGCTTGGTCCAAACATTATAGCCGGACATGAAACCAGACCGAAGCAGGTGGCTCTGAATGACTCTTGACGAAGTGTGATCCTTCTCATTCCGACATTCAACACATGGACAAAACATAAAGCCAACCTCATGCTTGTTCGTCTCGGCCGCAAGGCGAAAAGAACGCACGCCTTCTCTGTAAGCGGCAGAGCGTCGGTCACCGTACATCCATGGATGGCTCATCTGCATCATAGAACTATATATCAAACGCAATCACGATGCTAAAATTACTACCGCTTGGTCTAAACGAGAAAATAGTTGCTAACCTTTTAGGACACTTGGAAACAAAGAGGAGGAAGCTTAAGTGTGGCTCGGGCACCTCATATCATGTTTGTCTTGTGTGAACTCAAGTGGCATCGCTCTAACAGGCATTTCACCGAACACCTCTAGTGCATATGAAGAAAAAAAAACTAGCACAAACCTACACCACCTCCCACCACGAAAAAAACAAGAGAGGGGGGGAGAGGGGCTGCCATATATATAGGCCAGACCATTAGTCCCGGTTTGAGATACAAACCGGGATTAAAGGTGGCCGCAAACCTTTAGTCCCGGTTTGTATTTCAAGCCGGGACTAAAGGTTTTTTTTCCTGTTTTTGCATTTTTTTCAATTCATTTTCAATTTAATATGGATTAAGTAAGATGTATGATTAAGTAATAATAATTATTAATTCATCTTCAATTTCAATTCGGTGTCATATTAATTCATTTTCAATTCATTTTCAATTTCAATTCGGTGTCATATTAATTCATTTTCAATTCATTTTCATTTTCAATTCGGTGTCATATTAATTCATTTTCAATTTAATATGGATTAAGTAAGATTTATGATTAAGTAATAATAATTATTAATTCATTTTCAATTCGATGTCATTTTCAATTCATTTTCAATTTCAATTCGGTGTCATATTAATTCATTTTCATTTTCAATTCGGTGTCATATTAATTCATTTTCAATTTAATATGGATTAAGTAAATTTATGATTAAGTAATAATAATTATTAATTCATTTTCAATTTCAATTCATTTTCAATTCGGTGTCATATTAATTCATTTTCAATTCATTTTCAATTTCAATTCGGTGTCATATTAATTCATTTTCAATTCATTTTCATTTTCAATTCGGTGTCATATTAATTCATTTTCAATTTAATATGGATTAAGTAAGATTTATGATTAAGTAATAATAATTATTAATTCATTTTCAATTTCAATTCGGTGTCATATTAATTCATTTTCAATTTATTTTCAATTAGAAGGATTAAAAGATTTAAACATTTTGCAAATAGAACTCATTTGAAGATTCAATATAGCACTGCGAAGATTCACAGTTTTTACAATAGAAGCCTCTCACACACCACACCACACACCGTACACCATCTACTCATCAACTTTAATATTGAGACGATCAAAAGGGCTATTGTAGCCACGTAGCTTCCAGTGCCTCCTAGCAATCTCGAAGCCCAGGCGAGCGTCTAGAGCGGCATACTTCACTTGCTCGAAGCTCAATGGAACGTTGCCCCAACCAAATATTAGTTCATCATCTTCTTCTCCTCGTCGTCCTTCTTCCTGTTCTTCTTCTTGTCGTCCTTCTTCTTCCTCTTCTTCTTCTCAAGAGTTGTCCCAATAGTAGCATTGGCCAGATCATAAAGACTCGGAATGGGATTATTGGTGGGGTTCGGGATAACCTGTTGGAGGTCGAAAGCAGACGGAATGTCAATTCTGTAGTATCGCAGCATGCGCACATCATTGTGGATAACCGCGCCGCAGAATCTGATGGTGGTGTCCCACAAGAATTCCTTGAGTAGCTGCGGCACTTCATTAGCCCAACAAATTTGGAAGACCAAACACTCGGACGCCACCGAGAGTTGAAGGACGGCGGCGCGCTGATTTTTTCTACCCTCGCGAGGGTTGGTGAACTCGCAGTCCAGGCCCACACACTTGATCGGTGCGGTGTCCAGGAACTCCTTCTTGACGGCTGATGCATGTAAAATGCATACATGAACTTTGCATTATTTTACTTATATTCCAGTCATATTTGCATCATATAACAGTTATATCATTGTTTTATAATGATTTTTGGAATATTTCATGATTTTCCTATTTTCTGGAATTAACCCTGCGCAGGCAGAAAACCTTATTTTCTATATTTTGATGTTTCAGGGACTCAAACGACGTCCAAATGACCTGAAAATTTACGAGCATCAGTTTTTGGAAGGAAGAAGACTTTGGAGCGAAGGAAGCGAACAAGCGGAGACCCCAGGGCCAAATTAGGTGGGCCCACGCGGCCCCTGTACCTGGCCGTGTGGGACCCCTCCTTTTGGGCCTCGGAGCTCCGTTGTCGTTTATCTTTTCTCCACCGACCTCGTCTTGACCTAAAACCGACTATAAAAATAGTCCCCGACGCCTTCGGAGAGGAGCGCCGCAGAAACACAGAAACCACAAAACAGAGATCTGGAGTTGCAGATTGGAGGGGGGAAACTCCGGCGGGGCACTGCCGGGGAGGTCTCCACCTTCTCCAACGACTTCTCCACCGTCTCCATGATGAAGAGGGAGTAGTCCACCCCTGGACTATGGGTTTGTGGAAGTAACTTATGTATCTCTCCTCTCTTGAGCTTCACTAATTAGCACCGTATGAGCTGCCGAACATGATTACGGTCATCTATGTAATACCTTTGTGGTGGATCTTTTTATGAGTTAATATATGTTTGAGATTGCAATTGTTTTGTTTCAGTTATGAAAGTAGATGCATATTATGTACCCCGTTCTTGTTTACTTGTTATGATCAAGCATGTTTATGAGAACATGTGAGGGGGAACGTGTGCATTAGATGGAGTAACGGGGGGTGGCTAGTGCGGTGAACGTGAGAGAAAGTTCCGCGATCCACTTGGGTATCTCTACCTTACTTTGTTACCTCACTAGGGATAAAAAGAAATACCATGTTACCGGAGATGTGGGTGTGACCATTGCCACTACTCCATGACTAGATCTAGCATGTTCTTATTTTAACTTCATGTCATGAAACTTAATGCTATGCCTGATTTATCTTAATACTAAGGTGTTATGATTTAGTTCGCATCTTGGTGGAGTATAAGAGGGATTAATAATCAAAAGATCTATATGTTAGGACGTGATGCCCATATGATTAATAACTTGTCATGAAACCTTTGTTGCAATCTCATATGTTAACTCTAGTGTTCCATTGTCTACCACTTTATTAAAGAGAGAGTGCATTTGTGAAACCATGAACCCCGGTCCATTTTTTAATCATAAGAAACACCTTTCCAACAACTTAAGCATTTTCCATTTTCAGCCATTTAAAATCCGAAAATACAAAAATACTTTTACATCTTGCATTCATCATATAAAACCCAAAAATATCATTTATCATTGCTATCACCATCCTTGCATATTTATTTATCATCATTGCATATTTATTTATTGTTTTGTATTCATAACATTCTCACACCTTGTGCTTGACAACCACTTGGTGAGGTTGAGGGCACAAAACAATTTATTTTGTTTACAGGTTTCAAGAGAAGGATAAGAAGATAAAGCTTTCACTACTGATTCCCCGAGAGTTCGATATAAACCCTCGAGTCACCCTCGTGGGGAAAACAAGTCTTGCCATACTACAAACTCTGCACTTGGAGTCTCAACCTAACCCATTTAAGGGCCATCAAGACAAGTTTTCTGGCGCCGTTGCCGGGGAATCATTGCTGTAAAGTTTATCCAAGGGTATCTCACAACAAAGTCAACTTCATCACCAACTTGTGCAAACACCTAAGCTTGGGGAGGTTGCACCTACGTGAGCACCATCTTATCCATCTTTACCTTCAAATCATTTTATTTTGTTTTGTTATTTTCTTGCATATCATATTGCATATTTCGGTTTGCATATTTTATTTTCAGTTTTGCATAAAAAATTAAAAACACATAAAAACTTGCAATCATGGTTCTTGGAAACAAACAAGAAGTGAGTCCTCCATTAAGTTCCATTTCTAATTTTAAGCAACATCCTGGAGAAACATTAAAAGATGCTTGGGTAAGAATTAATAGGATGCACTATGAAGATCCTACACCTTGTGAAGATGAAAAGCTAAATCTTTACTTTTATTATGGAATATATCCTTGGTACCAAAATGCTTTAGATGGGGCTACAGGTGGAAGTTTTGTCTTGTCAACACCACCTTGTGCAGCCATGACACTTAGAAGAATTTTTGGTAGCTTTGTGGGTAGTAAGAAAAAGGTGGAGGATACCACAGTAGCACTTGCATATCTATAGATAAATTTGAAGCCAAATTAGAGAAACTACCAAATAAGAGGATTTTGAACAACTAGCATCTTATTCTGAAAACATTATTCCCAGGATAGACAATGAATTAGTTAATGTTATGCATAAACTAAGATTATGTGAGAAGAATTTCTTGAAAAAGATGTTTACCTCACAGAATTGAGGAAAAGTTGGTTCGTGATTAGTATTAAAGAAAGACCATCATTTAAACATGAGAAGGAAGTTCCTGTTAAGAAACAAGTTTGGGTTAAAAAGGAAAAGAAAGTTGAGGAAGTTAAAATGCTTAGTGAAGTCAAGGAACCATTGCTTGACTTAGAGAATTGTAGCTTGCATGAATTAATATCTATCTTACAAAAATTTGCAAGTGATCCTTCCATTAATGTTAACCAAGCAGGTTTTGGTTCTTATATTGCTAATCATGTTTTAAAAGAAAAGATTGCTAGGTACAACCAAGAAGCTATGATACCACCTAAGCTTGGGGATATATGGATTCCCAAAGTACTAGTAACCATTGGAAAAGAGACACACCATGCTATATTAGATCTAGGATCTAGTGTCTCTGTTTTATCTAAAGAATTATATGAAGTACTTGAATTAAAGAATCTTGAAAAATGCTCTATTGAACTTGCACTTGCTGATGATTCCATTAAACATGCTTTAGGAAAGTAAGTGATGTTATGGTAGAGTTACATATGACATTTGTGCCTGTTGATTTTCTAATCATGGATATGGGGAATAAAACCTCTAGTCCAATTATTCTTGGAAGACCTTTTCTTCGTACCACAGGTGCTATCATTGATTCAAAAGAAGGGAATGTGAAGTTTCAGTTTCCACACAAGAAGTGCATGGAACACTTCCCAAGGAAGAGGGACACAAAGTTCAAGCTCCCTCATGAGCTTCGTCCACAATAAAATCAAGTAAGAAGCCTAGCTATATGGCTATAAAGAAAGCGCTTTACGGGAGGCAACCCGGTTGTTTTTATTTTGATTTTCTTTGTGTCCTCTTGCTGTAACAAGAGACTTTGTTTTAGTTTGTTTCTGGAATTTTTAATAAAGTGCCAAGTTTTACTCATTTTGGTTTGAAAAAGTTGCTTTTGCATTCGGAGATTTTATTCCTGCACGAATCTGTGCACGGTATGATTTTTAATTCTATTCTGTAACTCCGAATGAGCTCATATTTGAACTGTAGTTGCAACTTTTCATCCTCTGTATGCATGAATTTTTGAATTTTCGACAAAGTTAAGTAGGGTAGAAAAATACGTTTTGCTGCTGCTGTTTTTCTGGACAGATTCTGTCCCATTTTGTTTGATGCATGCTTTGAACTTTTAACTTGAATCTTTTTGATCCAATTGAGTTTATGAGTAGGCATACAACATTATACACTTTCTGGACATTCATATGAATTTTTGTTCAAGGATTATATGCAGCAAGAAATCTATTTGTTTATCACTACTAATGCACCCCACAGAAAAGAAATGGGAGAAACGGTGTTTTGAAGTTTTTTCACAGGGATTAGAGGAGATGCACCAAGAGCTATCCAAGGATGGTGAAGACCATAAGCTTGGGGATGTGAAGACAACCCCACTGGACCTACACACTCTCGGTTTGCACACGTCTAACTTCTGTTTTTCGATCGAAACACTTTATCGCATAAACTTGGAGCGTCTTTTTGTTTGTTTTGGTTTGATTTTTATTTTGTGAGACCACCACACTATCATTTATATATGAGAGAGCTACTGGAAATTTGGGTTGAATTATGTTGGATGCTATTAAAGATTGGGAAAAGGGATGTTGAGTTGATTTTAAAAGATACATATAGTTGCATGATTCATGAGCTTGTTAATGAGTAATAATTTGCAAGTTTTTATCAAGAGCTATCTTTTATTCATGTTTTGATGCTGAATGTTATTTACTTTGTTTAACATGGATTAGTTAGTTCTATGGACACTCATGCATGCATTTAGATGGTCAACTTTCTCCCTCTTGCTAGCCCAAAAATTCCAACAAGCAAAAACTTGTTTCCAACACCTTCAACCAAAGTTTTTCCAGTGAGTCCACCATATCTACCTATTAGCTTTATGCTATTCCGAGTATGTTTATCATGATTTTGTGTTATCTATACCTCTGAATGAAAATGCTTATGTTATTGATTGTTATGGGAAAAGTTGGTTATAAGCTCTCTCGAACTTGATGCACACTTTACTTTTATTGCATAATAAAAATGACCCATTGTGATTAAAATTATGATGTTGTGGCTTGACAAATGTCTTTGGTTGAGAGTTAGCTCATATGTGCTGTCACATGGCAAGCTTTCAACATGCACTTCATTTCATTTAGTTGATATCATGTACTTTTGTTTATGGATGCTTACCATGGGTGAAATAAATGTGGAAATGAAGTGAGTTTAAATGAGTTTGTATAAATGGTTAGAGAGACGCCTGGGCCGCTAATCTAAGCCATGCATCATTCATGGTGGAAATTTACTTACATGCTATGGTGAACCTTCTGTGATACACCTTACAATAAAAAGCTATCCAATGGTAAATAAAAAGGGTGTTGAGATTGTTCATTTGTTTGTTTGTCTTGTCATTTTGATATGGGCTTGTTCCATATCCTGGGACAAGAGGTACCCCAGTTGACGCTCTTAATGATACTATTATTACTTACAATGATATTTAACTTGAACTTGCTTTGTTTCCCATTGAGTAACACATGGAGTAGGTACTTGTATTCAAGGGGCATGAGACTTTCAACCTGTACTTTGTCAAGCACACTACTCATATTTGCTTTCACTTTAAACTTAATCATTCAAGATGCTATGATAGGGGAATGAGAGCTTGACACCAAGGATTACCACATTACAATCATTAACTTAAGTAGAGAAGTTGGAAGTTAGATGAAACTTATTCATGCTTTACCTCTACTCATATATATCTTTCCAAAGTGTCCACCTTTTATATTCAGATTTTCATCTACTCTATGACCATTGTAGGATGTTCTTATTTATCATTATGCATACATGTGGTCCATAGTACTTTCTTTTATGTTACACTTTGTGAATTATCATTGAACATCCTTGCATTGAATACTTGATATCACTTCATAAACTATCTTGCATATTGCTACTCCTTTTAAGAATGAACCATTTGACTCTATGTAGCAATAGTAATCATCTTTGATATCCATTGATAGTATTAAATTGCAAAGTCCATGTTAGTTTTATCACCTTCATACTCGAGGACGAGTATAGGTTAAGCTTGGGGATGTTGATGCATGTAAAATGCATACATGAACTTTGCATTATTTTACTTATATTCCAGTCATATTTGCATCATATAAGGGTTATATCACTGTTTTATAATGATTTTGGGAATATTTCATATTTTCCTATTTTTTTGGAATTAACCCTGCGCAGGCAGAAAACCCTATTTCTATATTTTATGTTTCAGGGACCCAAACGACGTCCAAATGACCTGAAATTTACGAGCATCAGTTTTTGGAAGGAAGAAGACTTTGGAGCGAAGGAAGCGAACAAGCGGAGACCCGAGGGCCAAATAGGTGGGCCCACGTGGCCCCTGTATCTGGCCGCGTGGGACCCCTCCTTTTGGCCTCGAGCTCCGTTGCCGTTGATCTTTTCTCCACCGACTCGTCTTGACCTAAAGCCGACTATAAAAATAGTCCCCGAAGCTCTTCGGAGAGGAGCGTCGTAGAAACACAGAAACCACGAAACAGAGATCTGGAGTTGCAGATTGGAGGGGGAAAACTCCGGCGGGGCGCTGCCGGGAGGTCTCCATCTTCTCCAACGACTTCTCCACCGTCTCCATGATGAAGAGGGAGTAGTCCACCCTGGACTATGGGTTTGTGGAAGTAACTTATGTATCTCTCCTCTCTTGAGCTTCACTAATTAGCACCGTATGAGATGCCGAACATGATTACGGTCATCTATGTAATACCTTTGTGGTGGATCTTTTTATGAGTTAATATATGTTTGAGATTGTAATTGTTTTGTTTCAGTTATGAAAGTAGATGCATATTATGTACCCCGTTCTTGTTTACTTGTTATGATCAACCATGTTTATGAGAGCGTGAGGGGGAACGTGTGCATTAGATGGAGTAACGGGGGTGGCTAGTGCGGTGAACGTGAGAGAAAGTTTCGCGATCCACTTGGGTATCTCTACCTTACTTTGTTACCTCACTAGGGATAAAAGAAATACCATGTTACCGGAGATGTGGGTGTGACCATTGCCACTACTCCATGACTAGATCTAGCATGTTCTTATTTTAACTTCATGTCATGAAACTTACACTAGTAAAAAAAGACTACTAGTGGCGCACCAAAATCGATTATCAGTGGCGCACCATGGTGCGCCACTAAACTCGCGCCACTGGTAAGTGTTACCTGTGGCGCACTAGCGGTGCGCCACAGGTAACCAAATTATCAGTGGCGCACAAGCTCGTGCGCCACTGATAGTCGACTCTAGTGCGCCACTGATAGTCTTCGTGGGGCACCTATCTCAGTTATCAGTGGCGCGCAGGACAAAGTGTGCGCCACTGGTAAGTGAATACCAGTGGCGCACATGCTGCTTTGTGCGCCACTGCTAATAATTTGGGAATATTAAAAAATATACTACTAGTGGCGCCCTTTCTATTTTGTGCGCCACTAGTATCATTTTCGGGATTAAAAAAAAATCAAAACAATTATTTGTTGCGAAGTTCAGAAACACAAATAGCATTTTAAAGAGTGGTATCCTACATTATTAATTACAACACACCACATTGTTTTAGAAACACAAATATACAGAAGTAGCGGCAGCGTTGCTGCAAGATGTCGTCGTCGTCGTCACCACCAGAACCACTTGTTGATGTCATCTTCGTCGCCGCCGCAGCCTCGTGTCGGTGTCAGTGTCGGTGTCCTCATCAAAGCTATAATATTTGCTGCACTCGAAATAGGTCTGAGTTCAGCATCATTGAGAATAAACATGGTGTTACAATTTCAGTAGTACTATGAAGTAGGAACATAGTCCAAGAGAATGACATAACATGCAGCTTATAAGTAACAAATGCTCACTAAAGGACTACTTCAGCAGAAAATAAAAATGATCAATGAGCTGGTGATATAACATATTAAGTTACTGATCTATATGCAAGCATGGTGATATAACAAATACATGAGCAGTAGTCAGCCGAGCAAGCACAAATGCATGAGTCGCTCCCGCAGCCCCTTGTCGCCCATGCCAATGTTTTCGCTGTCATGAAAAAGAAACTCAAAATTGATCACAAAACTTATACATGCAGTTCATGTATTTAGTATTACATACTTTGTTGAAATCAACAAGTCCAACACAACACGGCCGTTGTCGCTACCGCACCTCATGTCGGTGCTGCCGTCGCCGCAACCCTTTGTCGATGTCCTTGTCATCACCATCGCCACAGCGTACTAATCAATAGGAAATGTGCTATGCTTTAATTTTGTTTTAAGATGGCAGTGACCTCAATATTTACCTAAGCCCCACCTCTCTAAATTTTGTAAAATGTGTCATATCTCTGTTTCAAGACATGTTTTAGCATAGTGCCATAGCTGAATCATCTGGTCGCTAAGTGGTTTCGCAATAGTGGCATTTCATATGCTGCTAGTAACAAAATGTTGATTTCTAATAGAAGAATGAGCACATGAACAAGCTTGAGAAAGTAGACGTTTTGGGTTTCAGTTCTAGCAATTCGGCTGACTTGGATTGCATCAGAACGTGCATAGATGTAGGATTATCATCAGCAGCTAGCTAACTTGGATGTAGGACATCTAGACAATTTCAACATGTTCTCATCATATGGAACCAGAATATGCTATGTGTAATATAGCTAGCTAGCTAGATGCATTGTAGTTTGGGTCAGAAACGAATGTACTATAATGACTAATCTAGACGGAAGCTGCTGCTTTGGGTCTCAGCATATGGAACAATGATTAATTCTGACCAACAGTTAGGTTTCTGAATACATATGAGTTGCCTGTTTTGAGAGCACAGAATAGGTTAGCAATATGAAGTGCAGTTCATGACTAATCTAGACTGAACCTGCTGCTGCCCGTGTGCTTCCACACAGCACTGCCATTTTTGGCGCAGCCAAGCCCATGACCGGAGACAAGGAGCTCCCCATGACCGCACCTAACTAGCAGTCCATTACAGCGAGCCAAGTCGATCCCCAACCTAGACCGCAGACGACGAAATCAACCCAATTACTGGGAAAGACGGGCCCTTTTTCTCTCTCGATCGGTATGAATGAAGAAAATAAGCAAAGAACATAGAGGCGAGCGAGCGGGTACCAGGTCTTTGCCGAACTTGACGGCGGCGTCCTGGTTCCGCCCCTTTGGTGCTGCCGTCATCTTCACCCAGGGCTCCGTGGCCACCTTCCACGGTTGGAATCAGCCGCCGCCCTTGGCTCCAGCGCACACCGACGGTAATCCTCAACTGCTAGCGCCGCCGAGAGGCTCATCATGACGGGTGGGGGCATGGGCCGCGCTCCAGCAACGGAGAGAGGACTAGGGGCGGCGTTTTGGTGCTCCATCTGGTCACCAGGAGGAGGAGGGGCACCGGGGAATCGAACCGGCGGGCGCGCCGGGGCTGCCATGCCTCGTCCGTCGCCGGCGCGGAAGCGCCTCCGTCATCTCGAGCCGCGGGGCTGTCGGTCGGCGGCGGCCCTGGCTTGGCCCGGCTAGGGTAGGTGCGCTTGGAGGTGCAGAAGGGAGCGGCGGCGGAGGACGGGAAGGGGGAGAGGGTGGCGGAGGGCAGGACGAGACGATGCTGGAGGAGGCGGCGCAAAGGGGGGCGCGGCGGCGGAGCATGGGGAGGAGGAGAGGGTGGCGAGGCACGGGAGGAGGGGAGGGCGGCGAGGGCGCGGCACGGCGGGGGTTGGAGGCCGGGAGGAGGAGGCGGTGGTGGTGGTCCGCGCTGGCGCCGCCATGGGTGGTCGGGGTTGTGGATGAGAAGATAAAAAAAAGAGGATAAGGGAGAGAGAGCCGGAGTGCGTGGTAGGTGGGCAGGGCATATACCACAAAAAATATCTCTCTCCTGTTTTTACCTGTGGCGCACCACAACACGGTGCGCCACAGGTAATCTCTCTCCACGATTCAAAATACCTGTGGACAAATACCTGTGGCGCACCAGCACCAGTGCGCCACTGGTAAAAAAATTACCGTGGCGCACCACTGCCCGGTGCGCCACAGGTAAAAAATTTACCAGTGGCGCACTACTGTCTGGTGCGCCACAGGTAGTCTCTCTCCTCCACCTCAAAATTTTACAAGTTTAGCTGGAACTTACCTGTGGCGCACCAGATTTACGGTGCGCCACTGGTAAAAATTTACCAGTGGCGCACCGGAATCTAGTGCGCCACTAGTAAATTTTGCCAAAATCCACAACCCGAGGTGAGAGACTATCAGTGGCGCACCGGGATCTGGTGCGCCACTGATAGCATCTCACCTATAAGCTTTTTCCTACTAGTGTTAATGCTATGTTCTGATTTATCTTAATACTAAGGTGTTATGATTTAGTTCGCATCTTGGTGGAGTATAAGAGGGATTAATAACCAAAAGATCTCTATGTTAGGACGTGATGCCCATATGATTAATATCTTGTCATTAAACCTTTGTTGCAATCTCTTATGTTAACTCTAGTGTTCCATTGTCTACCACTTTATTAAAGAGAGAGTGCATTTGTGAAACCATGAACCCGGTCCATTTTTTAATCATAAGAAACACCTTTCCAACAACTTTTAAGCATTTTCCATTTTCAGCCATTTATAAATCCGAAAATACAAAAATATCATTTATCATTGCTATCACCATCCTTGCATATTTATTTATCATCATTGCATATTTATTTATTGTTTTATATTCATAACATTCTCACACCTTGTGCTTGACAACCACTTGGTGAGGTTGAGGGCACAAAACAATTTATTTTGTTTGCAGGTTTTCAAGAGAAGTGTAAGAAGATAAAGCTTTCACTACTGATTCCCCGAGAGTTCGATATAAACCCTCGAGTCACCCTCGTGGGGAAAACAAGTCTTGCCCATTCTACAAACTCTGCACTTGGAGTCTCAACCTAACCCATTTAAGGGCCATCAACGGCGCGGATCCACCTCTCCACCCTTGATGCACGGGCAGTGACCGTGACCGTGAAACTCATCTCTTCGGCGGTGAGGTGGTACACCCGAGTTCGCGCGAGCGGCTCCATTGGAATGAGAGGGAGAGATAGAGGGAGGGCTTTGGGAGGGATTAGAGGAGAGAAGCTCTAGATGTGCTTATGGATGTGAAGATGTGCATCTTATATAGAACAGTAGAGGGAGGGGAACAGCCGGTGGCCGGCGCCGGCGTGCGCCGGCGATGCAACTTCCAAAGTCGCGTAATTGTGGCGATTAATTCCGGCGGCGACGATCGATCATCTTCCAAAGCGTTGAAACCGCGCGGGAGATGTATCGTTTGAAGAATCCTTTAGTCCCGGTTCGTGTCACCAGCCGGGACTAAAGGGGTGCCCCCGGCCGCATCGGGTCGCATACCCCTTTAGTCCCGGCTGGTGACACGGACGGGGACCATTGGTCCCTAACGAGCCGCGACTAAAGGATGCCGAACGCTTCGGCGTTTTCGGGGCGACGTGTCCGGACCATTAGTCTCGGCCTAGGCCACGGCCGGGACAAATGGCCCGGACGAAAGGCCTGTTTTCTACTAGTGATTTAGAGTAGTGGTCGCGCCAGGTTTCAATGTTTGGGTATTCGTTCTAAATAGTTTTTTTCTCTCAATGCAATAAATGAAGAAAATAATGCAAATAGCAATTTTTAGTACATCAGACCATAATAATTAGAAACTTGGCGGTGAAGAGGGGGGCGGGCCGCGAGCCTCAAGGGTAAAGAGGGGGTGGGGTCGTCGCACCGTCAACTGCTGTCGTGCTCGCTGCTGTTGCCGGCCGCCGATAGCTAGGGCAGCTCCTACTCTCCGTCCTTGGCGGAGCGCAATTGGCTCCGCCCGCAGGGAGGAGCTTGTGGGCTGGCCCACCAACTCGCTCCGCCTCTCCCTTTTGTTTTTCAAGTCGTTCTAAAAAAGTATCTTTTTCAAATATGAACATTTTTGGAAATCTGGTTTTTCTAAAAAAATATGAACAATTTTCAAATTAGAACATTTTTCTAGTATGAATAATTTTCAAATATGTTTTTTTGAAGCCTGAACATTTTTGAAAATATGTATTTTTCAAATCTGAATATTTTTTAAAGATGAATAATTTTCAAAATCAAAACATAAAATGCAATTTTAACAAAATTGAAAATAATATCCAAAAACAAAAACAAAAAATAAGAGAGAAAAAGAAACTGGCAAAAAAACGAAAAAGAAAGAGGAAAAAACAAAAAAAGAAGAAAGGAAACAAAAACAACAAAAAATGAAAAAAAAAAGGTGCACCTATTGGGCTGGCCCATAAGCCGTGGGGCGCTCCAACCTGATTGGCAACTAGGATTGCGGCTAGCCAGGGCTGGCTGTTGTCGGTTCGTGAGTGCGTCGATAGACAGAGATTTAAAATAATTCAAAAATGATATTTATGAGGTTTAAAATATTCTGAAAAAAATACGGACGTATCCAGTGATGTATCCCACTAACCTGTAAAATGTCAGTTTTCAGTATTACGTATTTTGGGCTACACAAAACTGATAAAATTATGGATCTGAGTATACATATTTTCAAAATCTCTAAAATTTTCAAATCTTGTCAAGACCATAATATTAAGTATTTGAAATTTATATTTTGCACGGTTGTTTGAAACACTATTGGCTACATGCATATTTTTTATTCATATTTTTTTGAAACTCCTAAATATACTTTTGAAATTTGTTTAATCAGAGGGAGCTCAGGAGTATAAAGCACTTTCCGATAATATAGTTCTTATTTATTTAAAAAAAGAGATAACTAAAACTACAGAGGCAAAATTGATATTTCGTATGTCAGCCTGATACGTCGATACTCAAGAATGAGAACGCTGATATGTGACCCCGTGCGGTGCGGTGACGCGGCAGCTGCCACGGCATCTGTGTCCGCATTTTAGCTGGGCTGGTTTGACCCATGAAGCCCATTTCGACGCCCTGCTCCGTGTGCACGGGAGGTGCTCCTCTGCTTCGTACCCTAATCCGACGCCGGCGACGACGCGGCGGCGGTCGCGGGGAACGCGCCTTCTTGGCCCAGTACGCCATGGCGGAGCTCAGGTCTCCGCGGACGCCGCCGACTGCAGGTAGTGCTCCTGCTCTTTACCACTTGCTACAGATTTTAATTATCCTGATTTGGACCAGGTAGGGCTGATTTGTTCGCTTGCAATTTTTTTTGAAGATTGCAGCCCAGCAGGTGTAGCTGTCTAGCTGGGATCTTCGTGCGCAGTTCTTCTACTTGGATGCTGTAGCTGCTGCATCGCTATAGCTCGTCCAGGTTAGTGCTTTTCAGGTCTCTGTCGACTACTTTTTTTCATAACCTCTAAAAGCTAAGAACGAACAGTAGAGTGAAACTTCAGAGCTTGATTCATTCCGTACATTAAATTCTCTAATCCATGCCTTCCTTGACCAGTGCACTCCGGTTCTTACCGCTGTGATCCCATTCAAAAAAAGGTTAATTCCTGCCTTATTGCCAGGTTACTTCTGGTCAGCAGTTCATTATTGACGGTAGCCATAGAAAGACATGTAATCACAGGGATACTGGATTTCTCTGAACAGACGGAATACAAATTGGAGTCACTCCCCTAAAGTTGATCACTACATATATATAGCTTTCTGTCGATTGGAGCCCCCAACTATGCATTGTCCGAACGAATATATCACCCTGTACAGAAAGTACTACAACTCGTACAATTTGCTCCTCCAGGTCATGCCATTGAGACAAACATGATCACCCAAACCCCTCCTAAAGGTGATTTTAATCTGTTATCACTATCAGATTTGGGATAGAGTGGAAACATGATATTTAAATGTAGTGGCCATTACCCCTCCCAAAACCCCTCTTACAATTTGCTCCTCCAGCTCACAAGGTCCCAGTTTGAACCATGATATTTAAATGTAGTGGCCATTACACAGCTATCCCGGATGTAATGGGTCATTTGGGAGTTTAATAGCAGATACTTGGTAAGCTGGAATTTGAGAGGCAATATTTTATTAACACTAATATTCCACCGTAAGTTAATGATCTCCCCCTCCGCCCTACAATTCTTTTAATGATTTTGTAAGAGTCAATTTATTTTGACTCCTTTTCTATTACCTTTCATAGAATCTCTTGCAGAGCTCAAAAGAAAGGTTGTGCTTATGATTCATTCTCTATTCTGTTCCCAACCCTTGTATTAAACATTGCATCTGAGTCTCAACTATATTCATCATTGCATTGAAGATAAGATTTTGTACACTAGAAACTATTTCCATATCAATTTAACGTACATAGTTTTTTTTCATATCTTTAGTGCAGGGTTTGTTCACTGAGCTGAAGCACTTGGCGACGTCAATCACAAGAACACTTTCTAAACTGCTTGACTTCTGTCTGCGTTGTCAAGGAAGAATTTAAGAATTTATCAACATCCAATGGAAACATCATGCAGAAATTGTGGTGTGAAATATAAAGATGTAACGATTTTTCGTCACCGATCAATTCATATGTTTTATTGCTTTGTTATATTTAACTTGACATATTATGTTCTACCAGGATTCATCGAAACTTGTTTGTATATATAATGTTTAGCTTACTCTTTATTGCACATAATTTTGTTTTCCAAATTTCAGGTTGTCCCCCCTCCTGTTCTTATCAAGGCTGAGTTTCCTTGGTCATCCCGAAGAGGCAATCTCTCGGAGAAAGATAGAGTCCTGAAAAAAGTGAAAGGGTAATAGTAGATTATATTTTCTTGTTTTTGTTCTCGTTGAAGTGGTTATTTTTCTTGTTAACTACGCAAGAATTACCTTACTCCTATTTGCCCTTTGCATGTTGTTTATCTGCTCTTGCTTGTGCAGCATACTGAACAAACTGACGCTAGAGAAATTTGATCTACTCAAGGGGCAACTCTTGGATACTCGAATTACTACTGTTATCTTGAAGGTTTTTCAAGCTGAGCAATAGTTTCCAACTCTTTGACGGTTTCATGGTGATTAATCTATGTGTTACTTTTGCTTCAGGATGTTATGTCTCTCTTTTTTGAAAAGGCTGTTTTTGAGCCCACCTTCTGTCGGATCTATGCTCAACTTTGTTACGAAGTCTGCTATGATCTCCCGTCATTCCCTGCCGAACGACCAGGAGGTAGAGAGATTACCTTCAAACGCCTGCTGTTAAACAATTGTCAGGAGGTTTTTGAAGGTGCGAACAGCTTTAGGGTTGAGATCGCAAGATTGACTGGCCCTGACCAAGTGATGGAGAAAAGGGACAAAGAAAGGATTTTCAAACTTAGAACACTTGGTAATATTCGTCTAATTGGTGAGCTAATAAAGATACAGATGGTACCTGTGAGATTAGGTCAAGAAATTGTTAAGGTACACATCAGGAAATTGATAATAAATTCTTGTTCCTTGTAAACTTACCTAATTAATTTGCTGTATGCACTATGTAGAAATTACTTGGTCCTGGTAAAATGGCTTTCTCTCACGAGGAACTCGTCGAAGCCATCTGTCAGTTCTTCGATACGGTTGGCAAACATCTTGATGAGGACCCAAGGTCTTGCCGAGTGAATGATGCCTACTTCATCCAGATTAAGGAGCTAGTGGCAAACGCTGAGTTGACGCCACGTTCAAAGTTCATGCTTCTCGATTTGATTGCTCTCCGTTCTAGCAACTGGGTGCCTCTGCGTGGGGAGGTAAATAGAATTAAACTGCATGGACTAGCTACTCTACACGCAAATTTCATTCCGATATTAATTATTTTGTTGTATATGAGCTTCTTATTAGGTATAACTAGGAGTACTTATTAGGGATAACTAGGAGTACTCCTGGCATTGTAGTGGTATATCTCGCTTTAGTACTCCCTTCCAAATTCCCCACCTTAGAACTATAAATCACAGCCCACTTCGGCAACTTTGCACCACCCAAATCCCTAGTTGGCGTCGCCTCCAAATCGTTGTCACCACCAGTTTGTTGTAACTTGTCGCCTGCCGCCTGCAGAGCCACCACATACCCATTATACCCGGCACGCTGCCCCCACATGAAGTCGCCTTGTCTGCCACGAGTGGCCCGTCCAGGACAACAATCATACTTGAACTGAGCTCCCACTCATCAATTTTCCAGAATTTATGTGGCAGGTGGTGCAGCGATGCAATGTTAAGACCCTAGGTCATCCTAAGTGGCCTTTTTTTACAAATGCATGAATACATGGTCGGTTTTGTTCACATCTGAAATGATAGAAGCCAGGCCACCGGGTTGATTTCATTTTTTAAATCTTATTTGAGTTGCATTAGGTAGGGGATGATCCCTGTGACATTTGGCATACGGAAGCTGCGTACATGGACTATTTGTCAAACCTCGGCTACCTAAGAGCAGAGATGGAGAAGTTGAAGTCAGAGAAGGAGAAATTGAGGTCAGAGATGGAGAAGATTGTTCTTGAGACACAGCAGAAGCTAACCTTGAAGACAAACGCTGAAGACATGAGTATCACATGGATGATGTTGCTCAGTCCTTTGTTACAAGATATCAAGGATTCCAAGAATGTGTTAAAGTTGGTAGTGGCAATTCTATTTGCAATTCTATTTGTATGTGTTCTAGGTGTCATGAGGATGTGAGCGTTGAATTGTTTTAAATGATGTATGATTATATTTTAGTATGTGGACTGATGATGTTTGAAATGATTAGTTCTGTGTGATTTGATGATTGTGTGTGTCCAAACTTATATTTGATGACTAAAGGATCACTCTGATTGAACCAGAAGCCAAAATTTTGGCAGCAAACCCCATTATTAAAGGACCTAAAACGTTTTCTTGTTCTAGTTCCAAGGTACAAAAGATGATGTTATTCTCGTGTCGGATGATGCCAAACTTGTAAAGCTTGTATTGTTTATCTGCTAGGATCCTTAATGGTTCTGACACTATGCTGGAGATCCATGATGAACTAAAAACTTCAGATTACTATATATATGTGTTTAAATCTTCCATCTCACAGTGTGCATTACTTGGCAGGGTAACGGCTTTTTTTTGTCATTCAGAAAACGTGAACAACTAGTCAATGTCTAAGTTATGTCACCGCATATATCAGAAGTATACCGCATCAAAGAGAGCTCTGATGAAAATAGAAGCATCAGCTGGTATCCATATTGAATTAGTGTATGAACTTATGTCCTCCCCTCCATTGCTAAATATAAGTTGTTACGTTTTTTTTTCATTCACACGAATCTAGGCACGTTTTAGTGTGTATGTTTGTATCCAAACCACATTTAAAATAGCTAGAACATCTCTTCTTCCTCCTATACCCATTCTACCTTGTCTCATGTTGCCATCAAAACAAACATTCGAAGAAACAAACATTCGAAGAAACAAGTATTCGAAGAAAATATACATGATGATTAATCATTCATCAATTTATACTTTTGCGGTTAAAACTCTACAACATGTATGTAGACTTCTCGGCATGACATTGCCTGGACTGCTCAGGTCAAACACAATATAACACATCAATCATTGCATGAAAATAAAGCGGTAGAGAAGAACAACAAATGGTAGGCAACACTACCGGTTCTGAATTTTTTATACTCTTCATGTCATTGTTTTTTTACAAGGTCCCGATGTTCTTCCTTTCATTCTTCAAACAACACAACACTTAGTAACTTCCAGAAATATGACATATGCACCGATATAAAGAGTCAACTTCAAGGTCAGCTGCCAACAGAGGAACACTCACATATGATGATAAATAAGTTTTTGCAAACAAGCACATTTCGTTAGTAGTTAGAACCAGTGATATAGTTCAGAATATAAGGTAATTCGCCAATGCTAGTATCACAAATCAGTGAATAAATATTTTACATGTATGTAAAAAACAACTAATGATTGCAGAAAATTGACATTGTAATAGTTGCGGAGGCCGGGAGTGCAGCAATAATGCTTGCTCATATAGCCAAAAAACCATACAGACATTACTAACGGAGGGCACTGGATTGTATAGTACAACATCAAAGAAGAGAAAAACGAGGAATATACAAGGAATTATAACCAAGGGCATATAAAGAGGCTACATCTACAGGCAGAATGTAATAGAACATGGATTTCTTGATCACCCGGTTATCAAATAACGACAGAAAGGAAGTTATCGTATCTGAACTATTTTACTTACAGGATTTAGTAAAATCTGCTCACTTGGGATTTAGACCTCATATATCTTCTATACCTCGTTATACAGCAAATTTATCTTTGTAGTGCTTGCAATCTTCATGTAACAGCCAATAGTAATACGAGTCAAACGAATCGGAAGAAGATATACTGATATAACCATTGCCCGATTAGATCAGCAAGTTTTAGTCGATAGGAACATGCAGCTTCAGATATCTATAGACATTTTTGAAACAAGTGACATCCATAGACAATTATTATTTCCTGGGCTTGTGTTATTTATTCAATGTCGATAAACTTCCAGTAGTTAATTCTTAAAAAACCTAGTGTATAATGTCACCCAGCAACCAAGCATAAGGATTCTTCTAAACATACTACGACGTCTCCTATCTGCAGAGCATAGCACCTTGCAGTATGACAAGATAAAAGGAACCTCGTATCTTGCTTCGAGGCTGACAGACATCCCAATATATATTAACCTGCTCGCTTAATAACAGAGCACATTCAGATTCCAAAAAAAAGCTACTCTCTCAAGTACTTGAAAGTAAAATCGATTTACCAGGGAAAAGGAAGCGTAAACCGTACGTCTGGAGCTGCAGTATGTCTGACACATCACTTCAGTTTCCAGGAAGCTCCTCTACGCTAGTAAAATTTGAATTTATTTAGCTATGAATGCGACACACTTACAAATTTAGCTATGAATGAGACATACTTGCATAGATGCAAGGCAAAAGGGCGCCCCCTGTCTTGGTAAATTACCTGTTTCGACTCTAGCAACGCAGCGTCGGTGCAGAATATGGCGTCCGTGTGTACTGTATTGTTGCGACATCATTCAGGTCATGGTATTAGCCAGAATCCTGGAATTTGTGACCAAGGTGGTGGCGCGACGTCGAGCTGAGGCATCAGTGTCCTCCCCTAAAACGACGGGAACTAGAGTCGGTCGAACCAAAAATAAATTTTATCCGCTTCAGACATATCTCCTCAAGGGTTCTATTTATTGGGCGTCTCTAATATAATCTGCGACGTCTCATTTTGCTCGCCGTCTCCCATACAAAATTATTAGAGACGGCTAGAAAATTTCATCGCCTGTAGAAACCAATAGAGACGGCTGGGAAATGTCCCCGTCTGAGAAATAGCTCTCGCGCGCAGAATGAAAGAAAAGTTTGACTAAAAACAGAGTGCGCGCGAAAACTTGAACCAAATCATGGACAGAGACAGAGTGCGCGCCAAAAACGTGAACAAAATTATGAACAGAGAAATTGAAATTAAACAGATCAATATTCAATGAGAGTTCATAACTTACTATTATAATTAGTAGCAAAATACAGTGAAGTTGGTATCAAATTTTCACCACACCGGCTGCCGGCTAAATCCTCGAACGATTGGATCGAACTTAGCTAGTGCTAATTAATACGATCGATCGTCTATCTAGCAAAATATATACTACGCGCCCGTGCACAAGTTGCGCGCGAATATGTGATCGATCAGTGGCTAATCGATCGATCGATCCCGGCCCCGGCCACGGATCGATTAAGCTAGCTATCCTAGCAAAATGTACTAGCCAGATCACGAGCTCTAATATACTACTTAGTTAGAGATCGAGCTTACCTACTACTAGGTCGATCGCTCGATGATCGATCGGTCTAAATGAAAGGAGGAAAATCTACTCGTCTTCCTCGATTGAGGATTCACACACGCCCTCCTCATGGTCAGGCATGTCCTCATCCGAGTCGGGCATGTAGTCCTGATCATAGAAGGCCGCCGGCATGGCCTCGTCGTCGTCGTCGTCGCCGTCCTTGCCGTCCTCTCCCTCATCGGCGTCCGGCATGTCCTCGTCGCCGTCCTCTCCCGCCTCGCCGCCCTCTTCCTCGCCAGCGGCCGCCGCGCGCGCCTCAGCCGCGGCCTCCAGGATGTCGCAGTTCTGCTCCACAAGGGCGGGATCGGCCCTCATCTGCCCGATGAGTGCGGCGTCCACGCGCTCGGCCTGGATTTGTTGCCAGGCCGCGCGGTGCTCTGCCTTGACGGCCTCCAGGCGGGCGAGCACCCTGCAGTGCGGCGCGTCGCCGCCATCGGCCCCCGCCACGGCCCGGCCCTCGCCCTCGCCGCCATTGCCCATCGCCGAGGCCTAGCTCTCCACCAGCACGACCTGGCCGCCATTGCCCGCCGCCGAAGCCTGGCTCTCCACCATGCGCGCGCCACCATCTGCGGCCGCCGCGGCCACCAGGCGCGCCGACATGCCTTTGCGGCCTGCGTGGACCGCCAAGAACTCCACCACGGCGTCCGCCACGGCCTTCGCTATGGTGAAGACCAGCGTAATATAGCCGGTGGGCGGGCGCATCTCCCCCGCAGCCTCCGCCATGCCCGCCGCCAATCTCTCGGCCGCATCTGGGATGTTTGCCGTTGCGCGCATCTCAACCGCAATGGCGGCGTAGCGCTCACGCGTGATCTTCGAGTAGGTCGTGGCCAGGCGGCGAGGCATGATGCGCGCGGCGACGGATCTTGGATTGGCCGGCGAGAGGCGGATGGATGGAGGCGGCGGCTAGGGTTTGAGGAGAAGGGGAATCTCGAAGGGGATGGATTTCTACCGTCCGGCGCCGCGGTTAATAAAGCTCACAAGTCCGGAGGGGGATCTCGGGCGCTGCGCCGGCCGGCCACGGTTTCGGTGGGACCCGGAGGTCATTTGCTATCCGGAGTTTCAGACACTGCGCCGTTCACACTGGAAAAAAATTTGGTCAAAGTCTGCGCAGGGAGACATCCATGCGATCTGGTCATCCATTTCTAGTAGTCTAGAGGGTACGGACGTTAAATGTATCGAAAGATCAATTGTTGATATATTTTGGTATATTTGCAATATACGTGATAACTTTTGAGCTATATTTATGCATCCGTATTGTCTATTCGTCGTTATATGATGCAAATATTAATCCGTATGTTTGCTAATTAAATATCCGGAGGGTCCGGCTATGATCCATATTTTACTAATTTAATATACCGAACAACTAGTATCATCTAATGGATGACACTGGCCCACGGTTAGTAGCAAGTGGAGCAGCTTCTCTGGCAGAAGTGCGGACCAATGAGGTCGATGGAGAAGAGAATGTGGTTGGTAGCCGAGGATGTCATGCATACCGGGATGAATGATGTCTGCTATCCTAACTCACAATGTCTGGAAACTTTTTCTTATTTTGTATCACCTTGATTTTCACAAACATTCATACAGTTTTCTGTGGACGGGCGCGGCAACGCGTGCTACATGATCTAGTATGTTTTCAAACCTGGAATACATGCACATAATCTGGAATTCTAATACATTACAGAACAGGATTCATATATTTCAGGACAGAATTCGCACATATTACAAGCACAATGAACACCGAACTTCTGGAACGTTTGAACTGTTGGTACTGGTGTTGCTGGTTACCCCTTTTTTTTTGCGGAATATAAGAATAGGTAAACAAAGACCCAAAATGAATATTATATCAATAGTATTCTCAAAGAACAAAACCAATACAGCCCAGCTCTATTGCTCCAATCCGAAGTCAGTTCATTTTTTACCAAGTGATATTTCCTTTGTCATTGCAGATCACGAGTTGGTACTGGTGTTGCTGCACTTCTGGCCATGCCAATTAGGTTTCTCACCACAGAATCAATAGCCATTTTAGATACCACGTTTCAGATCCGTTCCGTTCATTCCAGCTGCTACGGACTTGCAGCCCTCAGTGAATATTGCCGTTGTCAGAACAGTAGCACATGTTGCACCTGTAAATGTTCGAGCATCAGCATAGCTGCCCAGGTCCCTTAAGATGGAAAGCTAGTTTAATACTGTCGTCATCAAGAGAAAAACATCATCCAGTTTACCCATAATTCAGTTGAAATCCAGTACATAATAATCAAGTTGGTAAACTTTTAACAAGTATGATATAATGATCCAATAAAAGCAAACATAGGAACAAGGAAATAGGTTGACAGGAAGCAGCAACTGAAAATAAAAGGCTTTCACAATTCCATGTTATTATTGGTTATAAAATTGCTTATGCTACATCCGATAATACTACTAAGAAGAACTGTAAGTAAAAATATATAGTTCAGAAGTAAGCCATGCCATCTCCAGCAGTATCATTAGTCATATTAACGACCTGCTTTGCAAGACTTGCACCTACGTTCTTGACTCTGTCACTGAACTCGATGCTCTTGGCAATGGTCACTTCAACCTTTGTAAATTAGGGAGGACTAAAGCTTTGCTCAATAATAACAATACGCCCCTGAAACATAAGTCGTATGAGCTCAGCACTGACATAATAACTCTGGTACTATGAAAGCCATCCCAAGAAACTCTCGCATGCCAAAATTTATGTAACTACTAGAAAGTTACCAGAAGAATAGATACTTAGGTGGCCTGGAGTACAGGACTCATTTGCAATTTCCAACTGAATTTCATGTGCAAGAGAAAGTAAAGTCATAATGGCTTAAATGCTCAACAGTGACTACTACACTACCTGCTTATACTCATGACATACATATACTGAGACAACTGATGCACATATACTGGAAAAGAGTTAGATAAATGCTAAGTCTACGCTTGGCTAATGGTCTAATTTGTACATGTGACAGCAATGAGGTGAAGCAGACATAACCTTACATCTCTACAGCAGCCAGAATCTCAGGCAGTCAGGCCATGGACTCAGCAGGTAGACATACACGAAGATTGTTGTCACTTTGACGGCATTGGCCAAGAATTCAACACCCGTCGGTATCAAGGCCCTGGCACTGACGCCGAACCTGATGTTCTTGGCGGCATAGTTCCTGCTCCAGGCGATCATGCTCCCAACCTGCACGACATTGCAGGCAAAGCACATCACCACACAAGGTAAAAACAAAATCCCTACATCGCCCACAAATAGGGACGGATGCCGAATCCCCTCAGATTAAACACATTTCCGATCACAAGCAAACAATATAAGAGCATTGAAAAAAAAAGTGAAGAGTACAAAATGCATCTGGAGAACCATATGGATTTTCAGACTTTCATCTCATAAAACAAACTCTGCACTTGCGAGGCAACCAACTACGGCGGTGGAAATGAATCGCTGTACAGAATTGGAGAGGTAGGAGTCAGCCAGGCGCCCTCAACAGTGAGGGTGCAGCTCTCGGTGCCTCCGTCGCTCTCCAGGTCCTCGATCTGCCGCCAGATCTTATGTGAGAACCCTCGTTGAAGAGGTTCGATTCCACGCAAGGAAGCACAAATAAGAAAATTATAAGGTGTAGAAGTGAACTGACTTTTGCACAGCACAGAGGTAACAAATTAGGCATCACTGATAATGCATGCCCGTAATCTATACCATCAATATGGAAAGTGACCATACTCTCTGTAGGTGTTTGTGGTACTGCTTACATGGCGACAGTATATCATGATGATCAGTATGCGTGTCCAGAACAGAATAGTACTATTTGATGTCACTTCTAGTTGCAACAAATAATTGTGATCAGATACACAGTTACCAAACAAGCATAATATTATTATCCTAGCTCATTCTGAGCATATGTTTTTGGATAACAAGCATGTTCCAACAAGCAGCTTGGTGCCTTTTTGTATTACTCAAAACTACGATACTTGAGTATTTACCAGAAATCTATCCTACTAAAAACGTTTACTGTTTGCATGGTATAGATTGCTTCTCTGAAATACAAGTCATACCCATACTAAAGTAATTCCAAAATCCTCCACAGAATCTGTGGTAACCGTCCAGAACAGATACATCAGTGCTTAAGTAGACTCATAACATTTCCAGATTACAGTCTATAAGTGTTATTTTGATGTAATATCAACTATCATGTTAGCATTCACAAGAATTAACGTGACAGACTTACCGGAAAACACTTACCATAGCGAACACTTACCATAGTGATCACCATCTTCATCGGAACACACCTGCTCTTCGCAACACACTTACCGGAAAACACTCCACGGATTGGGGCCGTGCAAACACCAACTCCACAGCGATACCTCTACTCCAAACGACCAACCACCATAGCGAGCCCCCCTCTGATTCCCCTCCTGCAGGCCCAAAATCACTTCTCCTGCTCCAATCGAGCAACCACCATAGTTGTCAGAATAATCGGAGAACTTCCGGAAATAGAAAATAAAAAAACATCAATCAAAGAATACATACTGAACTTTAAAGAGAAATATGAAAAAGGAAAGAAAAAAGGCAGTAACTAGCTTAGGAAGGTTCATAGTAATAATGTTGAACAATATCACGTAGATTTCCAGAAGCTGTAGAAATGATCAACAATGTCATGTCATATGCCAGCCAGGGCATAATACACTTACTAGTTTTTCTTGCATACTTCTCAACAATTTCTTAGATGTACACAGTTGATCAGATCCAACCAGTAGCAACGAACAAGATTACATACAGAAATAAAGAAGAGCTTCTGCACTCAAATGCACCATATAAATCATGCACGAACACCCATAAAAAACAAAAGGAACCCACAGCTTATACTACTCTGTATAGCACGTGACAATGTTTCATAACATTAAATCCATGTATTGCACTATGTGGATAAACACAAAAATATCCTAGAACGGGAAAGAGAGACATTGCTGCACAGAGCACCATATGATTTCAAAGGTGCATAATGAGCTCCGGCCAATACAGACGGCAAGGAGATAACATAGCAAAGGGTTCAATGATCAAATATGAAAACAATCTAAACAGGAAGAAATAGAGCTCGACTTTGAACCAAAATATAATACCCCATTCACATATAAGCAGTGTACTTAAGCATGACAACCAGAAATCCATGGATGCTAACTTATTTCTCATCCAGTGTACTTACATCCTTCAAAACCTTGCCATTGTGAATCAGCATTTAAATTCCCCGTTCAAATAGTGCAGCAAGCCGTACCAAGAAATACAAAATACATAATAACCAAACAACACGAAAGGAGGGAAGTGCTGAAGCATTACCTTTCACAGTTCGAACACAACATAATTCTTTAATTATTCTTCAAGGATCAGTAAACTGCAGGGCTGTCACAGTATGACGATTTAATTCTTGCAGAAAAAAACTATAGTCTCCTGCATAATGAAAAAACATAACAATGACATAGGTAAAACTCAGGGCATAATATATATGATTATCATAAGTCGAAAAAAGCTGTTTCTTCACTACTAATGTATATGAGGGACTGAGTACCTGATCATCAAGTAAAACCAATGCTTCATCAGACCATTATTTGTTGCCACATCCCATAGGCACCAATCAACATACTGATAGGGCATTATCCACTACCTAGATTAATTAAGAGAACATCATGTATCAGCACCCTGTAATAATTAAGTATACAGGAGTAGTGCATATGTAATCAATTAGTTAACACTTTATCAACCACAAGTCTGATCAAATTCCAAGGGACAAGTGGGATATGAGCATGCTCGAGACAGGAGAAGTCAGGAGCTTTAGTCTAGATGGGACAATGTTCAGTTATAAGTTTGAAGAAAGAGGAAAAAGAAATTATGGCAAAAGGGAGAAAATGTAATTAAATTATCATGCAAGCCTTATATTGTTGGACAAGAGACTCGATGCCTATCGACACATTATCAACGAAACATGAAACAATTTAGCAGCACTAAAGCAGTTTTCGAAATGCTGCGATGTCCATGGAAACAACAACTCAACAGTAAATACTGTAAACGAAGAAAAAATTGTGAACAAACAGCTGTAGTGCTTGTATGCTAGTATAAACAAGCATTGTGAGGTGATTAAAATCGCAAGAAACAAACAGTTCCAGTGCTTGTTTGCTCCTAGACCAAACATTTGTTTTATGAGCTGCTAGTATTGAATGCCTTAAGCATTCTCAAACTACTGACCAACAGGGACCCAGATGTTCTGCTAGGAAATACAGTGGATTGATATGCTCCGGTTCGGTTCAACGATCAGATCCCAGATGGATCGAACTGGCACGCGACCCAGCTTATAACAACTACTACCTCTGTTCCACAATATAAGATGTTTTGGTAGGCTAAAATGGCCGACCAAAACATCTTATATTTGATTTTTAAAAAATCTTATATTTTGGATCAGAGGTAGTACTTGGCAGCACACTTACACAGGGTCCACAGGTTACCCCTCGACTAAAATAAAACAAATATTGGTCCATTTCTTCGATGTGTATCAGACGGACGGAAGCTTCTCCCTTGCAGCCGTGCGACACTAATCTTCCGGGTTGCCTTCTGAAGTCAAAGTCCATGATGATTGCTCTGCTTCAGGAAGGACTCTAGTTTGGTTGGCTTCTTGCTCGGCAGCAGCCCATGCCATAGCTTCAGAATGCGCTCGACGCTTCACCCCCTTAGGCATCATGTGGGGTGTGATAAAATGCCTCCCAAAGAGCACAGAAAAGAGCACAAAAGAAATCTTTAATTGTTGTGTGGCAAATTCTCTCCCACTACAACACATAATTACCCAAAGAAAACACAACCCCAACAAATGATACATGCAATCGGCAAATTTCCTCCAATATTAGCTCAGTTTCATCCGTTGGACAAAATAATCTAGAATGGAGGGTTAGGTCATCTAATTCCTACTTTTCACGAAACCAAATTCACATAGGATCAGAGAAACCACAAAAAAAAACCATCCCTACATCACAAAAGTTACCATGCGTAGCTCATGGTGATATAATAGACAACCACAACAAGTGTACATTATGTGTATGACAAAAGAAAGCAATTATCATGCATATGGTTGTTACATTAGTCAGGTTCTACGGTAACATAGAACATAGAACTTTAATCATTCAACAAACACACAAAAAGTAACCATGATCTGAATACTACCCACCGCAGGCCCTATTACCGCCATGTATATGCACTATAACTTGCCAGGCTTCGCAAAATGAAACTACCACTATATTAATCCATGTGCATCCCAGAAAAATGACATGTTATTTCCATACGTTGTCGTCCATGAAAGCATAAAGTTGCCATGCATGCATACACTCCAATTTGCCATGCTTCGCAAAATGAAACCACCACAAACTAATCGATGTGCTTCCGGGAAAGTGATCATGTTGTGCATTCCCAATTTGTCATCCATGAAGGCATGAAAGCATAAAGTTGCCATGCATGAAAAAGAACTCATGGCCTATTGAAACATAAGATGCCAGACCAACAAAATGCCACTCCCAGTCCCTAGCAGGCATAAATGCCATCTACTCCATGGCTATATGAAAAAACAAATTATAAGTTTTGTGACGAAATTGCAATATACCTCTGAACTGTATTTCGAACTAGTTCACAAATGAGCAAAAGGCATAGCTGGTCAGTCACAAAATCATTCACTTTTTGAGGGAGTTGCCATGCACTCTGCTACGGGGTCACCATGCACCATGTGATAAAGTTCCTTCATAAGTTTGTATGTCATGCACAATAAACAGCGGCATCAATTGCTAAAAACGGAGAAGTAAAGATGCAAAAGGACATAAACTATTACCTCGTTTGGTCTTCTTGGCGCTAAATGACTTTAGAATTTTTAATCATGTTTATTAATCGACCCGTTGTGAGCCACTTGTAGATGAATCTAGCACCTAAAACGGCATTAAATTCATGTTTCGGTGATATATCATACAAGAAAAAGGTATCATCTAAAATAAGGCAATTGAAAATTGAAATGCCAACTGATTTATTCACATGTAACCGCCATAGCATTGACGTGAGTCGCCATCATACAAATACCATAACCCCAACCAGAAAACAACACAAGAAAGGGACTAGTGATGACGTAGGATGCCACATAAAAAATGCCACCAGCAGCAGCAACATTAGCTACCATTTCCTCACTCCACACACATACATGGCTATATGAAAAGACAAATTATAGGATTTGTAAACTAGATTCCCATATCTTAGCATCTAAAAATGACCAAAAGGCCATGTCCACTCAACAGCTAAATCAAGTCAAACGGGGGTGAGCAAATCCACACTAGGACTAAAAGTTGTTGCTGGAAATCAATCATAAAGTCAAACAACGACGGGTAGGCCAAGAATCCACCGCAGCGACGGCAGGAACCAACGGCCCGTTGGGATCTCGGCGGCAGCGCGTGTGGTCCAGGAGTCAACTGCTAGAACAGGGAACGTACCGGGAAATCAAGCGGTGGCGCGGGAACCTCGGAATCCGCCGCAGTGGCGGCAGCATCCTCGACGGCGGGAGGAGGAGCGCGTCGGGACATTGAAGATGCAGAGGGGCTGGTGCCCACGGGTGCGAGAGGCGCCTCCCTCCCCAGGCTGGGCCAGATCTCCGGTGAGCTGGGGCGTCATGGAAAACGAGATTCACGGCGGCGCAGTCGGCAGAGGAGGGGAAGGAAGGCGGGGGTTTGACAAATGAAGGTAGTAGTACGTTCCAACATAATAATCTGAGGGAAAGAGGCTGGTAGTTGTATAAATAAACAAAACATATACGGAAAGTCGGAAAGTGGTATATTCCGTAGTATAGTTAAACAGAACATTTCACAGCAACAATAAATACTACGGAGTACTAGTACAGTTGTAGTGTTTAAAAAGATCACAACTGGTAGTTGTAAATAGGTTCTACCAGCAAAAAAACAAAGAACAACCACGGCTGAAATAAAACTAGTACTACTCCGTAGTATTTGTCTGCCTCACGCGATTTCCGGCAAGCCGGGCGCCGCAACACAGAAGCTTCCTGGCTACATTCTCCACAGGATCAACTTGGACGTGATCGCAACCGGACTGCTCCGCGGGCGTGGTTGTGGAAGCTTTGCTGCAGCGTGCGACGACGAAGACGATGAACGCGGAGACGAGAAATCCCGCGACGAAGACGAGGAGGCCGCTCTTGGTGACATTGATGTTGAAGAAGGAAGACGACGCGGGTGGCGCCACGGAGCCGGCGGCGGCGGCGCCCGGTGCAGCTGGTCGCCCCACGGTGGTGCAGTCGGCAGGTACTACTAGCGGTGGGCGTCGGAGAAGCGGGGAAGCTCGGCGGGGTGGTGGCACGGAGGCGGACGCGGTGTCCGGTGCCGGAGGTGCAGTACGGAGCGGCGTCCCAGTACTCCTTGCATCCACGAAGTACATGGAGGAGAGGGCCAGGATGATCACAGTGCACAACGCTGCTACGACCGACATGGAGGCTGCTTCTTTTTTTGTTTGGCTCGGCGATGGAGACGAGTTTCAGATGCGTGCTGGCACATCTATTTGTAGGGAGCTGGTGCTGCTTGCCCAGCATGTGCGCCGGGCGACGGGAGTGACCGCTAGGCACCAATAAACAGTACTGTGCCTTGCCAACCATTCTAGTCCGTTGGATCAAAAATTGATGGCTGGATGAACATGAACAGAACACTGCTACAGATTCATCTACAGTACCCAGCATGTGCGCCGGCCGCGTTTGCTGGGTAGCAGAACAGAATGCATTATACATGCATCATGGTGCACGTGAGGATGCCAGAGCGCGTGATGTTGGCGGAGATAGGAGATTCATCCGGCATCCGAACATTGATTCGATGCACGGTGACAGGAGGGAGGCTCCGATTTGCTCCGCTCCGTTTCCTCCGGGAGACGCCGATTCGCTAGTCACCGACGCAGATGTTAGTAAGTTTCTTAACCGATCGAATCCATCGGATCTTTCTAGCGTACGTCTCTTCGACGACCTTAACGGCCCGTCCGCTCTGGTCGGTATGTGGAGTATTGCATGGTGAGCCCGCAAGAAAAGTGTCATCTGTTAACTGGAGTATTCGGTAGTTTTAAGTACAGCGGGGCAGAGAACTTGCCTGTGGCAAGATATAGGAGGGTGGTTGTACCCGTAGCCCACCAGAGTTTAAATCCTAAATTTGACATTGGTGTTTCTCATTTACGCGGAATATTCTTCAGTTGGAGGCGACGTTCCCGTCGATAGCCCGACCGCCGGCTCAGTCTTTCGGAGTTGCTCATAGGGGTAGGGTGTGCGTGTGTGCGTTCATAGGGTGAGTGTGTGCACGTGTATGTGAGCGTCTGCGTTGTACTGTGTTTAGCAAAAAAAAAAGTACAGCGGGGCAAAAGTCACACGCGCTTTGCCCAATGGCCATTTTTAAGTACAACTGCCGAGGTTCTCTTCTCGGCTCGTCCCTAAACAGGTGAGTGGCAGTATAAGGCAGACGTTGTTCAACGCAACGCACCGACACGTGCAGAGAGCTCCATCCACACCGACTTGGCCGCAGACAACTTTTTGGCATCCCGTTGTATTTTTACGGAGTACTTGATATACTTCCCCGTTCCTAAATATAAGATGTTTTAGGGTCCCTTTGTATTGAAGGATTGAAAAACACATGAATATAAAAAACACAGTAATTTCACAGGTTTGCAAGTGCAAACTAGAGGATTCTAAAACACCAAAAAGTTGCAGAAATTGTCATTTGGATAAAATGTAGGAAAAACATAAGAAAAATGTCTCATGAAACATCTTTTATTCACTTTCACATTAATGCAAATTTATCTAGACACGTTTCAATATGTATATTCACTCGTTTTAATATGCATCTAAACAATATGTAAAACACATGAAACATCTTACGTTTAGGGACTGAGGGAGTACCACGCTAGGTGACAAATGCTAGAAATAGCTCCTATAGCAGGAAAACACTAGAAGAAACTTGACAACTCCCATAAAAAGTTAAAAATTAAGGACCACACAAACTTGAGAACTAAACCACAAAATTACCCCACGGTCTGAAAGATATTTGTAACACGAAAAACTTGATTTTTTTTTTTTTTTGAAAGGGAGCCGTGTACAAGATCAAGCGAACGAAGAACACACACGCACGAACACAAGAACAGAGTACCCCACACACGGCGAACTTGGCACCACCACGCACACCACGCACCCGAGGAAGAAGCTCAGCCAACCTTGTTGAAATGCCGCATCAACCATCCGACGCAGGCGCCGGAATCTTGCCGCTGAACGAGTATCGGCGCTGAGCCGCCGCCAGGCCACCATCATCGCCTCGCGCCGGAGACGAAGAAGACGGCAGCAACCATCTTCCGCAAGCCCACCAAGGTCGTCGACGACGGGGAACACCGTCCCTGCACACTCCCTGGCTTCGAGCTCCAACACACCGCCACCCGGGCTCTGCACCACCGCCGGAGCAAGCGGCGGCGCAGCGGCGAAAACGCCCAGGGACCAAAATCCCCACGCACCGGATCCGCGGCGCCGACCCGCCATCCGGACGCAGGGGCCTGGAACCTCGAGAGATCCGAAGATCCGCGAGCTCCAGCTAGACGACGCGCCGTCGCGGGCCTCCGGAGAGCACCTGCAACAGAGAGGAAAGCACGCCGCCGCCAAAACCACCACCGACCGCACCTCCACCTCCAGGGCGCCGCCGGCTAGGCCTCCTACCAAACCTACATATATACAAGACGGGATCCGGTGATTCCCCCGCCTCCCGCTGCCGGAGCAGCCGCCGGAGACGAGGAAATCACGCGGATCGCCGCCGCACACAGTGGTTTCGCGGGAGAGGGCCAAGAAATCGCCTCTGCTACAGAGCGAGAGGATAAGGGGTCGGAGGGGTGTGTTGCCACGAAAAACTTGATATAACCATATAACCAACACATAAATAGTTTTCCTATCGGTTGCGCTCGTCCAATCAGGGTGAAGGAACAAATACATAATTAACTTGTCTAATCAGCGCGTAATCCGGTGGCGGCAGGGTCTGATTTGAAACATCCCTACACGTGACATGTTGCTTTCCATGCGAAAAATAATGCCGAGGATGGAATCGATCGCGGCTTTTCCTCGTCTGATATCCTAGCTATATATATATAGTCAAGTCGATATCATTAGGATCTACCAGCAAAAACATATACGGAAAGTCGGAAAGTGGTATATTCCGTAGTATAGTTAAACAGAACATTTCACAGCAACAATAAATACTACGGAGTACTAGTACAGTTGTAGTGTTTAAAAAGATCACAACTGGTAGTTGTAAATAGGTTTCTACCAGCAAAAAAACAAAGAACAACCACGGCTGAAATAAAACTAGCACTACTCCGTAGTATTTGTGTGCCTCACGCGATTCCGGCAAGCCGGGCGCCGCAGCACAGAAGCTTCCTGGCTACATTCTCCACAGGACGATCAACTTGACCGGACTGCTCCGCGGGCGTGGTTGTGGAAGCTTTCCTGCAGCGTGCGACGACGAAGACGATGAACGCGGAGACGAGAAATCCCGCGACGAAGACGAGGAGGCCGCTCTTGGTGACATTGATGTTGAAGAAGGAAGACGACGCGGGTGGCGCCACGGAGCCGGCGGCGGCGGCGCCCGGTGCAGCTGGTCGCCCCACGGTGGTGCAGTCGGCAGGTACGACTAGCGGTGGGCGTCGGAGAAGCGGGGAAGCTCGGCGGGGTGGTGGCACGGAGGCGGACGCGGTGTCCGGTGCCGGAGGTGCAGTACGGAGCTGCGTCCCAGTACTCCTTGCATCCACGAAGATGGAGGAGAGGGCCAGGATGATCACAGTGCACAACGCTGGTACGACCGACATGGAGGCGGCTTCTTTTTTGTTTGGCTCGGCGATGGAGACGAGTTTCAGATGCGTGCTGGCACATCTATTTGTAGGGCGCGCGCCGGGCGACGGGAGTGACCGCTAGAGCCGGTGCTGTTTGCCAAGCATGTGCGCCCGGGAGTGACCGCTAGAGCTGGTGCTGCTTGCCAAGCATGTTCGCCGGCCGCGTTTGCTGGGTAGCAGAACACGTGAGGATGCCAGAGCGCATCCGAACATTGATTCGATGCACCGCGACAGGAGGGAGCTCCGATTTGCTCCGCTCCGTTTCCTCCGGGAGACGCCGATTCGCTAGTCACCGACGCAGATGTTTGTAAGTTCTTAACCGAGGGAGCTGCACATGCGATAGTTAGTCGACCTGATTCCGAAGCACGCGCGGCTGCTCTAGGGTTCCACCACACCACAGCGCCGCCGCCGCCGGTCTCTCACCGCCGCCCATCCTTCCCCTCCCCCCCCCCCCCCCATCCTCCCGGGCCCCTCGCGCGGGGGGCTCCGGAGGCTCCCCATTCGCAGCTCGCGCGGCCACGACTTCAGGCCTCCTAGGCCCACTAGTAGAAAATGGGTCTTTGATCCAGACCATTGGTCCCGGTTCAGAGAAAAACCGGGACCGGTGCCTGGCACTGGTCCCGGTTCGAGCTGCCAGGGCCCGTGGGGCATTGGTCCCGGTTCTTGGCAAGAACCGGGACCAAAGCTCCAGAGCCGGACACGTGGCTGCCGCGGAGCTTTGGTCCCGGTTCTGCCAAGAACCGGGACCAATACCCCTCCCCTGCCTATATATAACCCCCACCCCCCTCTCTTCTCTCCTCTGTTTTTTTTCTGGTTGGATTGGTGGGAAGTGGGTGCTAGTTTTTTTTTCCTTTGCCACGCACAAGATGTGTTCGATGAAATGCCCGAGCCACACTTAAGTTCACACAAGATGATATCCTCGGCCGAGGTTAGCAACTTTATCCTTTTCATCTGTAATTGATACAGAAATATTGCACGTGTCGATGTACGGTGGTCATTTCACTATTCAAGATGTTATTGTAATGGTATTTGATAAACTTAATTATATATATGATGCAGATGGATGCACGGATGCGATGGATGTACGGCGAACGACGCAGTTCCGAGTTTATTGCAGGCCTGCATAAATTTCTCGATGTGGCTGAGGCAAACAAAGTGAATAATTTTATGCCTTGTCCATGTGAGAAGTGTCGGAACGTCAGGGAGTACTCTGACCCGAGAACCATTCAAGACCACGTGATTCGGAAAGGTTTCATGCCCAGCTATAATTGTTGGACCAAGCACGGAGAAAGAGGGGTTAGGATGGAAGACAATGAAGAAGAGGAGGATGATGACAACTATCCTATGTTCCCTGAGGAATGCGGTGATACTGTAATGGAAGACGTTGAAGAAGAAAGAGGTGAACATCGGGCATCAGATGAGCCCGCTGATGGTCTTGGTGGGGTCATTTCTGATGCAAAGCGAGAATGCGATACAGAAAAGGAGAAGCTAAAGTTGGAGGCCATGCTTGAGGATCACAAAAAGTTGCTGTACCCAAACTGCGAAGATGGCAGCACAAAGCTCGGTACCACACTGGAACTGCTGAAATGGAAGGCAGAGACTGGTTGTTCTGACAAGGGATTTGAGAAGTTACTGAAAATAATGAAGCCGAAGCTTCCAAAGGATAACGAATTGCCCGAGACTACATACGAAGCAAAGAAGGCTATCTGCCCTCTAGGATTAGATGTGCAGAAGATACATGCATGCATTAATGACTGCATCCTGTACCGCGGTGAGTACGAGAATATGGATAAATGCCCGGTATGCAATGCACTGCGGTACAAGATAAGACAAGATGACCCTGGTGATGTTGAGGGCGATGACGAGCCCCCCCGGAAGAGGGTTCCTGCTAAGGTGATGTGGTATGCTCCTATAATACCACGGTTGAAACGTCTGTTCAGAAACAAAGAGCATGCCAGGTTGTTGCGATGGCACAAAGAAGAGCGTAAGAAAGACGGGAAGTTGAGACACCCCGCCGATGGGTCCCAGTGGAGAAAAATCGACAGAGAGTTCCCGACATTTTCAGATGACGCAAGGAACTTAAGATTTGGTCTAAGTACAGATGGCTTTAATCCTTTTGGGGAGCAGAGCTCCAGTCATAGCACTTGGCCCGTGACTCTATGTATCTACAACCTTCCTCCTTGGTTGTGCATGAAGCGGAAGTTCATTATGATGCCAGTGCTCATCCAAGGCCCGAAGCAACCCGGCAACGACATTGATGTGTACCTAAGGCCATTAGTTGATGAACTTTTGCAGTTGTGGTCCGAACCAGGTGTACGTGTGTGGGATGAGCACAAACAACAGGAATTTGACCTACGAGCGTTGCTGTTCGTAACCATCAATGATTGGCCTGCTCTTAGTAACATTTCAGGACAGTCAAACAAGGGATACAATGCATGCACGCACTGTTTAGATAAGACTGAAAGTATACATTTGGGAAACAAGAATGTGTACCTGGGGCATCGTCGATTTCTTCCGAACAGTCATGCCGTAAGAAAGCCCGGCAAGCATTTCAACGGTGAGGCAGATCGCCGGAAGAAGCCTAACCTCCCTGATGGTGATGTTATATATGACATGGTCAAGGATTTAGAAGTAATCTTTGGAAAGGGTCCTGGCAGTCTATCTGTTCCGAATGACGCTGACAACCACGTACCCATATGGAAGAAGTGCTCTATATTCTGGGAGCTACCCTATTGGAAAGTCCTAGAGGTCCGGTCTTCAATCGACGTGATGCACGTGACGAAGAATCTTTGCGTGAACCTGCTAGGCTTCCTGGGCGTGTATGGGAAGACAAAAGATACACCGGAAGCACGGGCAGACCAGCAACGTATGAAAGACCCATACAACAAGCAGACGGATAAAGGGCGTCAATACTTAAGCAGCTACGCTCTTACCAAAGCAGAGAAGGAAATCTTTTTTGAATGCCTGAGCAGTATCAAGGTCCCGGCTGGCTTCTCGTCAAATATAAAGGGAATAATAAATATGGCAGAAAAAATTCCAGAACCTGAAGTCTCATGATTGCCACGTGATTATGACGCAGTTGCTTCCGGTTGCATTGAGGGGGCTTCTACCGGAAAATGTTCGAGTACCCATTGTGAAGCTATGTGCATTCCTCAATGCAATATCTCAGAAGGTCATCGATCCAGTAACTCTACCAAGTTTACAGAAGGCTGTGGTCCAATGTCTTGTCAGCTTCGAGTTGGTGTTCCCCCCATCATTCTTCAATATTATGACGCATCTCCTGGTTCACCTAGTCGACGAGATTGCCATTCTCGGTCCTGTATTTCTACACAATATGTTCCCCTTCGAGAGGTTCATGGGAGTCTTGAAGAAATATGTTCATAACCGTGCTAGGCCAGAAGGAAGCATCTCAAGGGCTATGGAACAGAAGAGGTCATTGAGTTCTGTGTTGACTTTATTCCTGACCTTAAGCCGATTGGTGTTCCTGAATCGCGGCATGAGGGGAGACTGAGTGGAAAAGGCACGCTAGGAAAGAAAGCACTGATATGTAGGGACGGGCATTCTTTAACTCAAGCACACTACACAGTTCTACAAAGTTCCACCTTCGTGGCTCCGTATATCGAGGAACACAAGAATTATGTACGCTCCAAGAACCCGGGGAAGGATGACTCCTGGATTAAAGAAAAACACATGGAGACCTTCGGCAGTTGGTTGCGATTACAGCTCATGAATGACACCACTGTCGGAGATCAGCTCTACTTGTTGGCCGCGTCACCATCTTCGACTGTATTGAATTTCCAAGGGTACGAGATAAATGGGAATACATTTTACACGATCGCCCAAGATAAAAAGAGCACCAACCAGAACAGTGGTGTCCGCTTTGATGCAACAAACGACGATGGGCAAAAGGACACATACTATGGTCGCATAGAGGAGATATGGGAACTTGACTATGGACCTACTTTTAAGGTCCCTTTGTTTCGGTGCAGTTGGGTCAACATGAATGGAGAAGGGATAAAGGTAGACCAGCTGTACGGGATGACAACAGTGGATCTCAAGAATCTTGGTTGTTACAAGAACGAACCATTCGTCCTAGCCAATGATGTGGCTCAGGTTTTCTATGTGAAGGACATGTCCTCCAGACCGAAAAAAAGAAAAAATAAGCAAACGAATACATCAGACGATGAGCCAAAGCGTCACGTAGTTCTTTCAGGGAAAAGAAACATCGTGGGAGTCGAGGACAAGACAGACATGTCAGCAGATTATGATAAGTTTGATGAAATTCCGCCCTTCACAGTGAAAACTGACCCAAGCATCCCGTTAAATAATGAAGATGCTCCATGGTTACGGCCGAAGCGATCATAGGCCAGGGACATACGCGAAGAAGGGTTCATGGCTTTTATGTAAATCAATGTAATGTATTAAACCATAATACATAGCTCGGGTCCATTTTTATTTAACCATTATACATCACGAACTTTATGTGGTGAAAACTGTTATACACCCCTGGCGTATCCAACATAAACACATAGCGATTGACATGCTCGTCCTCCTGCCTGATACGGCGATGTACCACCTCCTCGGGGACCGGCTCCCTCTGGAACGAGTGTGGCCCAGTCCCGGACATCGCCCCTTGCATCCAACAGGCCGGACATCGTCGCCGAGATCTGAAAAAAATGAGTGTGGTCGTGAGACGACAAATCGGCCTTCGATCCACAGCGGCAAGACGTCTTTGATGATCTACGACCGTCTCAAAAAGTGTTGGGAATGTCGCAGATCATCAGAGCGCCTTGCCGCTGCTTGGATCGGACCGAGGGGCATGGCTACCACTTCCACCACCACCACCACTCCCACCTCCTCGACAATTCATCATTGCGTCACCCTAATCCAGTGGCTGGATTCAACCTACCTGAGGGCTTGTGTTTCCAACAGCGTCGTTGTGTTGTCATTGTTCACCGTCCTGCAGGAGGTGGCTCCAATGGCTGGCCGTGAACAAGGACGAACACAATAATGCCAGGGAACATGCCAGCAGGTAGGCTAAATCCAGCAATTGGATTCGGTGGCGAAGGTAGACGCTCGTTGTGTGCCGTTCGCTGCAGGGACGTCGCTATTTATAGGCGATTAGAAAGTGTACCTGTGGATGAGGTGGGAGTGGTGGTGGTGGTGGGAGTGCTGATCCAACACACGATCCGTGCGATTCTTTAGTCCCGGTTGATGTTACCAACCGGGACTAGTTCTAAAAATCCAACAGCTCACAAGCTCTCGAAAGAAACACACCCCAGATCCAACGGCTCACAAGCGTTTGAAAGAAAACACGATCCATGTGCTTCTTCCTTATTGGTGGGAATCCCTTTAATCCCGGTTGGTAAAATTGCGCGGGAAGCTGTTCTGAATTAATAATTATTATTACATATTATAAATATAGGTTCACTGAAATTGTTCTGCATTTACGTTTTCATGTTGAACGTTTTGTCAATTCAAACACTTTTCATGTTGAACGTTTTGTCAATTCAAAATATGCAATAAAGTTAATGCATTTTAAATTGAAAATGGCAAAATGGTTAATAGTTTGTATAGTTAGAATAATTATTTTAGAAAACAGAAAATGGTTTTGGATTATTTATTGAAATTTAAAAACTTTTCATGTTGAAAGTCTTTTCAGATTCAAAACCATTTGAAATTCATATCCAAACACCTAAATAAGAAAAAAAAGGCGGGAACAAAATTTCAGAACTGAAAATTTCGAAATAATTTTGAAAAAGGACTCTTTGGTCCCGGTTGCTACAAAGAACCGGGACCAAAGAGTCCGTGGATCCCGCGCTTGATCTGGCATTAACTGCCCACTCATTGGTCCCGGTTGCTGGCAAGAACCGGGACCAATGAGTCATTGGTCCGGTTCTTGCCAGCAACCGGGACCAAAGACCCCTGCTACTTAACTGTTGCCCTTCTCCTTCCCCGATTCATTCGCAGAAAACGCCTAAGGACGAGGAGCACGACGCGGAGCGAAACGACGCCGGCAGGCTGCCCGACCTCCGCGCCGCGCCCCACGCCGCACACCGCCGCCGCCGTCGACGTCCGCCGCGCCGCCTCCACGCGCCACCTCCACGCCGGCCTCCTCCACGTACGCGCCACCTCCACGGCTCCACGCCGGCCTCCACGCGCCGGCCGGCCTCCTCCACGTACGCGCGGCCCCACGCGCCGCCACACGCCCGCGCCGCGCCGCCCGCGCCTCCTCCACGCCGGCCTTCCACCTCCGCCATCGCCGGCCTCCGGCCACCTCCGCCACCGCCTCGGCCTACACACATTTGAGGTTTTTTTTTTCATTTTTAGTAAAGTATAAATTTTGTTTAGCTTATTATTGTTTAGGTTATTATAGGTTATCAATTTTTAGTGTAGCAATTTTGAAAGTTTAGCAATTTTGAAAGTTTAGCAATTTTGAAACTTAGCAATTTTGTTTAGATTATTTTAGGTTATTATTAGTGTAGCAATTTTGTTAGAAATATTGCTAAGTTATTTAGATAAATTTGTTTTTAGTTGCAATGAAATTTTGAAACTTAGCAATTTTGAAACTTAGCAATTTTGTTTAAAAATTTGCAGTGACATTGCAGTGCGGCAGTACGTGAAGAGCCCGAAGCCGGCCGGCCTCCACGCCCCCGCTCGCGCCGCCCCCTCTCGGTGAGGGTTTAGAAGAAATTGCTACTTTTTAATTGTATGAATATATGAATGTATGAATTAAAGGATTTTTTGCTTAGGTTTAGAAATTCAAACACTTAGGATTTTTTGTGTTAGGGAAATTTCTGAAGCGGGTTAGGGAAGTTTACGGGTTTACGATACGAGTTTACGAGTTTACGGGTTTACGATACGGGTTTACGAGTTTACGATACGAGTTTACGATACGGGTTTACGATACGGGTTTATGAGTTTACGGGTTTACGATACGAGTTTACGAGTTTACGGGTTTACGATACGAGTTTACGGGTTTACGATACGAGTTTACGAGTTTACGGGTTTACGATACGGGTTTACGAGTTTACGATACGGGTTTACGATACGGGTTTACGAGTTTACGGGTTTACGATACGAGTTTACGAGTTTACGGGTTTACGATACGAGTTTACGGGTTTACGATACGAGTTTACGGGTTTACGATACGGGTTTACGAGTTTACGGGTTTACGATACGAGTTTACGATACGGGTTTACGATACGAGTTTACGATACGAGTTTACGATACGAGTTTACGAGTTTACGGGTTTACGATACTAGTTTACGAGTTTACGGGTTTACGATACGAGTTTACGATACGGGTTTACGATACGAGTTTACGATACGAGTTTACGATATTTAAAGTGTTAGCAAAAATTTTGTGGGTAGATGTATCTTGACATATGGAACAAAGTTACCCAACTAAAGTGTTGTGCATTGTTCTTAATTTGCAGAAACTATGGAACGAGACGAAATTCAGGAAAACATCCTCCAGGATATAATCCGCGGGCCGGAAGATATTGTCGATGTCACCACGGAGTTTTTGAACAACTCCGGTGAGGGAGATGAGTCTCTCAACCGAAGAGACGGCTCCGGTGAGGTAGAACCCGACGGCCGGGGTGAGGGAGAAGTCGGCGAGGGAGAAGCCGACGAGGGAGAAGCCGAAGGCTCCGGTGGAACATTAAATGTTGCAAACTCCGGCGAGGTGCATATACATATATTAATGAAGCCGAAGATTGTATTAATTAAGCCTCTGCTGTCTATATACATATATTAACGCTCTTTCTTCTTTTAGCCCTCCGGATCGAGCAAATCTTCTGTAAGGACAAAACGAGGCCCAGCCAAAAAGTTGGGCGACCAAGAAAGGTACAGGATCGAAAGAGTCGCTGAAGACGGCACACCGACTGCTCCCCCTGGTGTTGCAAAAAAATGGTAAAGCAATGCGGAGTTCTTGTTAGGGACTTCATCCCGATCACCGTTCGAGAATGGCATCGGCCAAAGGAGAAAGGACAGCTATATGTCAGCGATAAGGGCAAAGAAAGACTTTGGAGAAAGCTCATGGTTAATTTCACCCTGCCGGCGCCAGAGGTGGATTCAGATGAGGAGGATCCAGATGAGGCAGAAAAGATTGCCCGGAAAACATGGAGCAAAAAGTCAAGGACTGGGCTCTTAAGAAGATGGCCGAGCTATTCAAGAACTGGAAGAAAAGATTGAACAACGTTTGTCAAGAAAAATAAGACTCCAGACTTCGATAAAGGGTATGAGAAGATAAAGGACTACTGGGAAGAATTTGTGGCGTACAAGAAATCGGAGGAAGCTCTGGAAAAGTCTGCAAAAAATGCGCAAATGCTGCTCTAAAGATGTACCACCATACTATGGGGCCTGGTGGCTACGCCTAACATCCTAAGTGGGAGAAACTTGAGGCGGAGCTGGCTAAAGGGATCACTCCAGAGCCACTCGCATGGACCGAACGGGCAAGAAATTGGTTTTACGGGCATGGGGGCACGTTGGACGCAGAAGGGAAGTGCATATATAACAAACGACACAAAGATAATCCCCTACTACCCATCGAAGAAATTAGAAATGCATTCAAGGATGTTGAAGAGGGACGGTTCATTCCCGATAGAGAGGATGACGAGCTCACACGCGCCCTTGGGAATAAGGAACACGACGGACGGTTACGAGGCGTGATAGGCTCCAAGCCCAAGACAATTGCGATTCCCGAGCACAGGAAGAAATTTCCTGATAGAAGCCATCAGAGGAGAAAGGAAAGGGAGGCAATGGAAGCACGCGCTGCTGCAGACCGGCTGCGTAATATAGAAGAAGAATTAAAGCTGCACAAGGAACAAATTGCCGCACTTAGCCAGCAAGGTACTAGCGGCCAATCTCAGCGGCACATGGTAGAAGCTGCATGCGATGGTACCGGGGCCCATCGAATCGGAAAAGCAGCGTGGCTTCCACGGAGCTCCAGGATGGTAATGATGATGCAGTGGCTCCTCTTCGTCGCTACCCAGTGGATGATATCACGGAGAGCACACCTTGTGAGCTGCATGTGAAAGTTTATAACTTATCCATGAAGGTGGCGGTCGGCTATGCCCTACCAATTGGACCTAATCCAACTTACCATTTTGCTCCGGTTCCAAATGGCTACGCTGTTGTCGGGGTGGATGCAGTGATGAAAGATTTTGAGGAGCTGAAGCTGCACCACCCTGCAGGTGAAGATGGGGAGGTGCTTGAACTTGGAGAAGCCAAGAAAGCGCCAATTCTATGGCCAAAGGAATTCATCGTGCTTCCGAACTGGCAGCCAAGGCCATCGACTCCTCACATCTCCAGCGCAACAGTCCTCTTCACCGCCTCAGCATTCTCCAGCGCAGCCGTCCTCTTCACCGCCTCACAAGTCTCCAGCGCAGCCGTCTCCGCCGCCGCGTGACCAGTCTCCAGCGCAGCCGTCTCAGCAGAAGAAACGGAACAACGCCGCTCCCCCGCTCCGCACTCAGAAGAGAGGTCGCACTCAGAAGATAGTCGACATCCCGTCGGTTCCTCCCAAGAGACCTTATGACAGGACTGAAGCGGAAAACGCCGAGGTAGTGGCTGCCTACAATAAGGCTTTTTTTGCACCAAAAAAGCCCGAGCAAAGAAGGTATATGATGCAAAAACCAAAAAGTGGGCTAAGTCCTTCCTTGAGCAGCCATCCCAGATATCGATGAATCTGCCATCTGACTATGGTCGTGAACTTACTAAGCTAGCACGTGCCCAGTCTGAGCAGAACAAGGGAAGAAGTGCAAAAAGCGGGAAACAAATTGCCCAGCTCGGACAGCAGAAAAATCAATCGGTCCCCCCGCTCATAGTGTGTTCCGATGTCGACAAGGACTTCAGAGCCGCTATGGATAAGGACCTGGAATTATTGGACCCCAGAGCCATAGCTGCTGCTAAAGAACTTGGTGTCACTGTATCGCAGGCCAAGGAAATGCTACCGCCTTGGGTATGAGCCTTGGTCAACTTTTAGGCTATGAATATGCGCCAATGTTAGAGATGGCACGGAAATATGTCCAAGGGGAGCCTATGGTCAGTAATGAGGAGCTCACGGGTCTATCAACACATATGCGAAATCTGCATACCTGGTACCTGGTGCACACATCAAAGAAGGCGCGAAAGAGTGGTTTCCGTGGACGTTAGAGTGGAGCATTTCTTCAAACGTTACATTATACAGGTTCAACTGACTGAACTGTTCCAGTTATTCCAAAAGCGCGACCTCGACAAATCTATCCTCTCTTGCTATTGTCTGTAAGTGATTTATTTTCGTAATTAAGTCTCTAGCTCAGCTCGTTCATTGCCTGTATTATATTATCCTGACTATATATATATCCTTTTGTACGCTATTATGCAGAATGAAGATGCTGGAATGCAAAAGATCTAGAGTTTTTGAGGTTGGGTTCGTTGACCCATATATCGTGAATTCACATAATTAGTCAATCCCCAAAGACGTGGAGAATGACCTGACCACCTTTTTAACCATGCAACATTTCTGTACGGAAATACTATTTCCTTACAACTTCAGGTGAGTGTTTCTGTCTTGTACATATTTTTATTTGGCTTTCTCGATGTTAAGTGTAATTGATGAGCTATGCATGTCTGCTTTATGTAAACGTCCAGGTCCACTGGATTCTGCTAAGCATTCAACCTGACAAGTCCATAGTTGAAGTCCACGACTCATTAAGTTGGGACCAAGCGTTGTGGTCCGACATGAAAGAAATGCTCAACAAGTAATTTCAATCATTATCGCATTATATCGCCCTCTTTCGTTCGTTCCCTGATGTCAAGTAATTAATAACTCCTTTGTTCATTTCTTTGCCAAAGCAGGTGTTGGACAATTTTCAAACAGAAGGTAGAAGGTCCATTCAAAGATGAGCTAACTTTTAAATCGGTGACATGTCCGCAGCAGCCACCGGGGAGTAATTTATGTGGATTCTACGTTTGCGAGTTCATTCGCGAGTTGACCACTGAGCGGAAAACAACTCATTTGAGCGACATGCGGGAGACGCTCGACCCAAAACTGCGCGTAGGAGCAATTCAAGAGGAATTGGCGGGATTTCTGCTTAGGGAGGTCATCGATGAAAAGGGAGAACATTATGCTTCGGACGATGAACAACATATGCCTTGATGGCTTGATCTATCTCCATGTAATTAAATAGTTGTATTCTCGCAAGAGATCGAATATTAATTATGTATGCATCAACGTGTACTGTGTATATAGTAGAGCGTATAATATGCGTACGGAAACGATGGAGAGCACGTCGGCGATGCGAAGAAGGGGGAGACGACGGAGGCACCGGCGAGAGGGAGAGGGGGCACCGGCGAGAGGGAGAGGGGGCACCGGCGAGAGGGGTCACCGGCGAGAGGGAGAGGGGCACCGGCGAGAGGGAACCGGCGAGAGGGAGAGGGGGCACCCTAAACCCTAAATACCAAAAAAAAAGGCACACATTGGTCCCGGTTCGTATTAAGAACCGGGACCAATGAGTCTCCCCCAGGCCCAGCCAGAACTGGCCACGTGGCCACCCATTGGTCCCGGTTCTTGGGCCATCCGGGACCAGCATTGGTCCTGATTGGCCAGTCCCGGTTGGGCAACCGGGACTGATGGCCCAACCGAACCGGGACCATAGGGCATTTTTCTACTAGTGGCCGCTGCCGCTGCCGACGCCGGCGGCGGTGGCGGCGCCCCGGCCGTCAAGGATGGAGGGGCTGGAGGCGGACCCCGAGGGCCATCTCCTCGCGCGGGGACGAGGGCCTCTGGAGGTCGCGCATGGCGGCGCACGGTGCTGGCGCCGCGGTGGCCGTCCGCGTGCGTGTTGGCCGCCACGGCGGAGGTGGAGGCAGCCGGCGTGGAGGGCTGCGGAGGTGGTCGTGGAGGTGCTGCGGCTGCTCGGTGGCCTTGTCCACGGAGGGGCTGCGGGGCGCGTGGAGGAGGTGGTGACGGTGGTGGGCGGGGGGAGGTGGTCCTGCTGCCGCGGTGGGGGGGTGCTGGACATGGAGGAGCTGCGTTGCTGTGGCTGCTGGCAGCGGTGTGCCGGGGCGGCGGCCCCGGGTGGAGGTGGTGCCGTTTTGGCGGCGACCCGTGGTGGTTGACGGCGGTCGGCGCGGCTGCTTTGGGGCGGCGCGGCGGCCGGAGGTGGAGGCTTCAGTACTCCTGCCGGCGTGGTGCTCGGAGGTGCTGTCCGTCTTTGTCCCGGTGCCTCCGCGCGGTGCAGAGCTCTGGTGCAAGATCGATGGTTTTGGGCCTTCTTCTCTGATGGTCAGGTGGTGGTTGGGTGCGGTGGGTTGGGCGAGGTGCTGGGAGCAGTGGCGTGGAGGCTATGCCGGCCATGTCGGGTCGGGCAGTGGGCCGATGATGCGCCGGCGTTGGTGGTGGTGATTGGTGAGGCTTGCCGGCGCCGGTGTTGGTGGTGCGGCTAAGGGTGTGCTTGGAGCTGGGGTGAAAACCCTGTCCCGGTCTGTACCGTGGCTAGTGATGGCGGCGGCAGTGGCCATCGTTTACCTTCTTGGAGGCATCGCTGATATGTTGCAGCCCCCTCATGCTCCGTTCCAATCGGTGGTTCAGCTCCGGGGGAAACTCTTGACCTTGTGGTCGGACGATGATGCCGCCCTGGCGTCGTTTCCCTCTTGAGGGCTTCGTCTTTGGAGCTGGATTTCGGCAAGAGGGACCAGTGGAAGGCCGAGGTGTTCGCGTTGAGGCTTCTGTGGTGACGATGATGAGGACGAGCGATGTCGGAGACGTGGCTTTGGCTGCGGTAGTCGGCTATTCTCCGACGTGTCCTTGGGGCTGCCTCGGCATGTCTTGTTGCTGTGAAGTCGAAGCTGCTGCGGTGGGTCCCCGGTGGTGTACGATGACTGGTGACAGGTGTTCCTTTCGGCGGGTTTCCTCGGCGCCAGCCTACCTGGTTCTCCTTCTTTGCTCTTCTTCAGAGTCGGAGCTGCGCTGCCTTTGCGCTGTTGGGAGAGCTGTCGCAGCTCCACGGAGGGTTCTTTGTGTTATGGCGGACGTCTTTTAGGCCGGGGCGGCGGCTCCGGATGTTGGTACGACGTCCGTGGTCTGCGAGCAGCTCTCCCTGGGCAGCTTGGGCTGCGGGTGGCTGGTTCGTGCGGCGTCGTGGCTCGGTTGCGAGCGGTGCTATGTCGGGATGGCGGTCCCGGAAGGGGGTGCTGGCGGCGAGGCTGTCGGGGCTGCTTGGGCAGCGGCAGCAGCGGTTGTCTTTTAGGCCGGGGCGGTGGCCCCGGATGTTGGTTCGGCGGCCGTGGTCTGCGAGCGGCTTACCTGGTGCAGCTTGGGCTGTGGGAGGCCGCGTCGTGCGGCGTCGTGGTTTCTCGAGGTTGTGGGGCTTCGCCCTGTGGGTTGTGTCGTGTTGTTGTATGGTTTTCGCGCGGTTTCTTCTTCTTCCATAATAAACCGGGCACCTTCTGCTTAATAAATGGTGAGGCAAAGCTTTTGCCTCGGCTTCGAAAAAAAAAAGTTCTTAACCGATCGAATCCATCGGATCTTTCTAGCGTACGTCTCTTCGAGGACCTTAACGGCCCGTCCGCTCTAGTCGGTATGTGGAGTACTTGCGAGCCCGCAAGAAAAGTGTCATCTGTTAACTGGCACTACAGGAATCGCACAAGACGCCGACGGCCGGATAATACGCCGACGGCCAAATGTCGGGGCTGTCGGCGTACAAGTCGAGCCAGGACAGCCGCGTCCCCGGCCATCGGCGTACGAATCTCCGTCGGCGTAGATATACATACGCCGACGGCTGCCGTCAGCGTACAAACGAGGGCCATGACGGAGAAACAGACGTATCTTTCGACGCGTTGAGTCGCCGACAGTCGCCGTCGGCGTATAAATGTTCCTTTTTTAAACTAATTATAAATGAATTTAGATTTTCCAACGCCGACGGCGGCCGTCGGCGTATCGTGCGATTCCTGTAGTGAAAGTTTGTACTGTTTGAGGATGCTGGCGCCTTGTGCAAAGATTTTTGGTACCTTGGATGAAGAAGCTCTGAGTGGTACTAGTACTACTACTGAGTTGATGCGTAGGGAACAAGAGCACATCCGCTAGTTGGTCCTCAAAACTCCTGTATGATAGCAGGTACATGCAAGAAATAGCATGATCGTAAGATTGAAAGCTTCAACAAAGTTTTCTTTCTAGTGAACAAAACTACTGGCTCATCGAAGTTCTTGAAAATAGTGGGAAAAAGTTCATCTCGCAGCCAAGAAAACTAGCATCCATAGATCGAGATCACAACAGGAAGATTAAAACTTGCGCAAGGGAGGGGCTTGATACAACTACTTACCTGAAATCCGGAAAGCAGCGATCCTGTTCTTGAAACATGAAGTGCTGCAAATAGTAGCCCCCTTCTTCGTAGAACCTGAAAGTTCTCATCTTAGAGTTGAAGGAATGGCACTGTTTGCAGGCAGTAACTAGAGATGGCTGCTAGCCTGCTACTGATAGTGCCACCGGATTTTAAAGGGAAAACATTCGGCGTATAAATGTTCTTTTTTAAACTAATTATAAATGAATTTAGATTTATTTATTTCTCTATATAATATTTAATGTAGGTATAATTTATATATAAATTGGATCTATAATTTCCCTCCCAATTTCGGTATCCCACCCGCATAAAATAACGGTTTGAATCTTCCGGAACCTGATCCTACAACATATACATGTAAAATAAATAAAAACGACACATGTAATATACACCTACAACATATGGGCATATAGTTGGAAACTCCCACATCGAGCGAACGGGGGGAATCTTCGCAAGAGTTAAGGTATATATGTGTTTTTATTTCAACTATGGCCTAACCTAACACAACCAAGCAAAAAATCGGTCAAGGGGGTAGACGGGAATTTTGACTTTTTTTCAGCGGATTCGGGGTTTCGCCGAATCGGGTCCCCGGAGAGTCGGAACCCCACCCAAATCTAGGTTGTGCCATACCATATGTATACAAGTGTGTTGTGTGTTGTAAATGTGCAATATCCTACTCCTAGGTGTGACCGGCTTCACCGACTTCATTTTCTCTCTAGTGAGTTTCTGCACTTAGACGTGAAAACTCACCTTTCTAGCGAACCGGATGGAATCTTGTGTTGATTTGGGGTAGACTTTGTTTTCTCACCTTTCTATGGCCAAACCTAACACAACCAAGTAAAAAAGTCCGCTGGCCTATCCCTTACGTTTATCTAGACATGTTTCAGTATGTATATTCACTCGTTTTAATATGCATCTAAACAATATGTAAAACACATGAAACATCTTACGTTTAGGGACGGAGGGAGTACCACCACGCTAGGTGACAAATGCTAGAAATAGCTCCTATGGCTGGAAATTGACACTAGAAGAAACTTGACAACTCCCATATATAAAAAGTTAAAAATTAAGGACCGCACAAACTTGAGAACTAAACCACAAAAGGTCTGAAACACGAAAAACTTGATATAACCATATAACCAACACATAAATAGTTTTCCTATCGGTTGCGCTCGTCCAATCAGGGTGAAGGAGCAAATGCATAATTAACTTGTCTAATCAGCGCGTAATCCGGTGGCGGCAGGGTCTGATTTGAAACAAGACGGACGCCGACATCCCTACACGTGACATGTTGCTTTCCAAGCCGAGAAATCGATCGCGGCTTTTCCTCGTCTGAAATCCTAGCTATATATAGTCAAGTCAAGGGTGGCACGTGCGTGCGGCCGATCCGGTCACCAGAAGAGAAGGTAGATGCTCGTCCCATCATTAGGAACTTGTGTTTAAACGAACTAATATGGAACTGCAGTCGTACTTGTTTAAAAAGATTACTAGTACTACTACAGTACTACTCCCCCAAGAGTTGAGAATGGAGCACTACAGTAGTACTTACATTTCCCCCAAGAACAACCAGCTCAAATAACTTGCGAAAGTAAATGCATTGCATGCATGGTGGTGTCCCAAATCGCCGCTAGCTAGCTGACGCAAGTGGCAAGACCGCAAATCTGAGCGCAGAAGCGGAGCAGCTTCCTTGCTGCGTTCTCCACACGATGATCTCCGGCGTCTTGAGGTTGGGGCTGATCACCGGAGGACTGCGCCGCTGGCGACCTGCTGGAGCGTGCGACGAGGAAGACGATCAACGCGGAGGCGAGAAACCCTGCGACGAAGCAACCTACCCCCACGAGGATGCCGCTCTTGGTGATATGGATGTCGTAGAAGGAAGACGATGCGGCCACCTGCGCCGGTGGTGCCACGACGTCGACGGCGCCGCCCTGGAGCAGCGATCCAGCTGGCGCGCCCACGGTTGCGCGGTCGGCAGGTACTGGCGGTGGTCATCGGAGAAGCGGGGCACGTCGAAGAGGAGGGGCAGCTCGGTGGGGTGGTGGCGGTAAATCGAGGGAGGCGGACGCGGTGTCTGGCGCCGGCGGCGTGGGGAAAATCCCACGCCTTGCATCCACCAACATGCAGAGGGCCAGGATTATCACACTACACAACGCTGCTACGACCGACACGGAGGCTTCTTCTTCTTTAGCTAGGTAGCCCTCTCTTTTCTGTTTGGTGCTGCGAACGGGTCATTTTTATAGCCGAGTCAAGTCAAGGTGTGGCATACAGGCACGGAAAGTGGAATGTGATCCCGGGCACCAGTGCACCTTCTGTTTAAAAAATTCGAAAACCATACTTATAAGTTCAAAAATTCTAAAAAAAATCCGGATGTAGCCCATGGTGTATCCTACAAACGTGTAAATTTTTAATCTGAGATACCTTATATTATGGGCTACACAAAAATAACAAATCTAGTAAAACTTAGAGATTTGAAAATATACATCCACAGATGTACACATTTGTCATTTTTGTGTAGCACAAAATACAACTTTTTTAAGTTGAATTTTTTCACGTTAGTGGGATATATTATTAGCTATATGCGGATTTTTTTCAGAATTTTTTTAAACTTATAAATATGGTTTTCGAATTTTTTTAACAGGAGGGTGCCCTGGTGCCCGGGAGAAAAAAAAAAGTCTCCACTGATACAGGAGTTCCTAGTAGTAGTAATTTAGTATCACGCATGCATGGCACCGTGACCATGTTACTTGCTATGAATTAAACAAAGCTCGTGATTATTATGTACACCTGCCAATCTTTGCCATGGTCACGCCACGTAATCGGCAACTGCAATAATGTCGTTGTCAAGTAACATGCAGCTGAGATGCGACTTTAGCCGCGTTGACGCCCTGGGCGTACGTCCGCGGACGACGACAACGGTGTCGATTGCGGAGTGTATACAATATTGCAGTTGCCGATTGGCATCCATAGATCACGTCGACCCATACGCCGCTATTGCTAAGAGCAACTTCAATAATAGAGCCAACAGTCGGCTATATGAAACTGTCATGTCATCAAAAGTTAGCCTTATAGTTGACTAATACAATTAGAGTTGGCTATAAGATTGGCTATTAGGTTAGTGTTTTCTCACTTTGTGTCTTTATCTCTCCTCGCATTTAATGATTTTGTCTAGGAGCACGCGTAGAGGCTGACTCTTGCATGAGAACCCACTCCATCTCTTTTTCCTTGTCTCTCTCCTCTACATAGGCAAAAGTGACACGTAGGCATAAACCCAATATTATACTTGCTCTAACTTAACCAAGTGGGCTCTACTCGACCGCGCCGTGCACATATACCCATGCTCTTTCCTAGCAGGTGGTGCACACCATTTTCAATCATGGACGATCGCCGTGGAATGAACAGATATATTGGTGCAAAATTAAGGAATAGGTGGGCTGAGAAGAACAAGTCGATGCTTAACCAAGAAGCTAGGGTGACCCATCGCGCTCTGCACACATTCCTCAGAACTCTGTGGCGACAAACAGAGCTTAATTTCTTCACACACAAAAAAAAACGAATTGGCTCAATGTCATTTTCTGGTAATAAGAAATGAATTTTCTAGTACAGGCCAAATAATCTATTTATCGACAACAGGTAGAGAAGTAACTTTCAAATACTACATGCCTAATATAATCTGTTTTTCGACAAAAACACACAAAAAAAATACTACAAAAGGTAATAACATCATTGACTCAACAATACAAAAACAAAACAACAACAAAAAATAGGTTGCCTCACCACCGAAAACTTATCTGGGCCGGGCCCATCTTCTTCCCTTCTTCTTCTTCCACCTTCCACCACCGAAAATCTCCTCCTGCTCGTCGACCCGCTCACTGCTGTCGGCCTAGCCGCCGTCTCTCACCATCCGCCCCCACCCTGCCCAAGCCGCCGCCTCCGCCGGTCCGCTACCCCCGGCCGGCCATCCCTCTAACCCCCCAACACCTGCACCCCCTAACCTAACTACGCTCACCGGCCTATAGACGCATTCGCCGGCGAGCTCCCCATGTGCACCCACACCCCCACTTCGATAAGATTATTCCTCGCCTCCGCTAGCGACGCCGCGGCCAGCCGCATCATCCCCGTCTCCGGCAAGGTCCTGGCCTCACCTCCGCCAGGGTGTCGCGGCCAACCGCGTCGTCCCCGTCGTCGGTGAGTGTTGGGCGTGGCCGTGGTCGTCTTCCTCCGCGCGATGCTCTCCTCCGGTCATGGATTCTCCTGCTCTGCGCGATGGTGAGTCGGCCCATGTGAGGCGTAGGAGGCACACGGGGGTACGCGACGCGACCTCCTTTTGCCGCAAAGGGCGGCAGGCTATCCTGTTTTTTTCATTGTTCTATTCTTTTGATGCCAAAGCCCAATAAGTCTGCCATCTCCAGCAGGTGGCCGGAGATGGGAGAGAAGTGTATGTACATTACAGTCAAAAAAATGTATGTACATGCGTCGCTAGGTTGAAATCCTAGTTTTTCATTGACCGACTATTTTGATTCAATCTTGGCCCAAAATCTCTGCTTATTATTGTAACAAAGAAGCCCATCAGCGTGACAAGATGTATGATCCGAGGCCCATACATACACTAGAACTAAGGGATAAATCCCAGGCCCGTAAATAACAGCCCGGCTACCTAGGTATACACTCAGCTTTGCATCGGTGTTTTCCTCAACAACAACAAAATCTTTGCATCGGTGCAAACTTCCAAACCGAAACTATAAAGTTTTTCGTCTCCATTTGAAATTACCAAGTACTGCCAATGTGCTTTGTGCTACCTTGTCACCTCTCAGTACTATCTTTTCCATTTAATTTGCTTCATTCATACTTGATGTTAGAGATATGCCGGCATCATCCCTTTTATCAGTTTCTTGATATTGAACGTTCGAGATAGTGCTATGTCAGAGATGAGTGGACCCGAGTCCTTGTTTTTGTACAAGAAAAACTAAATTAATAATCTTGGTTTTATGGGGACTACTGCATATTTTGTCTTTTTATTTCAAAGATAGAGAACCTATCTTATTTGTATATTAGTGATGTGGACATTTTCTTAGTTGTTACAGATCATACATACCTTTTAAAAGTAGTTATAATTGTAGATTTCTTAGGTGATTAAGCTGTAAGGTAATCTGTCAAAATTGTTAATTTGTAAATCATTTTTGTGTTTGCCCATCAAAGTTCACGTCTTGTTGCATGCAGACATAGCCGCTATCAGCCCAGTTGGCCATTAGGAAGTCTTGACAATCCAATAATTGATGTCGTCCTCGATGCTTCTTTACCCCACCACTGTCACAGAGTGGCTCGAACTAGTCATGCATTCCTCGTCGAAGATTCATAAGAGTCGTATTGGAACTTCTAACTGGCGGCCTCGATTCCCACGACCACAAGTTGTCGCAACACCACATCATTAATGTGATATCGTCGTATGGCATCATCGTCGGTACATGTCAATGGTCATGATGGAGGACATAATTAAGTTTGTCGCATTAGCTTCGTCAGCCCTCGCACAGGTAGGTGGCCTCTAACGTGTTGTCGTCAGCAAATCTGCTTGTGGACCTTAATTTGGGCCTAATGCGGCATGTTCGCCCCACATACGGTATTTCATCTCCATAAGCTTAGCGGTGGTAATTACAAGTTCGAAGTGGTTAAGCTTCAAGCTAATCTTTCAAAATTAGTAAAAAATTATAATTATTGTGGATGTTTATCCCCTCTTTTTTTGGGTGCAAGCTCCACGAAATCAAGTAACATATTGCAGTACTTTATAAGCAACGTAGTACCAAAAAAATGTACTATCGTGTCACCTCGCCATAAAAGATCTCCCTCTAGATAAAAAAAAAAGTATGTTCTAGACATTGAACGATCTTCATTATATAACTTTGACCACTTGTATATGTATAAAAGCCATACTTTTCAAGACAAATCTATAAATATGATTTTAAAATTTTCATTCTGAATAATTGAAATGATAGTCCTAATAACAATTTCAGAAGTTCGACTCAAAGCACGTTGAAAGGAAGTAATTTGTGTGAGATCGGTGGAGGGAGTCATTACGACTAATGTAAGTACACAGATAAATCTTAAATCTTGAACCACATTAAAACTAGATATGCCGCCTATATTACGGTGGAGCTTGTTGTGGCTGTTAAAATATAAATCATAGCCTTTCCCATCAGTTCGGACTTTTGGGATAATTAGCTAGTGTATCAATTCTATATGGTATCAGAGCTAGGTGGTCTCAAGTTCAACCCCCGACTAACGCACTATTTAATTTAAAAATAGTTGCGTCCTCCCTGCTACTCCACGTCTAAGATCTTACCGATTGTCCAGCCTAGACGTGAGGGGAGTGTTAAAATATAAATCATAGCCTTTCCCATCAGTTCGGACTTTTGGGATAATTGGCTAGTGTATCAATTCTATAGTGGCGTGTCACTCAGTAGAGTGTGTCTGACTGTCGTGCACACAGAGACAGGAATTGCAGCCACAAGAAGGTGCTGACGGGATCGACGTCGCAGGTGTTGGCCATGTCTGGCGCCGGCCACCACGTCCACTACTTCCTCGTCGGAGGCTCCAGCGGAGGCGACGATCCCAGCAGGTACCCTTGGGCCATGAAGTCCCTGCACGAGCTCGACGCCGTCGTCCCCTCCGTCGCCAGGGGCAGCAAGATGCTTGCTGCTGCCGGAGACGAGCTGTGGGGGTTCCCGTTCGTGTGCCCGCTCTGCAAGCGCAGCTTCGACACCGAGAAGGCCGTCCACGGTCACATGCGCTCCCACTCGGAACGTGCGTGGCGCGGCATGGAGCTGCCCCGTCCAGCACCGGCGGGCGAGCTCGCGGCCGATGGGCGGCGCTACAGGTACGTGTGTGAGCGGTGCAGGGCGCCGTTCGATACGAAACAGGCGCTGGGGGGCCACCGCGCCAGCCACAGCGGCAGGAAAGGCTGCTCCTGGCTCGAGAAGCAGGAGCTCGCCGAGGCCGCTGCCGCGGCCGAAGCTCGGAGGCCGGTCGTGTTCGACTTTGATCTCAATGAACCAGCGCCGGAGGCGGCCGAGAAAGAACCGGAGGAGTAGGATGCAAGAAGCGTGCAAGGGATCGGTCGATGGATCAGCAGGGCTAGCTAGCTGGTTAGGGTTCGGTTGATGGAGATGTGCTTGCGTATGCTCATCTTTGTTGTAGCTTGCTCTATGTTTTTTCATGTGTTTCTCCCTCTTTGACTTTGTGTTTCCAGCTTAGCTTGCATTCGAGACTACAAGTATTGTAGTCCGTAATTACCTTGATCGATCGATCCATAAATAAATGAAGCTAGACTGCAATTAAGCTGCTATATATGCTGGCGGAGCTAGAAGATGAGCAACTTCAAGATGTGGGGCTAGGTACTCTACTTTTTCCAATCCAAACGCAAATCCTACATGCTTATATATGTGTGTTTGTATGATCTAGCTAAAACTATAATCCTTCAAATATATTGAGTTGCCATGTTTCTCTTAATTTATCGGGCTCTATAAAATTCGTGTATATAGTTCTCATCATTAACTGGGACAACTCTTTTTTCATGGAAATGCATTGCATATGGCGAGGTTCCTAGATAAGAAATTTATATATTGAGTTGCAAAAAGATATATCTTTTTTGGTTGCATGCCTACCGGATTTCTTAGGATCTCATGAATTAAGTAAAAAAAGATGGATCCTTGCAAAAAGTAAATAAAGGATTATTAATAGCACATTATATGGATGATACACTCATTAATACGGAGTAGCACGATGATTTTCCTCAAAACATTTATCTCTAACCTAAACTCGACTTTCATCTCTTTTCTCCCTATATTTTCATGTGACGGAAGAGACATGCATTCAATTCGTGTAATAAATTGAGTTGCCATGCTTATATATGTGTGTTTGTATGATCTAGCTAAAACTAATCCATCAAATATATTGAGTTGCCATGCTTATACAAGGTTGACGTGTAAGAAACTTGGCATATGTGGTTGTATGTCAACCTTTGAAACCCATAATTCGTAAAGAAAGCATGAGTAGTTTGATGCAAAACAACATAAATTGTATCAATTTGTCTTCAAGTGAATGTATGAGTGTGCTTCATGCTTACATGCATGTCCACTCCCCAAGTCTTCAAAATGTATGAGATATATTTCGACATCAAAGGAGCCCTGTATGATTGGCACAACCTTCACTTTGTTTTCTTGTGTAGGGAATACGTATCAAAAGAAAGAAAATAGGATCGCCAAATATATTAGGGAATCACACGAAATTCATATTCTCCCGAAACTAGGTGGATGATGCATATTGTATCTAGTATTAGTTGAGGACTCATGGCCCTTGTTGAGTATAATTGTGTCAGATCCCAAATGTTATTTCCAAGTCCAAGAAAATCAACGTAAATCATATCAAAATACTTAAAAAAAATACTTGCACAAATATATTCCAACTATAGGACTAGCAGCCTTGTGGGTATGTAAGATAGCTTGAATGAGACTGATTGTATTCCGTCGAAGACGTATAACATGTCATACTTTTCACCAAGTTAATAAATGCATTATGATAATTAAGTTTGGTTGGAACATTATATATATGATCAATTCACTTCTTGCCAAACAAAGTTTATAAAGCTAGTGCCTATCTCGAGAAATCCGAATCAGATTCGGATGTGTAACCTGGCACGCCAATTACGTGTTGGCCTACAGAGAGTCACTACATCACGGTTATTTTTAATATATAGTACATATTACCCAAAAATATCATTTATATGCATTTATAATGCTAGTGCACGATGCATCACAATATTACTCACACACCAACACAAGTGTCAGAATCCGACTCAGATTCGGATGTCTGAACAAAAGGTTTTGTGCAAGGCAGATATGTGTGTTGAATCCATCTCAAGCCTAGAGGGTCAAATATAGCTAAATGGTGGTGTGACAAATATGACTCCGAGATTTATACAAGTATAAACATATACCATACCAACATAGAGCTAAATGGTGGCGTGAGAAATATCACTCCAACATGTACACAAGTATAAACATATACCCATATTCAATTGAATTTGATTCACGTAACGAGATCAAAATAATTATTTAGAAACTACTTTGGTAGCAAGCAAAAGGGCAAAATATATAACACAGAAAATATTTCTAATTACGGAGTTATGTGATCATGTGAATACCATAGATATTTTGAAAAAAACACTATGTAACATATAAAAGCGCATAAAACGGAGATGAGTTATATATAAATTTTCTTACCCCACTCCTTGGTGAGTTTAGAAATAAATAAATTAAAAAATATTGAAAATTAAGACTTGGGTAACACTTACGACTTAAAACAATACAAATTAACTATTGTTCATTATTAAGCTATAAGCATATCACTGCAATATCCAAATCATTTTCTCCTACTCATCATCATTATAGTTACAATAATTCCTTCCGCTTCTCATTCTCCTTCAGCTTTGTCTCCACCAAATTATTAGTGAATTTCTCCATCTTCTCATACTTGTCTGTATATTCAAAGTTCTATTTGATAGAAAATTATTAAGGGTGGCTAGCTGTGTGTGCATATTATTTACATATATATAGTTTGCCTCAGATTAATATCTTTTTCTTCATACCGAACATTATTATCATATCCACGTCAAATTTATCCTCAATAGTGTACAATTTCTCAAGAAAAAATAATCAGGGAACTAAACTTTATGCCCAACATTTTTTCCTCCACTGAAAATATAAGGTGTGTATGAGTTTGCATGCTAGCTGTATATGACAGGCTTGTCCATTAGCTATACTTCATATTAAATGTTAAGGATAGATCTATCGTCAATTGCATATACATAGATATATAGCTCCACTGCATAACATTGAAAGGTTGGGTGATGATATCCTCATCAATTGAATCCAAGATTTCCAAATCTTTTCTCCATTAATAGTAAACTCAAATTGATATTTTTTTCTTACCATATCGTTTCATGTAAAAAAGGATTCATGCAATTCACCCCACATAGTCCACGTGTAAGGTACTTACGATATATCGTAGTATGTCAAACTTCTGAACCTAGTGTTTGCGTAGAAACTATATTGGATTTGTAAATAATAATAATAGCAGTGGCTGGATCTATTTATGATCAATTGAAATTCTGAACTGTAATACATGGTAGAGTACTGCAGCATATATGCTACATGAAAATCACAGTATAGGACATTTCAAAAAAAATGGAACCATGAAATATATTTGGAAACTAAAGAAAGTAGGTATTTTAGTAAAACTAGACACCCGTATATTGTCCAACATTGTGTTACTTGAGCACTCCCTAAGTCTATGTTGGTCTCCAAGCTGATATGTACGTTTGCCGGACTCCAAGTGATATTAATGTGTCCAAAATAATATTTCCGCATCCTATTAGACACGCCGATCATAGTTGCATGGATTCCGATAATATATCGTGTGTGTCCAGAAATACCATTCTAGTGGCTATCTCAAAGTTAAATAAATAAGGTAACAATCTTGAGAAACGACGACACGCTACTTCTAGGAAGCTGGCACATGCATATTTTGGTTAACAATTTTTTTGTGGTCAAGTCTTCATATCTGAACATCTTGCAGAAAAGAAGAGTATTGGTATTCTTAGTATTAATTTGCCTGATGAAATCTTCTGAATTTTGGGTGATTCTTGTTTTCTAATCGAAATTTCATTGAGTTTTCCTTGAAATACAAATTTCTTTCCAAGATGTAACTTTTGGTTCTTTGCTTTCCAAGATGTAACTTTTGGTTCTTTGCTTTTCGTCCGAGATATGACCGATATTTCCTGTAATGGCAAAATTTTCCATCTTCCGAGACCCGGTAAAAGACCGGAAACGAGGTCCATATCCCTGTAAATGCACTGCACTTAATTTCTAGCTCCTTTTAAATTAATGTTGGCTTAAAAATAAGCTAGCGTTAAATGCCAACGCCTATCTCTTGGGGAGAATTAATTGGTAGCCAACCAAAACTCTCTCTATAAATATTGAGCCACTGTCAATGAGAAGGTTCAGGAACAGAAGCTAGCAGGCCCAATTTATACTGGAATTATGACAAGTAGTGGTGGACGTTGCTGACTGGTGCTCCGATCCTCCGCAAGAGCAGCTGTGGTTTGCATCCATCGACCGTTCACTACTTTACATCTTGATCTACAATCCTACTGCGACATGACCACCAGGGCCTCCATCTCCATGGGGATACTCCTGCTGCTGCTCATCGTTAGCTCTGAGGCGGCGGTGGCGGATCCTGAAGCTCCGAGTGAGATTGAGTTCTGCCCCAAGGGATGCCACCGATGCCTGGTCAAGGAGGCCTCCAAGTGTGTCGGCTTCTTCACCTACTTCAAGCCGGAGGTGTTCATCGCCTGCTTCGTGCGCCGTATCCTCAGAAGCTCCTGCCTTCTAGGGAGAGCATAGGCTATCTAGCTAGGCTGCTTAATTATAAATAACCGTCTGTGTATGTAGGAGTACCAGTTTACATGCAACGATCCAGCCGTGTGTGTATCTTCCACCTACATGCAAGCCATATATATTTCGCCTACGTGTTGTCTCAATGCTACGTAAAATAGATACGGCGTGTATTTAATCTATCTGCACTACAAGGACACAAAAAGCAAAACATGTAGCCATCGGTTTGGTGGATCCTCTTTCAGTTAACCAGGTATAGATATTAGTTTTTTTAACTGAACCAGCAACTAAGCAGTTTGGTAGATCGAATATCACTATCTGTCTAGCGCTCTCGCGACCTGATGGCGCATCCGCCGCCGCCGCCGCCGCCGGGCTGGTGGCGTCGGAGGCGCAGCGAGAGATGGCGCTTGGGCTCGGGTCTCCGCCGAATCCGTCGGAGTTGGAGGCGCCCGTGCCGGCTGCCCCCACCCGCAGCCTCCTCCTGTTTGGCTGCCGCCCGAGTTCACGCAGCGGGAACTGGGGATGCCGAGGTGGAGGGGTATGTGGAAATTTAGTCCCACATTGCTAAGAGAAGGAGGTGGACACCACCTTATAAGGGGCCTTTTCATGTTTTTCTAGAATACTACAACCACTAGGAGTACACGCTATATAGCGCGTGCGCTCGCGTGAATATTCGCGACTTATGACTTTGGACTTGCGAACTTCGGCGTGGCTAGCTTACTAGCAAATATTATCTTTTTTTTGTTCTTTCGCCATTTTGACTATTTATTTATATCAAGCATTATGACAACATGTGAGGCCTGAGTGCAGAGAGTGGAGTGCTAGTACTTACATTTCCCCCAAGAACAACCAGCTCAAATAACATTCCTAGGAATGACCCGTCGCGCTCTGCATACATTCCTAGGAACTTTGTGGCGACAAACATATACTCCCTCTTGGAGATTTAAAACAACAACTTGGCCAAAGTAATCATATAAATCAGAGAGTATGTAGGAACGTAAATAAAGCAATACCATATTTATAATATATCATGCATAATCTGATCATAAAATCACAATTCATCATATCCCAGTAAATTAAAATACGCAGCCACAAATTTATTCGATCAGGCGTTCAGCAAATGATTATGACATATTTCAACACTACATTGGCACCATAAACTCTCACTCCTTGGTGAGTATATATATAAATGAATTAATAAACCTATACCAAAATAAGACTTGAGTAACACTTACAACTTAAAACAATACAAAATTAACTAATGCTCATTGTTAAGCTATAAGCATATCACTCCAATGTGCTTCGTCTATCCAAATCATTTTCTCGTACTCATCATCATTATAGTTATGATCATTCTCCTTCTTCTTCCCATTCTCCTTCAGCTTTGTCTCCACCAAATTATTAGTGAATTTCTCAATCTTCTTGTACTTGTCTGTATCTTCAGAATTATTAGTGAATTCTTGCCGGCCGGCGATCCGGTCGGAGCGGCGGCGCCTCTCTCGAGCAGATCAAGGGCGCGCCGTGGGCCGGCAGCAGCCAAGGATGGCTTGAAGACGGCGGCGACCGCCGGAAGGAGGTGGTGGCGGCGCCCGATCTGAGCCCAGATGGGCTTCAGCGGGCCGAGCTGTCCGCACCTTCCCCACTCCGGCGACAACGCACAGCCTAGGCCCGCAGCACGAGGAAGCCGGGGGCTGCTGCCCCGGGCGTGGTGGTGGTTGATGATGTGAAACAAACGTTCGTTGGGAGACCCCAAGAGGAAGGTATGAAGCACTGCAGCAGCAAGTTTTCCCTCAGTATGAAACCAAGGTTATCGAATCAAGGAGGAGTAGTAGCACTTCAGAAGGTTGTCAACGGCGCCAGAAAAGTATGCTTGAAGGGCGGTCTGTACTGTTGACGTGGAACCTGCATACAACACAATCAAACTACTTTGCCCCAACGAAACAGGAAGGTTGTCAATCTCCCCGGCTTGCTGAAAACAAAGTGTTAAACGTATCGTGTGGAATATGGTGTTTAATTGCAGAAAGTAAAAGAGAACAATGATTACAGTTGGTTGTTTTATCAGTGTAAAAGAATGGACCGGGGTCCACGGTTCACTAGTGGTGTCTCTCCATAAAGATAAATGACATGTTGGGTAAACAAATTGCAGCTGGGCAATTGATAAAATAGTGAGCGCATGACAATGCATAAATATGACAAGATGACTACCATGATATTTAATTGTGCATTACGACAAAATACATAGACCGTTATCCAACCGGATCTATGACTAATAATCCATCTTCAGGTTGACATCCATGTTCCCCGTTGGTATTAAGTTGCAAGTAACGGATAATTGCATTAAGCAATGTGCGTAAAGTAAACAAGTACATATGATCGACCGTGGACATAGCATTGTTACGTTACCCCTACTGGCAATAGCACATCCACAACCTTAGGCGTTGCTGTCACTCGCCCATATTACTGGAGTCTGAACCCAGTATCTAGCATAAATACTCCCTCTTGGAGTTACAACCATCTACTTGGCCAAAGCATCTATTAGTAACGGAAAGCATACAAGATGATAAATAACATGTCACATAGATTAATAATCAACTTGATCATAGTATTCAATATTCATTGAATCCCAGCAAACACAACATGTAGCATTACAATAAGATGATCTCGATCATGTTAGGCAGCTCACAAGATCTAAACATGATGACATAAAGTGGAGAGACAACCATCTAGCTACTGCTATGGACTCGTAGTCCAAGGATGAACTACTCACGCATCACTCCGGAGCCAGGCATGGCAATGTAGAGCCCTCCGGTGATGATTCCCCTCTCCGGCAGGGTGCCGAGAAGAGGTTCTGGACCCTCCCGAGCTAGGGTTGATGACGGCGGCGCCTTTGGAACTTTTCGTGGATAATGACTCAGGTCTTTAGGGTTTTCGCGTCGGGGGGAATAAGTAGGCGAAAGGGCGGTGGCTGGGGGGGGGCCCACACAACCCTAGGGCGCGGCAGGCAGGGGGCCCACGCCCAGGGTGCGTGTGGCCACCTCGTGGCTCGGCTCCGTCTCTCCTCTGGACTCCGTGTGCGTATCGGTGAAATAGGGACCTCCGTTGATTTTCGTCCAATTCCAAGAATATTTCCAGAATAGCTTTTCTGGAATAAAAAACAGCAGAAAACAGGAACTGACACTGTGGCATCTTGTTAATAGGTTAGTCCCAAAAATATATAAAAATGATATGAAGTGGATGCAAAACAAGAAGTGAGTCTAACTCACTTGGCTAGTGGAGTGGATGTACAACCCAGCCACCCAGGTTCAAGTCCTCATGGGCACGAATTTGGGTTCTTATTATTTAAAGAAAAAACTCGCTGTGCGGGCTTCCCCCACCGCTTTCCTTTCAAAAAAAAGTGGATGCCAAACATGTAACAATTGGTATAATATCAACATGGAATATCAAAAATTATAGATACGTCTGAGACGTATCAGTGGTGACTTCCTCCTCCGCCGGAGGTGGTCGGCCGGCTGGTCGTGGTGGTTCCTTCAATCTCGCGGTTAGCCCTAGCGGCGAGTGGAGGATAGGTGGTTGCCCGTGAAAACCGAGTCTTGACTTCATTCAAGCAGGCGATGGCGGCGCCTAGGCGTCGGTGCCTTGTTGAAGGCATCGCCATTGCAGCTATTGTCTATCCGCTCGCGTTGCTCTGGGGGAAACCCCAGATCCTGGGTTTCCCGGGTCGGACGATGGCGGCGCTATCGGTGTCGCTCTCCCTCTTGAGGGCATTGTTTTTGGAGCGGATGCTGGACGGAGGATGCCAGAAGTGGAGCAGTGTACATCTACCACGTTGATGACGGCGAGTCCCGGCGGCGTGGCGCAGCGGGGTCTCGGCGACGAGCGTATGACGATGGACTCGCGCAGGATGGTGGACCTGTCTGGCATCGTGGTGATGCCGATGGCAGGCCTTGCAAGGTCATCACGTTGATTGCTCCTGAAGATGGGATGGCGGAAGATGGTGGCAGCGGCTTCTGTTGTGCGCATTGGTGTACGCCGAGGATCGGCTGGACCGGTTTTGTGCTTCTGGCGTGCTGTTGGGCGGCCTGGTTGAAGCCTCCGGATTTAGATGATGTGCGTAGGTGCGGGAGGTCAGGGAATTGGCTCCGATTGGTCCACCCCCTTCATCAGTCTTGTAGGTGTAGCGAGTTTTCGCCTGGACGGTGGTTCTTCTAGTTGATCGATGTATTTCTTTGTAAAGCCTAGTGCTTACTGTTTTTTCCATATTAATAAAACTCAGCTGTGTGTATCCTTTGGATGCAGAGGCTGGGGGCACACCCTCCATTTCTAAAAAAAAATCTTCAGAATTCTATTTAATAGGAATTATAAAGGGTTGTGCACATTATTTCCATATATCTAATTTTCCTGGGAGTAATATAGTTTGCTTCCAATCGAACATTAATATCGTATATACGTCAAATTTATGCTCAATAGTGTACAATTTCTCAAGAAAAATAATCATGGAAACTAACTTTATGGCCAGCATTTTTTTCTTCTAGTCAAAACATAAGGTGTGTATGACTTTGCATACTAGCTGTATATGACACGCGCTGTCTATTAGCTATACTTCATATTTAATGTTAGGGATAGATCTATCGTTTATTTGACGTGGATACTTATACATAGATATATAGCTCCACTGCATATAAATTGAATGGTTGGGTGATGATATGCTCATTAATTGAACCCGAGATTTTCCAAATCATTTCTACATTAATAGTAAACTCAAATAGATAATTTTTCCTGCCGTATTGCTTCATGTAAAAAAAGATTCATGAAATTCATCTCACATGGTCCACATGTAAGATACTTACAATATGTCGTACTATGTCAAACTTCTAAACCCATTGTTTGCATAGAAACTATATTGGATTTGTAAATAATAATAGCAATGGCTGGATCCATTCATGATCGATTGAAATTATGAACGTAACACATGGTAGAGTAGAGCATATATGCTATATGAAAATCTCACCATAGGACATTTCAACAAAAAATGAAGCATTAAATATATTGGAAACTAAAGAAAGTAGGTTTTTCGTGAAAGATATTAGGAAACCAACGTATATTGTCCAACATTGTGTTACCTGAGCCCTTCCTCAGTCTATGTTGGTCTCCAAGCTGATATGTGCGTTTGCCGGACTCCAAGTGTTATTAATGTGTCCAAAATAATATTTCCGCATCCTATTAGACACGCGATCATAGTTGCATGGATTCCGACAATATATCGTTTGTGTCCAGAAATACCATTCTAGTGGCTATCTCGAAGTTAAATAAATAAGGTAACAATCTTGAGAAACGACGACATGCTACTTCTAGGAAGCTGGCACATGCATATTTTGGTTAACAATTTTTTTGTTGTCAAGTCTTCATATCTGCATATCTTGCAGAAAACAAGAGTATTGGTATTCTTAGTATTAATTTGCCTGATGAAAGCTTCTGAATTTTGGGTGATTCTTGTTTTCTAATCGAAATTTCATTGAGTTTTCCTTTAAATACAAATTTCTTTCCAAGATGTAACTTTTGGTTCTTTGCTTTTCTTCCGAGATATGACCGATATTTCCTGTAATGGCAAAATTTTCCATCTTCCGAGACCCGGTAAAAGCCCGGAAACGAGGTCCATATATATCCCTGTAAATGCACTGCGCTTAATTTCTAGCTCCTTTTAAATTAATGTTGGCTTAAAAATAAGCTAGCGTTAAATGCCAACGCCTATCTCTTGGGGAGAATTAATTGGTAGCCAACCAAAACTCTCTCTATAAATATTGAGCCACTGTCAATGAGAAGGTTCAGGAACAGAAGCTAGCAGGCCCAATTTATACTGGAATTATGACAAGTAGTGGTGGACGTTGCTGACTGGTGCTCCGATCCTCCGCAAGCAGCTGTGGTTTGCATCCATCGACCGTTCACTACTTTACATCTTGATCTACAATCCTACTGCGACATGACCACCAAGGCCTCCATCTCCATGGGGATACTCCTGCTGCTGCTCATCATCGTTAGCTCTGCGGCGGCGGTGGCGGATCCTGAAGCTTCGAGTGAGATTGAGTTCTGCCCCAAGGGATGCCACCGATGCCTGGTCAAGGAGGCCTCCAAGTGTGTCGGCTTCTTCACCTACTTCAAGCCGGAGGTGTTCATCGCCTGCTTCGTGCGCCGTATCCTCAGAAGCTCCTGCCTTCTAGGGAGAGCATAGCTACTGCATGCATGGCATGATCGAGCAGCTATCTAGCTAGGCTGCTTAATTATAAATAACCGTCTGTGTATGTAGGAGTACCAGTTTACATGCGACGATCCAGCCGTGTGTGTATCTTTAGCTTCCACCTACATGCAAGCTATATATATTTCGCCTACGTGTTGTCTCAATGCTACGTAAAATGGATACGACGTGTATTTAATCTATCTGCTGGATCTGAGCATGAACCGTGAAAAAAAAGTCCACACAGCTAGGATGTGTCTTTAAAATCTATCTGGTGGATCTGAACATGTGACGTGGAACCAAATAGAATACACACAATTTCCAAAAAAAAGCAATAACCAAAAGATGCACTACAAGGACACAAAAAGAAAAACATATAGCCATCGGTTTGGTGGATCCTCTTTCAGTTAACCAGGTATAGACATTAGTTTTTTTTAACTGAACCAGCAACTAAGCAGTTTGGTAGATCGAATATCAGTATCTGCCTAGCGCTCTCACGACCTGATGGCGCGTCCGCCGCCGCCGCCGCCGCCTAGCTCCGCCCTGTCCGCCACCCTCCCCCCAACCCTCCGCCCTCCTCCTTTGCGCTCGCCCCCGAGCTCTGTTGGCAAGCCCGTGCTGGCGGAGGCGAACCCCGCCCCCACCACCCACCACCGGCCCCTCCGACGTCCGACGCTCCTGCGCCGTCGGCCACGGTTTCTCTGCGCCCTCACCAGATCCCTCCGCCCCCGCCTGCTGCCGTCCCGGCCGGCTTCTCTCCCCACGTCGTGCTGCTCTCCCCGGATCCACCGTGCCCTAGGCTCCGTTCCGTGGTCGTCGTTGACCTCTGCTCCATGGCCGCCGGGCTGGTGGCGTCTGAGGCGCAGCGAGAGATGGTGCTTGGGCTCGGGTCTCCGCCGAATCCGTCGGAGTTGGAGGCGCCCGTGCCGGCCATCCCCCACCCGCAGCCTCCTCCTGTTTGGCCGCCGTCCGAGTTCACGCAGCGGGAACTGGGGATGCCGAGGTGGAGGGGTATGTGGAAATTTAGTCCCACATTGCTAAGAGAAGGAGGTGGACACCACCTTATAAGGGGCCTTTTCATGTTTTTTCTAGAATACTACAACCACTAGGAGTACACGCTATATAGCGCATGCGCTCGCGTGAATATTCGCGACTTATGACTTTGGACTTGCAAACTTCGGCGCGGCTAGCTTACTAGCAAATATTATCTTTTTTTTTGTTCTTTCGCCATTTTGACTATTTATTTATATCAAGCATTATGACAACATGTGAGGCCTGAGTGCAGAGAGTGGAGTGCTAGTACTTACATTTCCCCCCAAGAACAACCAGCTCAAATAACTTTCCTAGGATCGAATGACCCGTCTCGCGCTCTGCATACATTCCTAGGAACTCTGTGGCGACAAACATATACTCCCTCTTGGTGATTTAAAACAACAACTTGGCCAAAGTAATCATATAAATCAGAGAGTATGTAGGAACATAAATAAAGCAATACCATATTTAATATATCATGCATAATCTGATCATAAAATCACAATTCATCATATCCCAGTAAATTAAAATACGCAGCCACAAATTTATTCGATCAGGCGTTCAGCAAATGATTATGGCATATTTCAACACTACATTGGCACCATAAACTCTCAACTTGAAATCTCATAGTATACCTTCAATAACTATTATCGTTTAGTCATAGGAAATGTCTACTTATTTATTCAGTCGGCAACGCGGTGGTTTGTAGTAGACCTACCATATGTAGTGATTCTTATATTAATTGTTGCTAGAATTTTTTTGGCAACAAGAGCTGTACATACTGAACCAATGTTGTTCCCCTTAGATCACACTATATACGTGCTTATTTAAGGTAAGATTTACCATGATGACAAGGAGCCTCAGATTTCACTTATATTGATTTTTTTTCCAAATTTCATATTGGTCTGATAGAAAATGCAAGTGAGTCAAAAATAGATTGCTATATCTGAAGATAGGTACAACTAAAATAGTAATATTAAGAATACAGATACTAAGTACATTCCTCAAAAGCAAGTTGTTTCTGAAAATTTAAATCACAAAAAAAATACCACATTAGCCATGTGTGAGTGCATGCCACATATTAGGATCAGGGCTAATGGTGATGACTGATGAGGCATTACCTGAAGAGTAGAAGCTCGTGAAAGGATGGTATTGATGTCTCACAAAGGAATTAAAAAGTTTCCTTGATTGCATTGACTAAAGTTGAACAATGAAGACACTGGAGTTGAACTTTATAATAATTGCATTATCATCCTCAACATGCCCCACTACAACGGTCTCTGTAAACCTCATATTCATCAGACAGTAGGCTCTAGTTTGGTAGCATCACTAACACTGCCAATCAATCTGAACTAGTAGTACATTTCAAATTCGAGTCCCGAACAAGTAGAGATGGAAACAAACTACGGTTGATCATCATATCCAGAACGCAGACGCATGAAAGTTTTTGAGATAGCGGGACACCCGGTACGACTGACCAGGTAGGACCGGCACGGCCTTGAGCTTGCCGTTCTTGCCGTACTTGGCACGGAACATGGTTATGTGTAGCAGCCACTTGTCGCCGCCGCCCAACCTCCGATTGAAGCTGACACCCTCTCGCAACGCTGGCTCGACGAGGCAGAACATGCCACCACCGCTGGTGCGTAAGAGGCAAGGTTTTCGTAACCTAAACCCCGGGAAGAGCAGGCTTTCCCCCATTGTCTGTAGCGCCTCTTGCAGGAATGTGAGTTTATCCTCGTCCAACTTCCACGCCGGCGCGGCCGTCCCGGGTTCAATAGCCGGGATGTCGCAGGAACAAGCACTCGTCGCTTGGACGATCGCGCCTCCTGTCCTCCCAATGCACTAATATTGTGATGCCATCTCAGCCCAATAGAGCTGTTACAGTAGTTATTTTCAACGAAACAAGCCCATCAGCGAAACACTGATGTCAGAACCGAGGCCCGTACACACACTAGAATTGAGAGAGTAAGCCCAGGCCCGTATAACTACAGCCCGGCTACCTACTCTAAAAAAAACCTAGGTATACAATCAGCTTTGCGTTCGGTGTTTCCCTCAACAACAACAAAAGCTTTGCATCGGCACAAAATTCCACACCGAAAATATAAAGTTCTTCGTCTCCATTTGAAATTACCAAGTACTGCCAATGTGCTACCTTGTCACCTCTCAGTACTATCTTTTCCTTTTAATTTGCTTCATTCATACTTGATGTTAGAGATGTGGTGACTTCATCCTCTCTATCAGTTTTCTTGATATTGAACGTTGGAGATAGTCATATGTCAGAAATGAGTGGACCCAAGTCCTTGTTTTTTGTACAAGAAAAACAAAATCAATAAGCTTGGTTTTATAGGGACTACTGCATATTTTGTCTTTTTATTTAGAGAACCTATCTTATTTGTATATTAGTGATGAGGACATTTTCTTAGTTGTTACAGATCATACATACTTATTGCAAGTGGTGACAATTTTAGATTACTTAGGTGATTAAGTTGTAAGGTAATCTCTCTAAATTGTTAATTTGTAAATCTTTTTGTGTTGGCCCATCAAAGCTCACGTCTTGTTGCAGGCAGACATAGCCGCAATCGACCCAGTTGGCCGTAAGGAAGTCTTGACAATCCAATAATTGATGTCGTCCTTGATCCTTATGTACCACAACACTGTCAGAGAGTGGCTCGAACTAGTCATGCATTTCCCATCGAAGATTCATACAGAGTCGTACTGGAACTCCTCGACCACAATTTGTCGCAACACCACATTCATTAATGTGATCGTCGTATATGGCATCCTCGTCCGTACATATCGATGGTCATGATGGAGGACGTAATTAAACTTGTCGCATTAGCTTCGTCAGCCCTCGTACGGGTAGGTGGCCTCTAACGTGTTGTCGTCAGCAAATCTGGTTGTGGACCTTAATTTGGGCTTAATTGGGCATGTTTCCCGTACGTAAATTGTTTCAGTAGTGGTAACTACAGGTCGAAGTATTTAAGCTTCAAGCTAATTTTTCTAAATTATTTAAATTTGTAATTATCGTGAATGTTTACCCCTTTTTTATTTGGGTGCAAGCTCGGCCAAATCAAGTAACATATTGTAGTACATTCTAAGCATCATAGTACCTGGAAAATATACTATCGTGTCATCTCGCCATGAAAGATCTCCCTATAGATCAAAAACTAAGTATGTTTCTAGACATTAAAAAGGTCTTCACTATGTAACTTTGACCACTTGTATACGTATAAAAGCCATACTTCTATAAGAATGTAGACATACTTTTCAAGACAAATTTTTATATACATATGATTTTAAAATTTTCAATCTGAATAATTAAAATGGTAGTCCTAATAACAATTTCAGAAGTTTAACGCAAAGCATGTTGAAAGGACCAGTAATTTGTGTGAGATCGGTGGAGGGAATCAGTGAGAGCTATAGTAAAGGACACAGCCCCACCTACTACCTCCCCCACATGCGGTACACACTCACCACATCACTCCCCAAGCCACTATAGTCTTCACCTAGTTGTGGTGTGTCTCTCACTCAGTAGAGTGTGTGTGACTGTCGTGCACAGAGAGACAGGAACGGCAGCCACAAGAAGATGCTGACGGGATCGCAGGTGTTGGCTATGTCTGGCGCCGGCCACCACGTCCACTACTTCCTGGTCGGAGGCTCCGGTGGAGGCGGCGACGATCCCAGCAGGTACCCTTGGGCCCTGAAGTCCCTGCACGAGCTCGACGCCGTCGTCCCCTCCGTCGCCAGGGGCAGCAAGAGGCCTGCTGCTGCCGCCGGAGACGAGCTGTGGGGGTTCCCGTTCGTCTGCCCGATGTGCAAGCGCAGCTTCGAGACCGAGAAGGCAGTCCACGGCCACATGCGCTCCCACTCGGAACGTGCCTGGCGCGGCATGGAGCCGCCCCGTCCAGCACCGGCGGACGAGCTCGCGGCCGACGGGCGGCGCTACAGGTACGTGTGTGAGCGGTGCAGGGCGCCGTTCGAGACGAAACAGGCGCTCGGGGGCCACCGCGCCAGCCACAGCGGCAGGAAAGGCTGCTCCTGGCTCGAGAAGCAAGAGCTCGCCGAGGCCGCTGCTGCAGCCGAAGTTCGGAGGCCTGTCGTGTTCGACTTTGATCTCAACGAACCGGCGCCGGAGGCGGCCGAGGAAGAACCGGAGGAGTAGGATGCAACGTGCAAGGGATCGATCGATCGATGGAGCAGAGCTAGCTAGCTGGTTAGGGTTCGGTTGATGGAGATGTGCTTGCGTATGCTCATCTTTGTTGTTTAGCTTGTTCTATGTTTTTTCATGTGTTTCTCCCTCTTTGACTTTGTGTTTCCATCTTTGTTGCAAGGGAGACTACAAGTATTGTAGTCCGTAATTACCTTGATCGATCGGTCCATAAATAAATGAAGCTAGACTGCAATTAAGCTGCTATATATACTGGCGGAGCTAGAAGATGAGCAAGTTCAAGTTGTGGGGCTAGGTACTCTAATTTTTCCAATCCAAACGGAAATCCTACATGGGTATATATGTGTATTTGTATGATCTAGCTAAAACTAATCCTTCAAATTTATTGAGTTGCCGTGATTCTCTTAATTTATCGGGCTCTATAAAACTCGTGTATTTAGTTCTCGTCATTAACCGGGACAACTCTTTTTTCATGGAAATGCAGAAATTTTTGCATATGGGGAGGTTCCTAGATAGGAGATTTATATATTGAGTTGCATAAAGATATATTTGCATGTGGGGGTTCCCGTTCGTGTGCCCGATGTGCAAGCGCAGCTTCGAGACCGAGAAGGCAGTCCACGGCCACATGCGCTCCCACTCGGAACGTGCCTGGCGCGGCATGGAGCCGCCCCGTCCAGCACCGGCGGGCGAGCTCGCGGCCGACGGGCGGCGCTACAGGTACGTGTGTGAGCGGTGCAGGGCGCCGTTCGAGACGAAACAGGGGCTCGGGGGCCACCGCGCCAGCCACAGCGGCAGGAAAGGCTGCTCCTGGCTCGAGAAGCAGGAGCTCGCCGAGGCCGCTGCCGCGGCCGAAGCTCGGAGGCCTGTCGTGTTCGACTTTGATCTCAACGAACCAGCGCCGGAGGCGGCCGAGGAAGAACAGGAGGAGTAGGATGCAAGAAGCGTGCAAGGGATCGGTCAATGGATCAGCAGGGCTAGCTAGCTGGTTAGGGTTCGGTTGATGGAGATGTGCTTGCGTATGCTCATCTTTGTTGTTTAGCTTGTTCTATGTTTTTTCATGTGTTTCTCCCTCTTTGACTTTGTGTTTCCATCTTTGTTGCAAGGGAGACTACAAGTATTGTAGTCCGTAATTACCTTGATCGATCGGTCCATAAATAACTGAAGCTAGACTGCAATTAAGCTGCTATATATACTGGCGGAGCTAGAAGATGAGCAAGTTCAAGTTGTGGGGCTAGGTACTCTAATTTTTCCAGTCCAAACGGAAATCCTACATGGGTATATATGTGTGTTTGTATGATCTAGCTAAAACTAATCCTTCAAATTTATTGAGTTGCCGTGATTTTCTTAATTTATCGGGCTCTATAAAACTCATGTATTTAGTTCTCGTCATTAACCGGGACAACACTTTTTTCATGGAAATGCAGAAATTTTTGCATATGGGGAGGTTCCTAGATAGGAGATTTATATATTGAGTTGCATAAAGATATATCTTTTTGGTTACATACCCGATTTCTTAGGATCTCATGAATTAAGTAAGAAAAGATGGATCCTTGCAAAAAATTAAATAAAGGATTATTAATAGTAGCAGCCATATTATAGTTTAATACATGGACGATACACTCATTAAGAGCACGGTGATTTTCCTCCAAATATTTACTTCTCTAATCTAACCTAAAATCGAATTTCATCTCTTTGCTCCCTATATTTTCATGTGACGGAAGAGACATGCATGCAATTCCATACCACAAGGTTGATGTGTAAGACACTTGGCATATGTGGTTGTATGTCAACCTTTGAACCCATAGTTTGTATAGAAAGCATGATCAGTTTGATGTAAAAACATAAATTGTTTGAGGATTTTGTCTTCAAGTGAATGTATGAGTGTGCTTCATGCTTACATGCATGTCCAGTCCCCAAGTCTTCAAAATGTATGGGATATATTTCGACATCAAAGGAGCACTGTACGATTGTCACAACATTCACCTTGTTTCCTTGTGTATGGAATATATATCAAAAGAAATAAAATAGGATAGCCAAATATATTAGGGAATCCACAAAATTCCTATTCTCCCGAAACTAGGTGGATGCTGCATATTGTATCTAGTGTCAGTTGAGGACTCATGGCCCTTGTTGAGTATAATTGTGTCGGATCCCAAATGTTATTTCCATGTCTAAGAAAATTAACGTAAAATCATATCAAAATACTTTAAAAAAATACTTGCACATATATAGGACTAGCAGCCTAGTGGATATGTAAGATAGCTTGAATGTGATTGATTTTATTCCCTCGAAGACCTATAACATATCATACTTTTCACCAAGTTAATAAATGCATTATGATAATTAAGTATGGTTGGAACATTATATATGATCTTCTTGCCAAACAATGGTTATCAAGCTAGTGCCTATCTCGAGAAATCCGAATCAGATTCGGATGTCCAACCAGGCACGCCAAGTACGTGTTGGCCTACAGAGAGTCAGTACATCACGGTTCTTTTCTATATATAGTATATATTACCCAAAAAATATCATTTATACACATTTATGCACATGCATCGCAATATTACTCACACTGTCATACACCAACACAAGAGTCAGAATCCGACTCGGATTCGGATGTCTGAACAAAAGGTTTTGTGCAAGGTAGATATGTGTGTTGAATCCATCTCAAGCCTAGAGGGTCAGATTTTTTTCGATAAAGGAAGTTTTATTACTTAAAAGAGTTTAAGCATTACATTCAGCCTCTGCATAACTAAGATGCACACAGCCGACACGAGTTTAAAAGTATGCAACATAAAAAAGGCGAGTTATATATCATGTAGTAAAAACGCCTATGAAGGTGGAGGGCCGATCCGCAAATTATGCTGTCATCCATGTTGGGATAAAAAGTCTCTCGCCGTAGCTGTACTCCTGTAGATAACCTGCATAAGAGATGATTTTTTATCATTAAAAACCTTGTCATTTCTACATAGCCAAAGCGACCATATAACGGCAAGCGCTCCCACCCTAATAAGTTGTTACAATTGCCAAAAATATTAGCAATGCTTCTTGGTGGGTATAGGGTAGAACCTATCTGGATAATTGACCATATAGAACTAGAAAATTTACACTCAAAGAATAAGTGTTTGATTGTCTCGTCGTTATGATGACAGAAGACACACTTTTTTTACTTCCGTGCCAATTGTGTTTTGCAAGGTTTTGCCTAGAGGGTCAGATATAGCAAAATGGTGGTGTGACAAATATCATTCCAAGATTTATACAAGTATAAACATATACCAATACCAACATAGAGCTAAATGGTGGCGCGAGAAATATCACTCCAACATGAACACAAGTATAAACATATACCCATATTCATTTGAATTTGATTCACGTAACGAGACAATTATCTAAATAATTATTTGGAAACTACTTTGGTAGCAAGCAAAAGGGCAACATATATAACACACAAAATATTTCTAATTAGGGAGTTATGTGATCATGTGAATACCAGAGATATTTTGAAAAAAAAAAACACTATGTAACATATAAAGACGCATAAACATGGAGATGGGTTATATATAAATTTACTTATCCCACTCCTGGGTGAGTATAGATATAAATAAATTAATAAACCCGTATAAAATTAAGACTTGAGTAACACGTACGACTTAAAACAATACAAATTAACTACTGTTCATTGTTAAGCTATAAGCATGTCACTGTAATCTGCTTCGTCTATCCAAATCATTTTCTCCTACTCATCGTCATTATAGTTATGATCATTCTCCTTCTCCTTCTCATTCTCCTTCAGCTTTATCTCCACCAAATTATTAGTGAATTTCTCCATCTTCTCATACTTGTCTGTATCTTCAAAGTTCTATTTAATAGGAAAATTATTAAGGGTGGCTAGCTATGTTTGCATATTATTTACATCTATCTAATTTGCCTCAGAGTAATATCTTTTGCTTCATACCGAATATTATTATCATATCCACGTCAAATTTATGCTCAATAGTGTACAATTTCTCAAGAAAAAATAATCAGGGAAACTAAACTTTATGCCCAACATTTTTTCTTCTACTGAAAATATAAGGTGTGTATGAGTTTGCATGCTAGCTGTATATAACAGGCTTTGTCTACTAACTATACTTCATATTAAATGTTAAGGATAGATCTATCGTAAATTGCTTATACATAGATATATAGCTCCACTGCATATGACATTAAATGATTGGGTGATCATATCTTCATTAATTGGACCCGAGATTTTCCAAATCTTTTCTACATTAATAGTAAACACAAATTGATATTTTTCTTGCCATATTGTTTCATGTAAAAAATCATGCAATTCACCCCACATAGTCAACATTTAAAGTACTTACGATATATCGTCGTATGTCAAACTTCTAAACCAAGTGTTTGCGTAGAAACTATATTGGATTTGTAAATAATAATAGCAATGGCTGGATCTATTCATGATCAATTGAAATTATGAACTGCAACACATGGTAGAGTACTGCAGCATATATGCTATATGAAAATCACAGTATATGACATATAAAAAAATGGAAGCATGAAAGATATTTGGGAACTAAAGAAAGTAGGTATTTTAGTGAAAGTGTGAAACTAGCTAGACAACCCATATATTGTCCAACATTGTGTTACTTGAGCACCCCTCAAGTCTATGTTGGTCTCCAAGCTGATATGTACGTTTGCCGGACTCCAAGTGTTGCTAATGTGTCCAAAATAATATTTCCGCATCCTATTAGTCACGCCGATCATAGTTTCATAGATTCCGACAATATATCGTGTGTGTCCAGAAAGACCATTCTAGTGGCTAGCTCGAAGTTAAATAAGGTAACTAACTTGAGAAACGACGACATGCTACTTCTAGTAAGTTCGCACATACATATTTTGGTTAACATTTTTTTGTGTGTTCAAGTATTCATATCTGATCATCTTGCAGAAAAGAAGAGTATTGGTATTTTGAGTATTAATTTGCCTGATAAAATCTTCTGAATTTTGGTTGATTCTTATTTTTAAACCAAAATTTGATTAAGTTTTCCCTGAAATACAAATTTCATTCCGAGATTCAACTCTTGATTCTTGCTTTTCGTCCGAGCTATGACCGAAATTTCCTGAAATAGCCGAATTTTCCATCTTCCAATGCCCTATAAAAGCCCGGAAACGAACTCCATATCCCTGTAAATGCAGTGCGCTTAATTTATTGCTAGTTTTAAATGTTGGCTTAAAAATAAGCTACCAATAAATGGCAGCGCTTATCTCTTAGAGAGGATTAATTGGTAGCTAACAAAAATTTCTCTGTATAAATAGAGACCGCTGTCAGTGAGCGGGTTCAGGAACAGAAGCTAGCTGGCTAGCGACGAGGACGATGAACGGTAACGGATCGTCGTCCAGGTCCACGCTGGCAGCTGGCAAGCTCGGAGGCCTCCCGTCCAGAGGCGCCGGCGGAGGGGAAAAGCCCCCGAGGCACCCCGGGCGCATGAAGTCCACGCACGAGCTCGACGGCGGGGCGGTCATCCCTGCCACCCCAGGCTCCTCCACGGGCAGCAAGAGGCCGGCCGTCCCCACGGTCGCTGGAGGAGAAGAAGGGGAGCGCTTCAAGTGCGAAACCTGCAAGCGCTTTTTCATCGCCGAGGAGGACCTGCAGTGCCACATCCGGCGCTGCCATGTCTATCGCAACTGGCGTTGCGGCAAGGAGAAGCCGCTGTCGCCGGTCGGCCACCCGTCTAGCTCCAGCCGCACCAACAAGAAAGGCCGCTCCGTGCTCTCAAAGCAGCGCGTGCAGGAGCAGCAAACCGGCGAGGCCGCTGCGCGCGGAAGAAGCTCCGGCGAGGCCCCAAGTCTATGTTGGTTCAGGAACAGAAGCTAGCTGGCTAGCGACGAGGACGATGAACGGTAACGGATCGTCCACGCTGGCAGCTGGCAAGCTCGGAGGCCGCCCGTTGCACGACGTACGAACGAAACTTGCTACGCCAGCTGGCGCGGGAATAAATACTCCCTTACGTGCGTGCATGCATGCATGCCAACATGCATGATATCTGTGACCTTAAAGCGGGAGGAGTTGGATCGATCCATCTTCTTTTCTTTTTCTGGTGAATACGTACGTACGTGCATGCTTGTGTACGTGCGTACGTACGTGTGGTGGGCCATCGCTCCATGCATACGTACGTACGTGCTCCACGGCTGAACCTGCTGGTCTCCACGTATAGAGCCATGCATGCATGTTACTATTACGACCTAGGTACATGCATGCTTACTCAACAGTTCAACACCACCAAACCAAACACTTATAATAACTCCCTAGGGCTTTCTTTTTTGACAATTAATACCATACATTAGTTATAGTAGCAAATAGTACATGGTAGAGATACATGAACTGACTACAGCGATTACAAACTAAAGTCTAAAAGAAAAGAGCAAATCTTCAAACTCTTTCTTAAAATTAACCTGCATGAATCGGAAGCAAACGAAGTAGTCGTACCACCCAGCTCTGGATATTCGGAACCCAACAAACTTTGCTCTACGTACTACCAAACTACTGTACATTACAGTAGCTAGCTACCATGAAAAGACACAGGGAAATCCATTAATTAAAAGAAACACAACAGTGGCGGTTAAGCTAATTAATCAACTGGAGGCTACTTAGCTTCAAAATCCCGGCATGACGTTTCAGGCCTCCACATCACACAGCAACCAGCAAGACATTCAAATATACAGGTTTAAACGGAAGCTAAGACCAATCATCAGAGAGGAAAACAAATATTGTTACAACTTCCGCCAAATACTAAAATGATGCAGCAGCCGAAACACCGTTACATAGGAGGCCTTGCAGTAGCAGCAGCGCCGCCGGAGTCCCACGTAACCTCCAGTCATCGGCGACCGAATCCTCTGCATCAGAAGCGGAAGCAACATTAGAAAACACCACTCTCTACGCGTGATACATGGAAATACAATCACAACTGACCGAATCCTACTACTTCATGTCAAAGAGTACAGGGATCACCAATATTATTACTACTTCAGGTCATGAGGTCAGATGGTAGGGAAAGGTCGCAACAAATGACACTTGCTTGCTAACAAGCCGCAACTATTAAACAAAAGACTTGGCAACAGCAAAAGAATTGGCAACAGGCCGCAGCTATTAGGCATATGTACTGGGCACGTGTAATCGGATCAACTGTAGGATTCACAAATCACACATGTCAAACGCATACACAGGGTTAGATAGCCAGATCATCAGCATCACATGAAACCAAATCGAGCATAAGTAAACCCGAAATTGTCTAAAGATATCATTTACTCACACTAAAAAGAAAAGCAATATTCTGCCCTTGTCAGCTTATTCTTAAGCTTCTAACCCAAAAAATAAGCTACGCTTGAAAAGGAGGTACACCGCACCAAGGCGGACCACGGCTCGATTTCTAGAAAGGAACACGAGAAGCTCAACGGAGGGGGTGGTAACCGAGGACGAACGTCACCACCACCGCGGTTGCTGGCCGGTGACCTAACTGCCATCGCCCAGCAGCAGGATCCAAGGAGGTAGTCGATGCCGGCAGCCATCCGAGTCAACCACCGCGTGCGAGGCATGGGAGGCCACAGCAAGCATGCAGTGTTCACACCGATATGCTTTGAACCTGCAAATATACAGTTTTCAGCTTTGCCAATGCATAAGCAGCAAACATATCAAAAATGTTCCCTGTACATCCACTGCATATGAACACTAACAGATTTACATGCATGCTTTCCACTGCGTACACATTAAACAGGGAAAAAAACAAATTTTAGGAAAAATAAACAGAGAAAACTGCAATACCATCTTTCATTTCATATCATACTGGCAAACAATAACCTTTTCAGTAAGTAAAAGCCCAATATATTTTTAGTCGATTTTCATATACAGCGATACCATCCACATTCCACAAGAAAAACGACAGGCAAAACATTGAGACGTAAAGAAGCATGATGCAATCGGCAACAGGTACAAGTCAATATGCATGCTGATATCACCATCAATTTATAGCACCCGGAGATCAAAGGGGAACCCGAGGAATTACCTGAGAGAATTGTAGCCGAAGCCGAGATAGCACCGTCACCACAGCCACAACACCGCCGTAGACGGAACGTGCAATGGCAGTCCTTCCTGCACAAATCGATCACACAGTTAAGAAAAATATATGGTTCTACCTAAGCCCTGCTAAGAAAAAAGGCAAGGTTTACAGAAATGGCATCACCTTTTTATCATGGGAACATACATGCAGTTCCAAAATCCTTCCGCAGTTCCGCTGTCTCAGCGGCTTTGTCATCAGAATACCTAGTTTAAACCCAAACCACCAAGGCATAAGCAAATTCTTAGTTCCACACAAACAAAAGATAAATACATAATTTAGACAAGATTAGAAGGTGATTCTGTTTTGATGTGACCAAAACCAACAACATTATGGTGCAGGGAAATCAAAGGTGTGTTGAAACAACATGATGGACTGGTTGTCAAGCTCATGCTAGAATAGATAAGATAAGCAAGATCATAACATGATTAAGAGATAGCAAGAATTAATCATTCATATCATGTCAGTGAACTTAAGCAATTACAGGGTATCAGTAGCTAAACCCTAGCATCAAATAAACCAATAAAATACTATAGGTGTTCTACACAACAATCCAGGAACAAGACAAATAGAATCAGACCAAGAAACAGCAACTAGTCAAATGCACCTAGTGTGTATACTCAACCAGAGCAAGTCATCAATAGTTAACAGAAGTAGGTATTGTATCCATAACCGCTAAAGCCAGAAGCTCGCCTTATAAGCCTAACTAGTGTCCTTACCACAGCAATCAGTACTAAACCATACCAACCAGAAAATTCATGTATAACACTAAATCATGCTTAATGGGGGAAAAGAAATAATGAGATCCATTATCCCGAACATGATATTCATTACGCCAATCACTAGAAGCCTGCCGCATTGTAAAAATGCAGACTTTCTAAACAGGAACCCTCCAAACATCTAAATTTATGATCTTCTCAATGCAGGGACAAGCAGATTAAATAGTTCACATAATGCAGATCCATACACGCATCAGGACCAAGCCCTGACCCCAGCTATTCAAACAAAAACGGCCATGGCACGATGGCCATAACTAAGACTAGAGGAGAAGAGCTCACCTTAGACAGACTGTACCCGGTGCTGGTCTCAGTGTACTGAGGTTGCACGACGAGGTGCCATCCTTCTGGCAAGCGAGACCATCGCCAGTCTACGACCACGCCGTCAACGTGAGAGACCGGTGGCAGGCTCGAGGGACGCATCCGGGGCCAAGGAAGCTGTGCAGGAAGCCGGAGCACCACTGGGCAAGAGACTCCAGGGCCTCGAACCAGCAGTGTTGCTCCCTTCACCCACTCAAGCCGCTCCTAGCTGTGGACAACATCCTCACCTGAAACAAACATGCATAAATCAAAGAGTTCAGGTTCAGTCATTCAGGGACACACACCTAGAATGATTAGGAATTCTTAAGCAGAAAATATAGGTAGAATATCCTGCCAGTTAAATTTGGACAAGAAGTCATTTGCCGTTGAGGCTCCAGCGTTGCTGCTGCAAGGCCTCCTATGTAACAGTGAGTTTCGGTTGTTTTTGTAATATAAAAATATTCAGTAGAGGAAATCAGAAGCTGTAATAGTGGTTTTTGTATTAGTCCAAAGCAGAATCGCATGTTTGAATGTGGCATGAGCTGTGTCTACGCACTCTTACTGTTTGCTGTGTGATCTAGAACCATGAGTAGGAAATCGAAGTGCGGCAAATTAGCCGTCGAATCACACATGCTCGAATCTTGACTAGAAAACTAAAAATTGTAATCTTTCGTTATCATGGAACCTGATTCTTTCTACACAAAAATACACGAGCAGCAGGTCGAAGGAAAATAGGGAGGGGTCGACAGAGAAAGAGACCACCTTCTGTGGCACGAGCAACAGGTTGAAGAAGGCCGGAGCAGCTCCGGGTGGACGCCGGAAACAGCAGCTCCGGGCAGGCGACAGGAAGCCACCGTCCAGGGATAAGGGCCGCCGCGGTAAGGGCCGTCCCGCAGGCCGCGGGCGGCGACAAGGGCCACCGTCACCCCGCCTTGCTCGTACCCGTGTGGCCGTCCAGGGATGCGACGGTCGATGGCGAGGTCCTCCCAGTCACCAGGAGGAAGTTCACCGGGGCCGGTCTGGCCGGCGGCGCGTGATCGGGTTGGCCGGGGAGTTGCCGGCGGCGCATCTGGATCGGGAGTTCGGGATGAAAGGGGGTCGAGGTAGAGAGGGGGAGGTAGATGAGTGAATGAATGGTCGGCGTGAGCTGCGAGGTGTGGCCGGCGCGGCCGCGCCGGGGATGGAATGGGGATCGTAAGGGTGGGTGGGAGCTCGGGTCCGGGGGCGAGAGAGATCGTGGCTCGTGGGAGGTGAGAGTGATTGCGGCGCTTGGGGGGTTAACCCTAAGTCGATCTGGCCGACTGGGCTTCAGCCCAATAACTATCCATCTGGATGGTTTGGGCCACTAAACCCACAGCCACTTTTTCAATCAGTTCAAGCGTTCCCTCAAAAAAACAAACTCCCGCCAAAACTGCATTAAAACCTTATAACGGCCCTAGAAAACTCCTACACCCTCCGTCGCAAAATATTTGACATAGATTGTCTATATACGGATGTAGATACACATTCGTATTTAGACAAATCTGTGTCTAGAATTTTAGGACAGATCCGCGTCAAATATTTTAATTTAGGACGGAGGGAGTTCATAAATTTCCTCTAACCATTTTTAAAACAAGGATACCTATGGGGATTAAAAAATGTGACGGAATGTGGCTAGGTGGCTCCAAGGTGGGCAAGGGAGGGTGACGCGTGAGGGTAGCGATTGGATGATTTAGTTGATGATGGTGGATTTGGGGAACCACAGACGCATGTTCAACAAGTAAATATCGGCTAGCGAAGAGATATAAAATGTGGGACCCAGCTAGCGGGAACATGTTCTCTTTTGATACAACCCAATGTAGGAATACTGGAATGCACGGCATTACCTGTTGTAGTAGATGAACACCGTGCATATGTAGCTCTATCGCGCTAGAGCGTGTCTCCGTGGTCTAGGATTCGTTTTTTAGGTGGGTGGCACTGATAGTGGAGCTTAGCAATGGCGGCAACACACGAATCACCAAAGGAGGGTAAGCTTGGAGCTCGGCGGTCAATTGGTCAGTTGTGGTAGGGCGGAAGATGTGCGAGGTGATGGAATTCATGTTGACAAGGGAACGTAGAGATGCTTTATTGATGAAACGCTAATCTGACAAATCTGTTATTTATGTCATGTTCCTCTGGCAATCTTCATTCTCGTATCGCTATCGTGTGGTTTACCATAGTTACTGCCTATTATTTCATGTGTATTATAAGAAAATGCTATAAATGTTGATATGTTCTTTTGGCAATCTTCATTCTAGTATTTATGTAAGCTTTTATTTCATGCATGATCACAAAAACTTATATTCTATGCTTAAAAACTATGTAAACATGGAAATATAAATTACGATATTCTTTGGTGGCGCTCCTTTTACCAACGAGTTTTTGTAACCCTCTGGTCATTTTTTTCCAGATCAATCACACCACGAAGATCACCTCGGGACCCAGACGGTATACCCGAGCACACGAAAATGGGCAGAGGACACAAAAATGATGATGTATTATGTTTTTCTCCTTAACCCCAACCTTACACATCGATATTAGAACTCCATGCTTGCCAAAGAACTAGGGTTTTTGGTGGCAATGTACTTAAATATATACAATTCTTTGGTATCATGGTCGATATAAAATTAAATTAAATCTTCTCGTCGATTTAAAGCTTTTAGTTTATGGTCAAATTAAATCAGGAAAAACACGATGACGACACATAAAAATAAGTGCTTTGCAACTAATTAAACCGTATAAATTAGCACATGTTAGTTCCTCAATGATTACATGCATGTGTTGACAGCTCTTCATAAACGTTGTGGAAACCGGCACACAATAATCACAAAGCGATTCGGCTCCGCCACCCCCAAACCCCCCTCCATGTCACCCAACGTCTAAAATATAGTTAAAAATCACATCAGACTACGCAATATCCTAGTAAGGCGAAGTGTTAATCGCGACGATGTTGAGTGGATGAGTCGTGAAGCAAAATATATGCGACATACGTTGTTGGGAGAAAATGGTTGATTAAGTGCTGCAGGGGGAAAGGATGGTGAACCGATGCCATGAAGCCATGAAGGTAGTCGAGCAAGTGTTCTATTAAGGATAGCGAGCTAGAGTGTGTGATAATACAAAGCGACAACGACACATGGACGTAAAAGAAGCCAATCAACGGATATTAGACAAATTCAACGACCCTGCAAGACGTCGAATTGCAACCTAGCAAGCTTAATATTAGGCGTAGCCAGGAGGGGTGACGACATTGAAATGATGACATACACGTTGGAAGCTAATGGTTGATTAGTAGTCATGAGGCGGTTAAGAGCATTGGTCCTAAAAAATCAGTTATTTCACTTCAACACATGAAATAATGAGGGTCAGTCCCTATGATTCATGGACAAATTTATAATTAACACGTATAAGCCAAATATCACACTAATAAAGATCCAAACAATGAGCATTTCTCTCCCATTGATTCCGTAGGTTCCAACCTTCTAATTGGTTTGTGCGTAGGAAATTCCATGGCTCAATGATTTTCCCAACAACTGAATTTACCCGCGATTGCACATGCATACCCGACCGTCACATGACTCAAAGCAATGCGTTTTCTCGTATACCATCACTCTATACTCTCTAGTCTGTAGCATTGATTTACGAGAAGCTTGATCAGTGCTTGCACACATGCATGATATCTGCTCAGTGCTAACGCTTTTCGAGCTTTATACGACGTGCATTGGTGAGCGTCTACCGGCGAGGGCTATTACTCGTATGTGGCAATTAATTACTCCAACAACAAAATTGATATGGATCCCTCTAGTTCTGGTTAATTTCCGTCTTTGTTTGTTTATCAGGTTTTATTTGCTAATCATGTATACCACATGATTTTTTCTGTCTTTGTTAACCCACATAAATTGGATGCATATATAGACATGAGAGAGACACGAGTAGCTGTTTTTTTTTAGTTTTCCCTTTGGTATTTGTTACTCTCTCTGTTTCCAAATACGTCACTTATAAATTGAGTAAAAAAGTCAACGATTTATAAGTTTGACAAAACATATAGAATAAAATATCAACAATTATACGCCACCTATTTGGGACGGATGGAGTATGTCGCTACATCTCTCCTAGTCCCAACTTTGGGCACGACCACCACCTTCTTCTTCAGAACCGAGGCCCGACTTCCATTATGTTGGTGTCGTCGTGAAGACGAGGTCGCGGTGCAGCTTCCCACGCATAGAGCGGTGCAGCTCCTTGTGGCCGATGTCATGGTATTGACCTCATTGTTACTGCCCTGTGCCTACGTGGGTGTTGTCGTGGGACTTGTCGAGCTCCTTTATAACGTGGCTACAACGTCTGGTGTCGAGCTTCAACGTTGGGCCCTCTTATTTCGCGTTGGATCCAAAGAAGTCGGCGATGGGCCCTCTTTTCCAGCACAGACTCCGGTGAAGTTGGCGTCAGATAGGAGTGGAGCTAGACAAGTGCAGTCAAGGGTGCGAGACACTAGGACAAGGTGCTACAACTGCCAAAAAAACATGTTGGCAGGGTAGCACATATAATTAAAATAGCAAGTTAGGAAAGAAGAAAAATCTACTACCAGGTATCCCGTGCACCCCTTAGCTACACTTGGCGCCAGGTGCCTACTAGCTTAGATAGAGGGGACATGTAATCCATGCATGGAGGAGGAAAAAGATTAAGTGTTCAGCTACAAGAATAAGTAACTTAATTTGACGTACACATTTTTTTTTAAATGTGTGTGTACTTGTACTAAGCTAGCATGTGAGAATTGTGCTGATTATGCTTGGTTCCGGTGAGTACACGCATTCATTCATGTTGAACGTTTGAAAGGAAAAACGAACCACGAGCACGTATGCAGTGCATTCATGGTTTCGACAGCATGAATCAAATGGTGAGGTCGCACAACGTCATGGTGATTCATGTAACGACGCAAATTTCACGGCAACTCCATGCACGCGGGAGCCCATTAAGTCACACGTGTATGTAATAATCAAACTACTACAGCTATTGAAGTGCCCTGCCTACTAGCAGGTACCTAGCGACATCAACTAGGAAAAAAAAAGATGCCACGAACAAACAACTTCTCATATCAAAGGTTCGCAGGATAAACATGCAGAACACCGAGCCTAACAAACGTAGCAAGAGTCTGGCTTATAGTCAAACGCAAGTCATCGGGGCAACCTACACCAACGAGTCGCCGCCAACACCGGTATGAATGAAAGATGATGGACGGACCGGCCAGGTCCAGTAGAATGAAATTTGATTGCAAGAAATAGTATCCATCGGTTAAACAAATGCCCCACCGGACGCAGCAAACTCTAAACCCTACTACCCCTTATTGCACCCAACCTTATTCCGCATCGCCCCGTCCTCGTTTTCTCCCTCTATAATCATGCTTTGTTGCATCCCTTTCTCCCAGCACTCACATCTTCCTTTTATCATCATGTCATCACCGATATCACCCCCTCAAAACCCGCCACCCCCCCCCCCCCCCCCCTCTCACACACACAAGTGGAGGAGGACGACCTTGCACGCTACGACCAACACCGTCAGCCCCCTTACGACGGTGCACCTCGGTATGGCTTACCACGTGTTCTTACTAACCATAGCAGTACGATGAGCCACACCCGACGAAGTGTATGGCACCCATCGTTGTTACTGAACAAAGCAGAGGATGGCGATTTCTAGGAGAGCGTGCAGCTCCTCGGTGACCCGGTTAACTTGGTGTATGAGTGTATCCGGCCGTTGCCGTTGGTGGTTACGATCCACCACCGCCTCTATGGAGGAGGTGGAGCCCCGCGTTACTATTTTCTCCAATTACTTACATCTGCATGTGCATCTGTAGACATGTTGTTGTTGGTCATCTATGTCATCACTAGCTCGTACCTAAGAAGCATCTCAGTCTTAGTTAAGAGCCATGCACGACTGTGTTGCACGTCTACGTAGGTAGATGTAGCTAGCTAGCAGCACACCAATACTTAGCTAGTAGTACATATTTTATGTTAATCGTTCTTTTTGCTACATATGCATCGACAGGGGGATATACTGATGAGCATTAATTTAGAAACCTTCCGTCGGGCATTTTTATTTATCTTACCCCCAATGCATATTATTTACGGCTTTTGGATACTACTTTCAACCAAAAAAACATTTTTATAGGCTAGACCATTTATAGTACTCCCTCTGTCCTGATTAAGTGTCGGAAGAATATAACTACGTACGTACGACTTCAACGTTAAACTTGCGACACTATTTTCGGAGCGGAGGGAGTAGTATTTTAGCTTTATTACTTCCACCCAAAAAGATGCATTTCTATATCACGGTGGTCGACCGTGAGAAGCCACGGTAGTTAATTAGGGTGAAATATAGTTGGGTTGATCTAAAATAATTAAGCATGTTATACGTGCATAACTATAGTTACTTTATATTAGACAAGATAGTTCATCAATTATTTTGAGTGTATAAGAGAATAATCAATATTAGCATGCTTCATTTTTGTGTTTACTGTTTTTGAGTTAATTTAAAAGGACCCCAAGGGAGGAACTAGGCACGTGTATGAAAACGTAAAAAGACATGCACGCCTGAGCAACCAATAAAAAACAAATGTTGGAACGACACTACTACATATATAACCATTTTCATGTGGGTCTGAGAGCGGTCTTGGATTGATGTGCTCCCAAAACTACATGGAAGCAATACTCGAGTTGAAAGATTGCAAATAGAGGAAATAAGATAAATGTCGTCTTACTCGAGCAATCAGATCAAAAATAGAGGGAAAACAACGTCGTTAGTTGCACACTCGTCCTCTTGGTATACGGGGTCGGTTCTCTCGGTAGCGCTCTCACCATCTTGCCCAATATCAGCTCTAGAGAAAACCAACTTCAAAATATATGGCATGTATCACAAGATGAAAGGAGTGCAGATTGTTATTTTGTCTTGACAAATATTTATTTCCTATAATATTTGATAGTTTTTATTTCCATAAACCCCTTGTATGATTCATTGTTGCTAATATTTCATGTACGTGAGAACTTGCCTTTGGCAAGATGGTTAGGAGGGTGGTTGTACCTCCAGCCCACTAGAGTTCAAACCCCAGGTTTGACGCTGGTGTTTCTCATTTAAGGCGGAATATTCTTCAGTGGGAGGCGACGCTCCCGTCGAGCGAGGCGCCTGTGGTGACTTCGTCAATCTCAAGACTCGACCCGTCGGCTCAGTCTCTCGGATGTGCTCATAGGGGTAGGGTGTGCGTGCGTGCGTTCAAAGGGGTGAGTGTGTGCGCGTGTATATGAGCATCTACGTTGTACTGTGTTTCGCAAAATAAAATATTTCATGTACGTGCACTTTTTTTTGTCTTACTTGTGATTGATATACGTGGCTATTAAATCAATATTGTATGACAAGAAAGTAGATAATACACGATACACCTATTTTGGTGCATGTTATCTCCGGAGATCTTGTTGTGCTTATCGATTTGGTTTGTTTTGGAATCAAGTGTCGGGTTGTTGGTAAGAGCATAGAAATCTCGCCTACTAGTCAATGAATTGAGAGCTGTATCCAAAAGCACCCACATCTTCCAATTACACTCGTCCTCTTGCATGGGGTCGGTTCTCTTGGTGGAGCTCCCACCATGTTGCTCAACATCAGCTTTAGAGAAAACCAACTTGAAAATATATGGCATGTATCACGAGTTGAACATAATGCAAATTGTTATTTTAACTTCGCAAGTGTTAATTTTTTATAATATTTGATAATTTTTATTCCCACAACGATAAACCCCATTGTATGATTCATTGTTGTTAATATTTCATGTACTTGCACTTTTTTCCTTACTTGTGATTGTTATATAATTTGCTATAAAATCAATATTTATGCCAAGAAAGTACACACCTATTTTGGTGCATGTCATCTCTCGATCGATTTGCATATCAGTCATAATTATCTCCGGTGATCTTATCGATCGATCTGGTTGTTTTGGTATCAAGGGTCGGGTTGTTGGTAGGAGCACGTAAATCTCGTGTAGTAGTTAATGATGGAATCGAGAGCCGTATTCATCGCGTACGCGGATCAGAAGCTCGCCAATTAGATGAGAGAAACAAATTCATCTCAGCCGTCCAACAACGCACGCATCTCCCCGACGAGAAACAAAATCGCACGCCCGCAATGCTCTCTCGCCTTCCCAGTTCGCGATCCCCTTTCTCCGCCGCTCACCCGATCCACCGCCGCCGCCCTCTTCTCTACTCCAGCCGCGGACCAAGGAGGGGGACGCTGGCCGTGGATCTCGCCGGACCTTCAAGCGGAGGACGCCGGCGATCCGTTGCGATCTTGCCCGACCTGCAAACGGAGGACACCGGCGAGCCCTTGTGATCTCGCCCAACCTGCAAGCGGAGGACGCCTCCGTCGACCTGGTATGTATATGCTCCATCCAATTTCTCCCCTCTCTCGCCGCCACCGGCAATCCCAGCCTCACCGCTCACCCTCTCCTTTCTACCCAATTAGATCGATCTCTCCTGCACCTGGTCGACCGCCGCCCGCCCGCCCTAAGTACCAGCAGCAGCGCCGGATACTGCTCCCTCCACGGCGTCCGCTTCCAACTCACCACACACTGTAAGCTCCCGATCTCGTCTCCTCTCCGCCTCCAGACCACCATCTTATTTTCTCACGCCCCTGAATCTGAATGTGCCCCTGCAGATAATTAAGGAGGATGAGATCATGGCCCCAGCTCCTGCGCGGGAGGAGCCGTCTTGATGCCCGAGCGACACACAAGGGGAGAGAGAGGAGTTCGTCCAGTCCGATCCCAGCGCACAAGGTTTGCACTGCATCATATTGCACTAAGAACAGCATGCGGTCATTGTCAGCTGTACTACAGCACGAGTAAACCAAGTTAGTTTCTGACTTTCTGTGAGAAACAGGGAGATCAAGAGATTTTTTTTTTGTAAATAATAAACCTGCCCATGAGTTCACTTCTTTGCCGAGAGGTCTTAATGGTAGTGCATTGTTTGATCTGGTTAATGCAAGTATGGAATTATAATTGTTTGGTCGATGCGTATGTATGATATAAAACCCAATTGCTCTATGTTTATGTACCAATGTAGTGCAAATGTAGCTGGATATATAAAGTGAGAAAAAAGGGAAGTCGTGCATAAATTTGTTCTATGTTTAGTTAGCATCTTGTATTTTGTTCGTTGTGCAAACCCTCCCAGCCACTTCATGAATCATTACAGCAGATTGCTAGAACGTTCTGGTTATTCCTTTGCTGGCACTGTGATTCTTTTACAAGTGCCAGCATAATTAGAGTGATCAATTAACAAGTTGACCTCTGGTTTGGTGATTCCAGGTCAAGGAATAATTGTCAATGTAAATCTTTGTTAAATGTCTCGTCTTGCGACGTTATGGATTGGTCTGTGTAATATTTATCAAATTTTGTTTAGGGATATTGCCTCCTTTATATGCCGTGGTTTGATTCTGATGATATCATGTATATGAATTGCTCTAGTGTTGTATGTCAAAATCTTACTCATTTTTGTATTATAAAGTGTGCTCATTTTACCGTGCCTACAAAATTACTACTGCAAAGTATGTTAATTAGTTCTTCTATTCACAAGATCCAATCATACATCCATAACCTCTGTTGGTGATATGCATTATTTTTATCGTTCCATTGATTCCTGTTTAAATAGCAGTAGAGCTGCCACTAAGATCAGATTCTGGACCTGATTTGGTATTTGACCCAATGGATATTTCTTAATTGATGCTTGGAGGTCAAATCACAATGTTCTGTTTTATCTAGCCACCCTTGTAAAGAACACATCATACTCTATGCGAGTTATATTTTCTGTCTACTCAGAATGAAATATGATGCCCCTTTGCATTTATCGGAACCTATATATCTTGTTTAAATGATCATGTATTTGACTCCCCAAGATTGCCTATGTGACGGGGAACAAATGACGGTACCATAATGATCTTTAGTATAGCACATCCGGTTCGAAGAAAAATCCATGTTTTTTTCATTTGAAAAATAAATTTCGTATAGGAACTGTTATCGCGGATGCCTCATGTTGCCACGCTAAACCACCCTACCACATGTTCTGCAAGAGGTAGAGACACACAAGTATTTGGATATGATGTCCTAAGTTATATTTTCGTTCGGAAGCTTGTGTGTGAAACTAATCATGTCTCAATCTTGGTTGCCTGGGATACTGTATTTGTGCCACGTGGGCTGTTAAAGCTAATGAACCGGAACACCTTCTCCTTTTTAGTTGATATATCAAGCATTCCCTGGGGATGCTGTCTAATGTCTATTTTCCTCTTACTTAGATGAAACATTACTTGCTTTGTTATATTGATACCCATCCACATTCTCATGAGAAACAGCCGGTGTCTTTGCAGTTTGTGTTTGTTGATCTGATTGCATACTGGATGCTGGCAAGCTGATCCTTGTTTCGGGTTTGTTTGTTTGTTGTGCGCAGGTTGTTGAGCTGAGCGAGAGCATTGCTGCTGGGCTGGAAACATGTAGTAGAAAAGCGACGAATTGCTTGCAGCAAGGCAGGCATGGACGACAGAATGGCCATGAAGGGGTCAAGGTGCTGCCATGGAGTGGACAAGATTTGACACACTACAGATTTATGCTCGAATGATCCTCCTGCTAATGTACCTATATATGTGTAACACAGGAGTAGGAGGAGAAGATTCGATCTATGGCGTCCATGGCGGTGGCAACGGACGGGGGTGATGCGGCACGGCGACCGGCTGGACGACGCATAGCCGACCAACAAGCCGCATCTCTAGGATCCTCACCAACGCCGGCGTCCTGCACCGTCGGTGAACGTATCCAGGCGCCTCGGATGGCTCCAGCTCTGGCCTGTCCTCCTCGTTCCCCATCTCCAGGCCGGCCTCCACCGCCACCCTCGCATCCGATTGCAACAGCTGGACGAACGATTTGTTGTGGGAGATGGGGAGACTAAGTGCGTGGGCACGCATCCATGACGACTGAGATCTTTAGGTATACTTGCATCTCTTGGAGTTTCTCTTCGCTTTCCGTTTCATGGAGGCACGCATGTATACCACACTAGGCCGTTCAGAATTCATGCTTTTCCATATATATTCATCTCTCATCTAGAACTGAAGATCAACAGAGCAAGTCTTGTTGCCGTAGTTGGTCGCGAGTCAATCGAGCCTATCCCCTCATCTCTGGCCGAGATGATTCATCGGGACCTCCATCCCATCTCTGAAATAAATTTGATATTGTCCAAGGGTTCTTTGTTCCCTCCCTCCCCTGTTTTGTTTCAGTTGAGTAGCTAGGTTCCCTTGGAGACATGATTGGGAAATAATAAAAGCCATGCCTTTTATTTTGCGTTGAATGCAAGTGTGCTTTGGATCCTGATTCGTTGGTTCAGTGGTTAGTTTTTTGTTGTGGTGACTAGCGAGTCCTACCATTGATCGATCTACATTGTTCATGAAAGAATGCACTGTAGCTCAGCTACAGACCAGGACGTAAGGCTGTGCATTTTCTATCTTGTTTTTGCTAGTACCAACCTGTAAATTTTTGTTATCTGCTCAATTTCACATACACTTTATGTTCTGACCAAGATTTTACTCATATGTTGTCAGCTGATCGAGCATGGGGTCGAGGAGGCCACAGCTGCCGGGGTTTGCTGCTGAGGATGGCGGCGGGAGAGGTGGTCACACTGAGGGCATAGGCGCCCGTCCTGCCCAGGGCAGCTTCTACACCCAGCAGCAGTACAAGCATGGCGGTGGCCGCTGCCGCGGAGCAGCCTCCTAACACCACCATGGCCAGGGGCCTTGTGGTGCGATGCTGGCGACGGCGCAGTAGTGGAGTCCAGCCAGCCCTGCCGCAGAACATCCGGCGCACAACAATGGTGCCGGCCCCTCTGCAACGATGGCTCCCAAGCTGCGCCAAGCAATGGACGACGACGACGCTCCACGCGAGCCTGCGAATGTCTTTGCCGCACCACCACCGTCTGTTATCGAGGTGGTCGCCGACCAGCTTGAGGCCATGTTCGTGGTGGATGCCGGTTCGCTGAGCATGGCATCGTCGTAGCACAGCCGCTGCCCAGTGACTCGTACACGTTCCCGCACCGGTCAGGGAGCAGGTACGCCGGTACGAGGTGCCTGGTGAAGGCGAACCACTTCCTCACCGAGAATTCCGACGAGGACCTCCACCAGTCCAGGCAACGGAGTTGTTTGGCTGTAGGTCGTGTCATTGATTGGGGCAGCAGGGTTGTGCAGCCGAGGAATTCAGGTTCAGGGTAAGATATTCTGCCAATTCCAATCTATATGCATGATCTGTGTGATGTTTCCTTCACTGCAGTGCACCTGCCATTTGACTTAAGATTTGTAGCTTGTGTGATTGATGACAGCATTAATTGCTTATTCAGATTTCTAGAAGACATCTTGGGCACCTGTGGGAGAGAGATCGAGCGGTTGCCGGCTAGCGGTGACCACAATAACGCTCTTTCCGGCGGCGACTGGCGCCGCTGCCACGCTAAGTGCCCTTCTGCTCGTGCCTCTCCTCTTTTACGGTATGTTGCCCCTGAATACACATGCCATGTTTTTTATATGTCTGGTGGTGCTGTTCATAACTTGAGTTTGAGTAGCAGCAATGTTCTTTGACGTGTAACTTCCCTTAACAAATTCATGTTCTTTTTAATGATGTGGTAAACAATTAGCTCTTATAGATTGCTCTTGCTGGCATGTGTCTTTATTTTGTGTTTATCCCATTTTTTTCCAATGATGCAATTCCCCTGCCAAGTTGGTTCTTTTCTGTCTCTGGCTCTCCGTGCTTATGCCAACAGCCTCAGCTGCTCTTGTTGTGGTGGCGCCTTTGTAGCAGCAGCATTACGTAGCAACTATCTGTGTACCTTTTTTATGTTTTACTGCTTGTGTTGGCTTGAGGCTTAGTAGGCAGAATGTTTCAGAAAGACGTGCCATTCCACCTTGACCTGGCTGTTCCAGGTCCGGCAGTGCTGCTCCTATGCTGGCCGCGGCCTCCCGTCGTCTGTCGTTGGAGTTGCAGGTCGACATGAGGCTACTGCTGCTGCTGCCCGTCTTCATTGAGGTGGTTTAGCCACATGGAGGTGTGAATCCTTCATTTATTTCTAAGTTTGTTTCTAGTGTTGTTCTTTGTGTGATCTGCTGATTAGTTCTTCTCTTAATCACCTAGCTGATGAACCAAACATTAAGAGCACACACATTCAGAGCTCCTGTTAGTGAGATGCATCATGCATCTATTTTGTTCTGCAAAGTATGTAATGGATTAAAAAGCTTGGTTTGGAGTATGCGACCAGCATGTCGTTTCATTGGTCAACCACATTTATATACTAGTATAACAGCCATCTGCTAATACTACATGGAATCCTTTTATTTCTAGTAATGATTTCGATGTTTAAGTGTTCCTAGTATGTCAAGCTTTAACTGGTCATCTGCTGGAGAAGTACTTCGGTGAATATGATGTCATAGTCTAGATATATGATGCAAAGTATGGTGTATTGACACACTTGTGAGAGTGGATCCCAAATGAGTGAAGTGTGTGATGATCAGCTAGCATAGTGTGGTGAGTTGTCGATGAGTATTGCAAACGAGTGTCTTTTTTTTCTAGAACTGAACTTTCCTGTGTGCGCATACCGCATAGCCTGTATTCATATTTGCTAATGATCTTACTGTGTTATATTGCTCCTAACCAACAGGAACTTTGCTTCTGACATTGGACTGGTTGTGCCTTGCCTTTTCAAAAGAAGGAGCTGGAGCTAGCCAGGAGGAAGCCATGGCTGCTGGATCCAGTTTGACCGAGCTGTTATTGCACCGCTGATACTGCTACTGTGCTGGGAGCGGCCTCCCTTGTCTCCCGCATATTTGTAGTCGTGGCCAGCCTCGACTACCTTGTCTCGCCTTCGTGCGATAATGAGTTGACCGCGCCGCAACTGCAGTGGCTGCGCTGCTCTGACTTGGCTACAACCTCTTCAGGTGAGTTCCAGGTTCCTGTCCATATCTAATCTCTCCCTCCTTGCTATGCGGGCATGACCCTGCTGCGACCCATTGAGCCGCTGCCCTGTCACAGCCATTGAGCCGATGATGATGTGTTAATTGAATATTGGCTGTTTACTCTGTTTAGGTTCCTATGTATTGTTCTGTTAGTGCAATTTTTCTGATTATCTGCGATTATGCTTAGCACATCTAGAGTCATATGGTTAATGTTCTGGACCATTTGTTTTATTCCCAGCCTTACATAGTTTACTGGATCCATGAATGCGTTGATGTGAATTTCTATGATTGTTCCCTGTAGTATTTACTCCTGAATCATTTTGATGTATTTCTTTGTTGATCATAGGATTATGAATGCGTTTAGTTGCAAAGATGACTTCCCTAGCTTCTGTTGATCATGTTTTACAAAGTGGTAATCATAAGTGAAACCTATTCGTTACAGAAAATTAGCAAGCCGTGTTGAGGAGCTGGTAGTGAGCTTGGTACCATTATGTTTGCCTTGTGGTTGTGTTGAGGTACATTAGTTTTTCACAAAAAATGTTTGTCATGTGGGGGCGTTGAGCTTGTTGGTACTATCTTGTCTGAAACAAGTAGTTGTATTTGGTACACAAATCAAGTTAAATAAAGATGATTAACTGATATGTAGTTGTATTAATCGATCCGTACACCGTATCACTGAAGCTACAATCTGAATTGTAGTTGCATTAATTGATCCGTTGATTTCCCTAAAAAAATGATCCATTGATTTAGTTCGACCTGGTAACCTGTTTCTATCTCCTGTTTGAACTGTGGATAATATAATGTCTGTATTGTGTAGTACTACGTATTTGTTGTCTGGAATTAGTAGTCCCTTCTGATCTCCCAGTGCTATCGATTGTGTATTTTGTCATGTTGATTTGACTGTCTTATATTGCTCATGACCAACAGGAACATTGTCTCTGACATTGGACTGGTTGCACCTTGCCTCTTCTCACAGAAGGAGCTGGAGGGAGCCTTGGCAGCTCGATCCGGCTTGGCCGAGCTGTTCTGGCTCAGGTGGTGCTGCTACTGTGCTCTCAGTGGCCTCCTGTGCCTTGCGCGCGGTTGTAGGCCTGTCCAGCCCTCGGCTTCGACTACCTCGCTTCCAAGCGATGGCGGCAAGGTCACTGTGGTGGCGGTGATGCTCTGCCTCGGCTACAAACTCTTCAGGTGAGTTCCAGGTTCCTTACCATGTCCAATCCTCCCTCCTTGCTCTGTGGGCATGGTCTTCATGTCGCTCGGCTCTGACTGTGGCCATGGAGCCGCTGCCCTGTCGCGGCCATCGAGCTGATGATGATGTTTATACCTGGTGATTATGTTTTGCTCATGTAGAGTCATATGGTTCCTGTTCTGGTCCATTAGCAGCAGGATTCCTAGATTTCCATATGTCTCCCAACCTTATCTAGTTAATTAGATCCATGAATTCAATCTTGTGAATTTGTATGATCATTCCCTATATTATTTAATCCTGTAAAGTCCGTTTGATCGATTTCATAGTTGATTCTGGGATGCTTTTCTAGATCATGCCATGTTATATAAATGTCATTTTGTGACTTCTAGTTGCAAATAGGACTTCCCCATATTCTGTTGATCATGTTTTTTTTTTTTACTTTGGATAGTCATGACTAGAACTCCGGAGTTTGTTATCATCTGGCACTCTTGCAAAAAATACTTGACTCATTTTGTAGAAGGGTCTACCTTATCATTTTTGTGAGCCTGCTGTTTTTTGTGAAAATGTGTGCCATGTTCACTAGATGCTGAAGTCTGAACTTGTGGATATTCCATTAGTCTTCCTTTGACCTTTATACCTGAATGTTTTACAAGTAAATCTGACTCAGCATTATGTGGATGATGAGTGTGAAGAGCACATGTGTTTACTGATTTACTATCATGTGCTTGATCTGACACTAGTGGTATTCAATTTGCAAATCCAGGAGCAACAGGAGCATGCTTTTCAATAAGGAAGGCGGTAGGACAGAAGATGGACAAAGAGACTCTTGCCTTGGATTTTGGCTACCTCTCTGGATGCGTACTTGTGCTTCACAGCTGCGCCGTGACCATAACTGCAGCCACAGCATGAGGTACTTGTCTGCTGCTCCCCCTCTCATGCGCTTGATTTTCCTATTTATCATGTGTATGATGTATTCTGGTGTGTGCTAGTAGCTACGAATGTACTGCATGTAGCAAGGATTGTGTACCTCGAGCTGGAGCTCACCAAGAGGGAGCCATGGCTGCCGGATACCCGGCTGTTCTGGCTCTGGTGGTGCTGCTTTTACTTGTCCAGTCCAGTGTACCCTGCATTTGATCTTAGGATAGATACATGACACAAGCTGACTATTTAACCCAAATGATTGGATTCGACATCTCAATTCCAGGTGAACGATATACTTGTGCTGCTCTGTATGTACAGACACTAAATAGTGGACCATATTTTTTGCTATCCGATTCAGCTCAGCTTAGTGTTGTGGAGTGCATTTGTGGTTAGGATTTGTGCGTTAAGCAAGTGTATTCACGAGTGTCCTTTATTCGAACAGATTATCGTGTTGTGTGATCTTTGTATAGCGACGTGCTTGTGTATCACCAGCGTCTTTTAGAGCTGACAATGTCTTGTTCCTGTTCAAGGATAACAAGGAGAAGTAAATTACAGCCATTGTGTAGCTGTAGCCTGAATTAGTTGGAAGTTGGAAGACCTGGGGACAAGGGCGCTTCTGCTGCTTGGGTCGCCTGGTGGTAGGCTCGGCTGGTCCCCGGCTTGGACTACCTCGTCGGCTACAACCTCTCGGGTGAGCTCCTGGTCCACCCCTTTGATTTTCGGCTCCCATGTGTGCTATGTGATAGCACATGGGTTATGATCGAACGAATGAAGAGTGGCAATCCGTTTTGTGTTGGCACTAATTAATAACCGTGTGTAGACCAGTTGCACTCTCAGGCTTAGATTTGCTGCATGTGTGGCACAGGTTTGCTGTTGTCATTCTTATATGTATACCGTTGTTTTGCAGCAATTCCGGTTAGATGGTCTCTGCTGTGACGACAAGTGTGGCGGCCAACTTTTTCTTTTCTTTCGACACAGTTACTTGCTGTCATTTGTGTCAGTGCAGACAAGTTGGAGTGGTATCATTGGTATTGTGCTGTCACAATGATGATTTATTCCAACGGTTTTGTAGATAAAATGGTGATTTCCTCCTATGAAGCACGGATACGGGGACGGAAAGACGGGGATACGCATACGGGATACGGGATACGGCATTTTCCAAAAACAGCCATTCGGGGATACGGCGAGTATATATAAAATAAAATGAAAATATGCCGTGTAATATAGAGTTAATACAGAAAATTAATGAGAAAGAGATCAGAAAACAGCCATTTTTAGAATCTGCACCAGCCAGCCCAGCCACGGCCCAAGAGCAGCCCAACTCACGATGGCTAACCTAACTCCACACGCACACGAGACACCACAGGGCACACGGAAACGATTCGACGCTCCCCTCGCTCGTTCCTCTTCCTCACAGCGCCGCCACCTCCTTATCGTTCCTCTCTCTCGCGTGACTCGCGTCGCTCCGCCGCCGCCGCTTCTCCTCTCCCATAGCACCGCCCTCTCCCTAGATCTCTCTCTTCTTTATCCGTCCATCTCCATCCCCCAGCTGCCGCCCCTTTGCGTGCGCCGCCGTCAGCCGCCTCCCCTTTGCGCCGCTCCTCCGTGACTCCTGTCCTGCGCCGCCGCCGCTGCGGCCTCCTGCCGTCCGTGTCCCATCCGTATCCCTCCGTGTCCCTGTATTCTTTTCTTTTTTTTAATTCGAATCTCGGGGATACTGCAAAACTCGCGTATCCCGACGTATCCCGGCGTATCCCCGTATCCCGCCGCATCAGGACGGCAGTTCGGCAGTTTTTGCCGTGTCCGTGCTTCGTAGATTTCCTCTATCCGGTCGACCTAGGATTCAACTTGTGTTTCTATATAACAATGTGTGGCTTAATTGAAAACCGAATTGGAGAAAAAGTCAATTCTCTCACTGATGGCTGATGGTCTTAATTTGTGTGTTGAACAATGCAGAGCTTGATGCTTTGGCCTAGGAGCTGCTTGGAGGGCGCTATGCTGCTGTTGGACGTCGTCGAGGGGGTGCTGCTCTCCGCCGCCACTGATGTTCTCTGGCCGGCGACTTGGTGAGAGCATCCGATGACAAATAGGCCATGGACGTCTCCAGTTTCTCCTTTAAGGTATGCACCTCCTATTGATACTTTAAGATGGTTAGTTACATGATGATAAAGAAAGTACAGAGGATGCCAAAATTTATGGAAAGAGGGAATTCATAGGTGTTTTTGCTGCTGATAATGTATCTATACTAGATTGCCACTCTAGGTAGTGCACCCGTTTTCATCTGCTCCTCCAACTTGGCTGTTCCTTCCTTCCAGTTGCATATCTGTCATTCGAAATCTGCTTGCCCTTGAATTCCTGATGCTCTTCCATGGTAGAGATACCTGAAAACAGAGAATAGTTGCATCTTTCCAAGAGCTGTCTGCGGTTGTTGCATGTATGTCTGATAGTGAGATGGGAGTCGAGTGAGTTCATTTGCTGCGATCGTGTGACATGACCTTGTTGTTTTTGCTCTAGGTATCATCATCCGGCCACCAGTGCAATCTGGTGAATAGCAAGGAAGTCGTTGAGGCAGAGCAGATGGGTGGCGAGGGAGGAGAGTGAGCGCCATTATCTGTGTTGTTTTGGATGCTGGCCTCGTACTCACGGATGGATGGCTGGCTGGCTGGTGTTGATGCTTAACTAGTTGAGACAATAAAGCCAGTGTACTTTGCTACTCGTCCCGTAGAATGACAAATCCAGTGGTGCACTGCTGCAGTTTATTTAGTGTATTGCGTGGACTTGACTTTATAGCAGCACTCTTGGACTCTTGGTACTACAAGATTTATTGAATGAAATTAAGATCTAACTTGTGTATTGCATAGTATTGGAAATTAAGTTATTGATTTATATTTATGCCCTGCTGTTGCTGATTATTTGCTACCGGGCAAGAGTGTTGACAAGCTGAGACTTGCAACTGCTCTATATTTATTCTTCCGCGACATAATTTTGTCTGGATAATTCAAAATGACATTCTATTTTATTTGTCGTCCCATCATTCATGGCTGTGATTCCTTTCATGATTTTCTTGAGTTTTCTTGTTGAAAAGCTAATTAGAAAAGGAGTTCAATTCTGTTGTATATAGTAGATGAAAAAGAAGCATTCTGTCCGACGTGGCCATTATATGTGGAAGGAACAATATAGGAAGCTGGATATATATTCCTCAATAAATTGAAAACTATTGATTTATGCACTCGTTTGCTAGGTGATGATGGATAAAGTTAAAAAAAAATAGTTTATGAGGTAACGACGATTTGCCAATCCATACATAGAGTTATAGTGTGCAACGTACAACTAGTGAAGTATAGGGAGAGACGGTGACGACATCCTGAAGAGAGAAGTAGAGAAGCTAATCAAGCAGGGAAAACCGCGGAGCCCTAATGACTGGGATTTTCTTGTACAGTACTAATGGAAGATGCATCCCAGGAAACCCGCAGCCGCAGTTAATGCGATTACCTCTAACCGAATAGGCGTCCCTAGAAAACCGCAATCACTTGACGCTGAATAGAATAATAATAATGGCATGCATACATTCCTTTTTAAATGGCCATGTCATCGATCCGTGGTGGTAATATGCATCTATCTTGGCCGTCCATCCTATCTAATGGTCAAAACGGAGCCGATGAAAAATCTTGTTCCCGCCGGCGTGACCCTCCCTGCCTCCAAATGGCTGGTGGATCTCTATAAATATGAGGCCATTGTCGATATACCGCGTGCGGTTGTGCGCGTGACTTTGTGACTTATAGAACGCACAAAAATGTCATTATCTACAGCAGTAAGTGACCAACTCCAAGTGAAAATTTTAGTGCTACCCAGTTTGCTGTGAAAAAAAAGTAACCCAGTAGAGGAATATGACAAAGAATCGAAAGAACATTACTTGGTAGAGGAATAGGACACATAACATAATCAGAATGAATTCATATCTTCCTTCCCATCTAAGATCAAAGACAAACGTTAAACTTGTTGAACACAAATGTACGTCTAAGCTTTTTGTTTTTCATATCAATTATGGATTATTAGTTTTTACTATCTGCCTAAAAATTGTGAACGTTTGAGGTTCTAGTGGAGCGCTTGACAGATATGAAAATAGGAAGGACGTGGAGAGACTGCTAGAATGTGGGGCGACAAATCATTTGGTTATTTATTCAGAGGTTGCTATTGCAATGTACTCGTCGGATGAGCAATAGGGCCCTAGAATAAGCTAAGGTTCATGTTACGAATGTACTCCAATGCCAACTTCGACATGACCATGCATGGTACTACAACAATGTTACGAATGAGCTTTTACCTGAAGAGTAGAAAGTTGAGAAAGGATGACATTGATGTGTCAAAATGCTGTCACAGAGCTTTCTTGATTGCATTGACTCGAGTTGAACAATGAAGATACTCCTGTTGAACTTTATAAGAATTGCATCATCATTCTCAACATACCCCATTATCTCAGTTCCTGTGACTCCCATATTCGGCACCAGCTCAAGAATGACGGTCTTCCGCAAAAACCATGTGGAAACTTTACCACCAGAATCGACTTTCCAATCCCACATTTGGAGGCTGGGATATGACAAAACGGCGACCCCAACGCCTCCATCCTCTCCCTGGATGATCTGAGTGCAATATATGTTAAACTTCTCAACAGGAGGCCCGTCGATTAGTGATAGAGTCTCCCTACCGATGTCAAATTCAACAATTTCCATGTCGTCAGATGAGGAACGAAGCCACCAGTAAAGGGAGCCGCCAACAAGGGTGGAAGTATGATGGAAATCGACGAAACTTATTCTAGATACTTGTACCGCGGAGATGATATCGCTCCAGATGCCGGTCTGTGAGGAGTAAACACGGGCGCCCATGCGAGCTTGGTGATACCCTCCTGCTCTGTAGAAGATGTGCACCAATGCCAACTTGAAGGGGCTTGAGTGGCAGGCCCCGTGTACGTGACCCTCGTCGCTGTTGGTGCAGAGCATGGCCGCTTTGGTAGTGTCAAGGGTGCAGAAACTAGACGGAAGAGGAATGCGGCGCTGGTTGCCGGTAATTGGGTCGCACACGAGGACCTCACGCTGCCTGGTGTCGAGGACGAGGATGCGGCCGTGGCGGCACCCGAGAACCGTGCCGTGAAAGAGGCCACCGTGGTCGAAACGCACCGTGAAGCGCTGGGGAGGTATGCGGTCGGGAGCATCGAGGACCGGGGCGAAGGACATCCGTCCGTCGTACTCCATGAAGAGACCGAGAAGGGGCGCCTTTCGGTGATGGGCGCGGAAGCGTAGGAGGAATTCGGGGTCGGCGACGAGGTGGCGCCACCGCTTGCAGACGAGGGAGAGGCGCGGGAGGGAGGAGGGCAGCGGGGGCAGGCGGAGGAAGATCTCCCGGAGGACGTCGCTGCTGTTGGGCGGAGCGCTGGCCGGGGAAGCTGCCGTCGAACCTCGCAGCCGGCGGCGGCAGCGCGTCTCGTCGCCGGCCTCGGTCATGCTGGATCGTGGAGTCTCATCTAGGAACGATCGCGTTTCCTGTCCTCCCAACACAACAGGTATCCAATCCAGAAACTTAATCCCAATAGTTCAGGGGAGCTCCTATGCATCACCCGTTGCGAGCTGGAGTTTCAACTCGCCCGCACGTACGCGACCCCGCTCTCGTTTCCGAACCTATATGGGCTTGGCCCATTAACTTGTGCAATGGCAAGTTGCGAAGCTGGACACGTACGTACTGGTGGTTGCGAAGCTGCGCGCGATGGAGATCATGCATATGCATGCATGCACTCATGATTGCTGATAGGTGGATGCATGAGCTAGACGAGACTGCTTTTGGCCGACCAATAAGCGATTTTGCTAAACACGGTGGTATTTTTTTATATTGTTTTTTGAACCATTTTCGAAAAAAGAAACATTTAAAAAAAAAGGAACCCATTTTTTTTTGGTTTGGAACCATTTTCGAAAAATCCGAATTTTTTCATTCGGAACCATTTTCAAAAATCGGAACCATTTTTTCGGTTCGGAACCATTTTAAAAAAGAACCATTTTTTTTCATTCAGAACCATTTTTCGGTTCGAAACCATTTTTCAAAAAGGAACCATTTTTCGGTTCGGAACCATTTTTCAAAAAGGAACCATTTTTTTGGTTCGGAACCATTTTAAAAAATCGGAACCATTTTTCGGTTTGGAACCATTTTTCAAAAAGGAACCATTTTCAAAAAAGAACCACTTAAAGGAACCATTTTTTCGGTTCGGAACCATTTTTCGGTTCGGAACCATTTTTTCGGTTCGTAACCATTTTCAAATAGGAACCATTTTTTTTTGGTTTGGAACCATTTTTCGGTTCGGAACCATTTTTCAAAAGGAACCATTTTTTCGGTTCGGAACCATTTTTTCATTCGGAACCATTTTCAAAATCGGAACCATTTTTCGGTTCGGAACCATTTTTCAAAAAGGAATCATTTTAAAAAAAGAACCATTTTTTCGGTTCGGAACCATTTTAAAAAACGAACCATTTTTTCGGTTTGGAACCATTTTCAAAAAAGAAACATTTTCAAAAGTGGAACCATATTCTAAAAGGAACCATTTTTCGGTTCGGAACCATTTTAAAAAAGAAACCATTTTCAGAAATCGGAATCATTTTTTCATTCGGAACCATTTTAAAAATCGGAACCATTTTTTTGGTTTGGAACCATTTTCAAAAAAGAACAAAAAATGAGAACCATTTTTTAAAATCGAAACCATTTTTAAAAAGGAACCATTTTTAGAAAAAAAAAATAAAACCGAAAAGAAAACATAAAAACAAAACGGGAAAAGAAAAGAAAAAAGAAAAGAAAAAGGAAAGGTAAAAAAAAAGGAAACGAAAAAAGAAAACAAAAAAGAAAACAGAAAAGAGAAAAAATAAAAAAGAAAACGGAAAAATAAAACAGAAAAAGAAAACGAAAAAGAAAACAAAAAGGCGATAGCCCATAGCCCAGTGGCTATGCGCTATGCACTGCGTCTCGAAGGGAAGGTTGTGAGTTCGACTCCCTCCTTCGCAAAAATTTTATTACGTTTTTCCGTGGTGAAGTGCAAATGGGCCGGCCCAGTACGAAATCTTCTGCAGGCGAGCTGTAACTCCAGCTCGCAAAAGGCGATATATAGGGATTGCGATAGTTCAGCGCCAGCAAGCCCTAGGAACCACCTTGGCCCATGCGAGGGCCCAATTGAGTGATAAACGCAATCCCCATGAACATTACTCAAAAAAGCTTCTCATGTTCCTCAAAAAAAAAAAAGATAAGTGAACTTGCAAGATGTTGCCCGTACCGAACTCCCAATAGATTATGAGTAAAATAGATCAGCGGTCATCGTACTTGTTTGGCAAGCTCGCCGTGGTCGTCGTACAACAATATACGCTCAATACGGTCACCGAATACCAAATACATTTCAGAGGCCCACTGACACTCACCGGAGCCGGTAGCCGTGCGTATTAGCCCATCGTGGCACTTGATTAACCAGTCTCTTGAGGTGAGGTTGTTGCAAAAAAATACCCCTGAATAAAAGTAATTTGGTAGGTATCCCGGTCCCACTTGACAGCCTCTATTCTACCTACCTCCCTATCCTTCTCCCTGTTGCCATTTCTGCCGGCGATGGGAGGGGCCGGCCGCACCCACGCCCTCTTCCTCACCTGCACCCTGGCCTGACCTGACGGCTGCGGGCGACGAGGTGGGCGAGCTCATCCGCGACCTCGGCGGCTTGTAGGCTCCAAGCGTACGTTACCAACTCACTGGATCCCACAGGTCCACGCGCTCCATCATCCTTGCCTCCGACGCGGAGGCGCTGGCCGTGCTGCTGCCGATGAGGCGTACCCGCTGGTCTACCGCGGTTAACTGGCCGCCGTCGGCTCTGGTAACCGCCCACACACCGACTGGAATGTCGAGCCGGGAGCTAGTGTGGGGCGATACGGTTGCCCGTCTCGGCCCGAGCCACCCGAATCACTCCCACTCTCGGTGCACAACCTATGTTTAGGGATTCTGAACCTGTCCAAGAAAATCCACCGTGTCCTCCAAAACACTATATTTTATTTTATCATTTACTTCCACGTCAAACCTTCAATCACTAGAGGTTAGTAAATTAAACCTTATTCCTACAAAAATAAAATCAACCTTATATATATGGATCCAACGCCGTCAAGTTTATACACCATAACCCACAAAATCTATTGGATCAACCGCTGGTCAAATTATGAATTCAAACGGAAGCACGCATATTTTGTAGGGAGGGAGTATTGGCAGAAAGTGCGACCAAAAATCGTAAGTATTGATTTGTCTCTTCTGATGGGACAAGTCCTGTCCATGAACATCATGCCTTTGAAAGTGTATATGTACTAAATGAAGGCTAAACTATAGCTTATTTGAAACGCATTATAAGTGCGGTGATTAATTAGAATGATAGTGATTCAGCCGAGGTCTAGCTGGATCATCTATCATTTCCAGAATGCAGAAGCGTGGAAGTTCATTAGATAGCGTGACATGAGGCAGGACCGACCAGACGTGATTGGCTCGGCCAAGAGCTCGCCGTTCTTGCCGCATTTTTTACCTGAAATCTCAATAATATAGCGTGCAATTGCAGGTTTTCACACACCCTCATTGTTGGGTGTCATACACTAGAAATTTTTGTGTTCAAATTCGGAAATCCATATGATCGGGTCATGGGTGTAGATGCCCCCATGGCTCGAAACATAATTTTTAAAATGTTAAGAAAATTCAAAATAAAATTTCGGATATACTTCAAGACATTTAATGTTAGCACAAAATGTTTCGCGCAGAAAATACATTTTCTATGACATGTGCCAAAAAGACAAATTCAGGCGCTCCAGAATGCCTTTGTACGAGACATTTTTTGTCTTTTTTGCACAGGTCAGAAAAGATGTCTTTTCTCCGCGAAACTTTTTGTGCTAACACAAAATGTCGCAATGTATATCCTTTTTTTTTGTAATTTTTGACATTTTGAAAAGTTTTTAAAAATGTTTAACACAACGGGTGTGCATCTGCACCCTGACCCGAAATGTCGTGTCCATTCAAATTACGCCCAAAGTGGTCACTTTAATAAATATACTTTATCAGTTTGACTTTGTCTATGTTGAATTGTTTCATTGAAAGAAATGAAAGGGAATAACGAATTTAATGTGATGGGTCATTACTCATTAGGGAAATATGCATATCAAGTTTTTGATCTATGAAATACTACTTGACAGGCATCTGATGCTTTGGATGATCTTCTTTTAATCTTTGTATTATATATGAGGATGCTTTTTTCCATTCTCTTGCTACTTATGAGTCTATTATGAAATGTGTATCATCTAATGCATGACATTGGCCCATGGTTAGTAGCAAGTGGAGCAGCTTCTCTGGCAGAAGTGCGGACCAATGAGGTCAATGGAGAAGAGAATGTTGTTGGTAGCCGAGGATGTCATGCATACCGGGATGAATTTTTGAAACTGTGGGGCAAAAGCTTTGCCCCATATATTAATTAAGCAGAAGGTGCCCGGTTTATTAGTGGAAAAAAACGGGCGAAAACCATACAACAAACACCAACAACAATGAACACCACGGGGCAGAGCCCACACAACACCCACTCCACGGCCAGCCGGCCAGCAATCCACCCTTGCCGGAGAGAAGAATCCGCAACTGCTATGGGAGGAGCAGGTACGGGACACTCCGTCGTAGATGAAAGCGGCCACTACCGGGGAGCCTCGATGACGAACAGCACCGAGAGCAGCCTTGTCGCCCACACGACACAAGGAGGAACGCCCTCGATGATGCAGAAAAACTCGGAGCCACTGCCCCGACATCCAACCCACCATCACGCCCTGCGCAAACCACCTGGACCACCTTCCGGGGCCGCCGCCCCGACATGCCACCGCCCACACCCGGGCCACGACGCCGCACGACTCGGCCACCCACAGCCCAAGCTGCACCAGGTAAGCCGCTCGCAGACCACGGCCGTCGTACCAGCATCCGGGGCCGCCGCCCCGGCCTAAAAGGCAACCGTGCGGTCGCTGCCCCAGCAACCCCGACAGCCTCGCCGCCAGCACCCCCTTCCGGGACCGCCGTCCCGACATAGCACCGCTCGCAACCGAGCCACGACGCCGCACGAAGCAGCCACCCGCAGCCCAAGCTGCCCAAGGAGAGCTGCTCGCAGACCGCGGACGTCGTACCAACATCCGGGGCCGCCGCCCTGGCCTAAAAGACAGCCGCAGTTGCTGCCGCCACACCAGCCTCGACACCCTCGCCGCCACCTCCCGCAACCACATGTCCCTCCAGCCGGTCACAACTCCAAGAACGATGCCCCCAAGGGGGAGCATGACACAGAGCGCCATCATCGCCCGATCCCGGAAGATCTAGGGTTTCCCCCGTAGTGGTCCGGGTGAAAAGGCGAGCACCACGTCTCGACGACATCTTCAAGAAGAGAAACGGCACCCGAAGGCGTCGTTGCCGCCTGCCCGACGACAGCCGGAGCAGAGCTTTCGCTCGACGTTCTTGCACCCGCTCACCACGAGACCGACTAGCCTACCAGCTTCCACACGCCACGCAGCAAAAACCTCCGCTGCCGAACCAGCCGCCCTCGCTCCACGGCACCCCTCTGCCACGGACCTGCAGGAACGCCAACAGTAGCATCCACCACCCCTCCGCCGCGGCAGCAGCGGGCGTCACCTCACGACGCCGAGCCACGAACCGCGAGATGCATCGCCGGCGGCCCGCGGCCGCCAGATGCAGGTGCGGCGCCGCCGCACCGCCTTCCTCTCCGTGGCCACCCCGCCACAGAGCTCCAAGAACTGTCCGGAACCGCCGCACCCCGGCCAGCCTGCCACGCGCGGTGGCCCCCGAGGTGGCCGCCGAATCCATCAGATCCACGGCGCGATCTGCAGCCTCCACGCGACCACCGCGCCAAGGAGCCGGTGACCACCTCCAGCAACCTCCACCGCGCCTCCGGGGCCGCCGCCCCGGCCTAAAAGCGCCGGCGGACACCACGACCTCAGCCCCAGCGGTACTGCCACAAGCAGTACCAAGCTTGTCATCGTGGCGCCGCCGCGCCGCCGTCCCCTGCCCCTCAGCATGCCACCACCGGAGCCACCTCCAAGATCCCCGCACTGCCCACGCAGCTCTCTGCCCACAGGCCCGCTCGCGCCCAGATGCGGCCCTCGCAGGATGAATGATGTCTGCTATCCTAACTCACAATGTCTGGAAACTTTTTCTTATTTTGTATCACCTTGATTTTCACAAACATTCATACAGTTTTCTGTGGACGGGCAGCAACACGTGCCTACATGATCTAGTATGTTTTCAAACCTGGAATACATGCACATAATCTGGAATTCTAATACATTACAGAACAGGATTCATATATTTCAGGACAGAATTCGCACATATTACAAGCACAATGAACACCGAACTTCTGGAGCGTTTGAACTGTTGGTACAGGTGTTGCTTGTTACCCCCTTTTTTTTGCGGAATATAAGAATAGGTAAACAAAGACCCAAAATGAATATTATATCAACAGTATTCTCAAAGAACAAAACCAATACAGCCCAGCCTTATTGCTCCAATCCGAAGTCAGTTCATTCTTTACCAAGTGATATTTCCTTTGTCATTGCTGATCACGAGTTGGTACTGGTGTTGCTGCACTTCTGGCCATGCCATTTAGGTTTGTCACCACAGAATCAACAGCCATTTTAGATACCACGTTTCAGATCCATTCCGTTCATTCCAGCTGCTACGGACTTGCAGCCCTCAGTGAATATTGCCGTTGTCAGAACAGTAGCACATGTTGTACCTGTAAATGTTCGAGCATCAGCACAGCTGCCCAGGTCCCTTAAGATAGAAAGCTAGTTTAATATTGTCGTGATCAAGAGAAAAACATCATCCAGTTTACCCATAATTCATGAAATCCAGTACATAATAATCAAGTTGGTAAACTTTTAACAAGTATGATATAATGATCCAATAAAAGCAAACATAGGAACAAGGAAATAGGTTGACAGGAAGCAGCAACTGAAAATAAAAGGCTCTCACAATTCCATGTTATTATTGGTTATAAAATTGCTTATGCTACATCTGATAATACTACTAAGAAGAAGTGTAAGTAAAAATATATAGTTCAGAAGTAAGCCATGCCATCTCCAGCAGTATCATTAGTCGTATTAGCGACCTGCTTTGCAATGCTTGCACCTAAGTTCTTGACTCTGTCACTGAACTCGGTGCTCTTGGAAATTGTCACTCCAACCTAAATCTGGAAATTGTCACTCCAACCTATACGGAGGTGTGTACAAGATTGGAGGATACGGCGAGGGACTTTTTATCCCAACATGGATGGCAGCATAATTTGCTGATCGGCCCTCCACCATCTTGGGTGTTTTACAATTTCTCATCATGATATATAATTCGCCTTCTTTTATTTTCGTACTTTTGGACTTGTGACGGCTGTGTGCATCTTTGTTATGTAGAGGCCGGGTGTAATACTTAAGACTATTTAAGTAATAAAGCTCCCTTTATCGAAAAAAAATGAAAGCCATCCGAAGAAACTCTCGCATGCCAAAATTTATATAACTACTAGAAAGGTACCAGAAGAATAGATACTTAGGTGGCCTGGAGTACAGGACTCATTTGCAATTTCTAACCAAATTTCATGTGCAAGAGAAAGTAAAGTCATAATGGCTTAAATGCTCAATAGTGATTACTACTCTACTTGCTTATACTCATGACATACATATACTGAGACAACTGATGCACATATACTGGTAAAGAGTTAGATAAACAGTCTACGATTGGCTAATGGTCTAGTTTATACACGTGACAGCAATGAGGTGAAGCAGACAGAACCTTACATCTCTACAGCAACCAGAATCTCAGGCAGTCAGGCCATGGACTCAGCAGGTGGACATACACAAAGATTGGTGGTCATACCTTAGGGCCCACTGTCACTTTGACGGCATTAGCCAACTCTTCAACACCCCTCGGCATCAAGGTCCTGGCATTGACGCCGAACCTGACGTTCTTGGCGGCATAGTTCCTGCTCCAGACGAGCCTGCTCCCAACCTGCACAACATTGCAGGCAAAGCACATCACCACACAAGGTAAAAATATTTAAAAAAATTAAACAACATCCCCACAGATGCCGAATCCCCTCAGATTAAACACATTTCCGATCACAAACAAACAATATCAGAGCATTGAAAAAAAAGAGTACAAAATGCATCTGTAGAACCATATGGGTTTTCAGACTTTCATCTCATAAACAAACTCTGCACTTCTGAGGCAACCAACTACGGCGGTGAAAATGAATCGCTGAACAGAACTGGAGAGGTAGGAATCAGCCGAGGCGCCCTCAACAGTGAGAGTGCAGCTCTCGGTGCCTCCGTCGCTCTCCAGGTCCTCGATCTGCCGCCAGATCTTATGTGAGAACCCTCGTTGAAGAGGTTCGATTGCACGCAAGTAAGCACAAATAAGAAAATTATAAGGTATAGAAGTGAACTGACTTTCGCACAGCACAGAGGTAACAAATTAGGCATCACTGATAATTGCCCTCATACAGTGACCATACTCTCTGTAGGTGTTTGTGGTACTGCTTACATGGTGACAGTATATCATGATGATCAGTATGCGTGTCCAGAACAGAATAGTACTATTTGATGTCACTTCTAGTTGCAACAAATAATTGTGATCAGTTAGACAGTTACCAAACCAGCATAATATTATTATCCTAGCTCATTCTGAGCATATGTTTTTGGATAACAAGCATGTTCCAACAAGCAGGTTGGTGCCTTTTTGTATTACTCAAAACTAAGATACTTGAGTATTTACCAGAAATCTATCCTACTAAAAAGTTTACTGTTTGCATGGTATAGATTGCTTCTCTGAAATACAAGTCACCAGCAGAGTAACTCTTGCGTACCCATACTAAAGTAATTCCAAAATCCTCCACAGAATCTGTGGTAACCGTCCAGAACAGATACATCAGTGCTTAAGTAGACTCACAACATTTCCAGATTACAGTCTATAAGTGTTATTTTGATGTAATATCAACTATCATGTTAGCAATCACAAGGATTAACGTGGCAGACTTACCGGAAAACACTTACCATAGCGAACACTTACCATAGTGATCACAGTCTTCATCGAAACACACCTGCTCTTCGCAACACACTTAACGGAAAACACTCCGCGGATTGGGGCCGTGCAAACACCAACTCCACAGCGATACCTCTACTCCAAACGACCAACCACCATAGCGAGTCCCCCCTCTGATTCCCCTCCTGCAGGCCCAAAATCACTTCTCCTGCTCCAATCGAGCAACCACCATAGTTGTCCAGAATAATCGGAGAACTTCCGGAAATAGAAAATAAAAAAAACAACAATCAAAGAATACATACTGAACTTTAAAGAGAAATATGAAAAAGGAAAGAAAAAAGGCAGTAACTAGCTTAGGAAGGTTCATAGTAATAATGTTGAACAATATCACGTAGATTTCCAGAAGCTGTACAAATGATCAACAATGTCATGTCATACGCCAGCCAGGGCATAATACACTTACTAGTTTTTTTTTTCATACTTCTCAACAATTTCTTAGATGTACACAGTTGATCAGATCCAACCAGTAGCAATGAACAAGATTACATACAGAAATAAAGAAGCTTCTGCACTCAAATGCACCATATAAATCATGCACGAACACCCATAAATAGACAAAAGGAACCCACAGCTTATACTACTCTGTATAGCACGTGACAATGTTTCATAACATTAAATCCATGTATTGCACTATGTGGATAAACACAAAAAGATCCTAGAACAGGAAAGAGAGACATTGCTGCACAGAGCACCATATGATTTCAAAGGTGCATAATGAGCTCCGGCCAATACAGACGGCAAGGAGATAACATAGCAAAGGGTTCAATGATCAAATATGAAAACAATCTAAACGGAAGAAATAGAGCTCGACTTTGAACCAAAATATAATACCCCATTCACATATAAGCAGTCTACTTAAGCATGACAACCAGAAATCCATGGATGCTAACTTATTTCTCATCCAGTGTACTTACATCCTTCAAAACCTTGCCATTGTGAATCAGCAGTTAAATTCCCCGTTCAAATAGTGCAGTAAGCCGTACCAAGAAATACAAAATAATAATAACCAAACAACACGAAAGGAGGGAAGTGCTGAAGCATTACCTTTCACAGTTCGAACACAACATAATTCTTTAATTATTCTTCAAGGATCAGTAAACTGCAGGGCTGTCACAGTATGACGATTTAATTCTTGCAGAAAAAAACTATAATCTCCTGCATAATGAAAAAACATAACAATGACATAGGTAAAACTCAGGGCATAATATATATGATTATCATAAGTCGAAAAAAGCTGTTTCTTCACTACTAATGTATATGAGGGACTGAGTACCTGATCATCAAGTAAAACCAATGCTTCATCAGACCATTATTTGTTGCCACATCCCATAAAGAGAACAATATGCATCAGCACCCTGTAATAATTAGGTATACAGGAGTAGTGCATATGTAATCAATTAGTTAACACTTTATCAACCACAAGTCTGATCAAATTCCAAGGGACAAGTGGGATATGAGCAAGCTCGAGACAGGAGAAGTGAGGAGCTCTAGTCTAGATGGGACAATGTTCAGTTATAAGTTTGAAGAAAGAGGAAAAAGAAATTATGGCAAAAGGGAGAAAATGTAATTAAATTCTCCTGCAAGCCTTATATTGTTGGACAACAGACTCGATGCCTATCGACACATTATCAACGAAACATGAACCAATTTAGCAGCACTAAAGCAGTTTTCGAAATGCTGGGATGTCCATGGAAACAACAACTCAACAGTAAATACTGTAAACGAAGAAAAAATTGTGAACAAACAGCTGTAGTGCTTATATGCTAGTATAAACAAGCATTGTGAGGTGATTAAAATCGCAAGAAACAAACAGTTCCAGTGCTTGTATGCTCCTAGACCAAACATTTGTTTTATGAGCTGCTAGTATTGAATGCCTTAAGCATTCTCAAACTACTGACCAACAGGGACCCAGATGTTCTGCTAGGAAATACAGTGGATTCATATGCTCCGGTTCGGTTCAACAATCAGATCCCAGATGGATAGAACTGGCACGCGACCCAGCTTATAACAACTACTACCTCTGTTCCACAATATAAGATGTTTTGGTAGGCTAAAATGGCCGACCAAAACATCTTATATTTGATTTTTTTAAAATCTTATATTTTGGATCAGAGGTAATACTTGGAAGCACACTTACACAGGGTCCCCAGGTTACCCCTCAACTAAAATTAAAGAAACATTGGTCCATTTCTTCGATGTGTATCAGACGGACGGAAGCTTCTCCCTTGCAGCCGTGCGACACTGATCTTCCGGGTTGTCTTCTGAAAAGTCCATGTTGTTTGCTCTGCTTCAGGAAGGACTCTAGTTTGGTTGGCTTCTTGCTCGGCGGCAGCCCATGCCATAGCTTCAGAATGTGCTCGACGCTTCACCATCTTAGGCATCATGTGGGGTGTGACAATATGCCTCCCAAAGAGCATAGAAAAGAGCATAAAATAAATCTTTAATTTCTGTCTGGTCAAATTCTCTCCCACTACAACACATCATTATCCAAAGAAAACACAACCCCAACAAATGATATATGCAATCGGCAAATTTCCTCCAATATTAGCTCAGTTTCATCTGTTGGACAAAATAATCTAGCACGGAGGGTTAGGTCATCTAATTCCTACTTTTCACGAAACCAGATTCACATAGGATCAGAGAAACCACAAAAAAAAAAACAACCCGACATCACAGAAGTTACCATGCGTAGTAGCTCATGGTGATATAGTAGACAAAACCACAAAAAGTGTACATTATTTGTATGGCAAAAGAAAGCAATTATCATGCATATGGTTGTTACTTAGTCAGCTTCTACGGTAACATAGAAGATAGAACTTTAATCATTCAACAAACACACAAAAAGTAACCATGATCTGAATACTACGTACCCACCGCGGGCCCTATTACCGCCATGTACATGCACTATAATTTGCCAGGCTTCGCAAAATGAATCTAGCACCTAAAACCTCATAAAATTCAAGTTTCAGTGATATATCATACAAGAAAAAGGTATCATCTAAAGTAAGGCAACTGCAAATTCAAATGCCAACGGATTTATTCACATGTAACCGCCATAGCATTGACATGAGTCGCCATCATGCAAATATCATAACCCCAACCAGAAAACAACACAAGACAGGGAGTAGTGATGACGTAGGATGGATGCTACATAAAAAATGCCACCACCAGCAGCAACATTAGTACCATTTCCTCACTCCACACACATACATGGCTATATGAAAAGACAAATTTTAGGATTTGTAAACTAGATTGCCATATCTTAGCATCTAACAATGGCCAAAAGGCCATGTCCACACAACAGCTAAATCAAGACAAACGGGAGTGAGCAAATCCACACTGAGACTAAAAGTTGTTGTTGTTCCCGTCAAAAAAAAAAAAAGTTGTTGTTGTTGGAAATCCATCATGCAGTCAAACAACGACGGGCAGGGGCCAAGAATCCACCGCAGCGACGGCAGAAGCGAACGGCCCGTTGGGATCTCGGCGGCAGCGCGAGTAGGAGTAGATCGGCATCAGTGGTGCAGGCGTCAACGGCTAGAGCAGGGAACGTACCGGGAAATCAAGCGGTGGCGCGGGACATTGAAGATGCAGGAGGCGCCTCCCTCCCCAGGCTGGGCACCATCGCCGTCCGGTGAGCTGGGGCGTCCTGGAAAACGAGATCCACGGCGGCGCAGTGGGCAGAGGAGGAGAAGGAAGGCGGGGGTTTGACAAGTGAAGCTACTAGTACGTTCCAAAATAAGAATGACCCGATCAACAATACATATACGGAAAGTGGTATATTCCGTGTATATAAATAGTTCCATTTAGTTAAACAAAACATTTCACAGCAACAATAAATACTACGGAGTACTAGTACAGTAGTAGTGTTTAAAAAGATTACAACTGTTATAGTTGTAAATAGGTTCTACCAACAAAAAACAAAGAACAACCACGGCTCAAATAAAGCTAGTACTACTCTGTAGTACTCCCTCCGTAAAAAGATGACTTCCATTTATACAAAAATGGATATATGTAGACACAAAACATGTTTAGATATATCCACTTTTTTACAAATGGAAATCATCCTTTTTAAAATGGAGAGAGTATTTGTGTGCCTCATGCACATGCGGCAAGCCGGGCGCCGCAGCACAGAAGCCTGGCGGCTACATTCTCCACAGGATCAACTCCGGCGTGGCCGGGACCGGGCTGCTCCGCTCTGCTGCAGCGTGCGACGACGAAGACGATGAACGCGGAGACGAGAATTCCCGCGACGAAGACGAGGAGGCCGCTCTTGATGGTGACATTGATGTTGAAGAAGGAAGACGACGCGGGTGGCGCCACGGAGCCGGGTGCAGCTGGTCGCCCCACGGTGGTGCGGTCGGCAGGTACGACTAGCGGTGGGCGTCGGAGAAGCGGGGCAGCTGGGCGGGGTGGTGGCACGGAGGCGGACGCGGTGTCCGGTGGCGGAGGTGCAGTACGGAGCGGCGTCCCAGTACTCCTTGCATCCACGAACATGGAGGAGAGGGCGAGGATGATCACAGTGCACAAGGCTGCTACGACCGACATGGAGGCTTCCTCCTTCTTTAGCTAGGTACCAGAGGAAGAATGAAGAAGCAGCTGGGTGGCCGGTATTTGAAGGGGAGAGAAGTGGGGCCGCCGGGCGACGGTTGCTGCTAGAGGTATTGTGGCTGTATTGTGGTGACGGTTGCTGCTAGAGATCAAAGGAGCAAAAGAAGGAGGAAAATTTGCCGTATTGTGGGATTTTCAACGTCTTCTGGTTGCCCAGCATGTGCTCCTTTTCCTGCTATTACATTATACATGCATCATGGAGAATCCGATGCACGTAACGCAAGGCAACTGCCGGGGGTTGCGTGCCTCGCCACGTCCGGTTTCGTCCGAACGCGCGCGCCCTGAACATTGATGAGTAGAATATAGGGAGTAGGCTTAATTGCCGTGGTCGAGTAGAATATTGCCCTGAACATTGATGAGTAGGCTTAATTGCCCTGAACATTGATGAGTAGAATATAGGTCGAGTTGACGATATACCCGTACGTTCATGATCACGTACGCGTTACAGCTAGAATAACATGACAGTCCCATCAGGCCATGGTCGCGCCACGTGTCTCGTGTCAGTGGCCAGTTACGGCTGGTCCGCGTCAGCCTGCATCCCATAGATCATGCAAACCTGCTAACACACACAAATCTCCATCTAACACACAAATTTGCAGTGCTGAGAGTAAGGAGATCGAGACGAGCACGATGAAAGGAGACTAGAGCGCGTCATTTTGATTGTCACTCGGCAGAAAACTGACAATTTTATTGTCAAACATTGTCACTTTGATTGTCACTGACAATTAAAGTAGTTGGCAAGCCCTAACTGGTAGCTCGTCCAAGCTCTGCATGGTTTCTCTTTGCCGTCCGGCCGGCCGGGGGAGTGGTGTCGTCCCCATGTTCTTCTTGTATGGTGCACGTGAGGATGCCAGAGAAGCATGCATCACGCGTTCCTAGATAGATGGACGAATTGGCCGGAAGGGAACTGTAATAGATTATTAGAAGAGGAAAACCCCGTTCTATATACCCCATTTCAAAAATCTTCGACGGCCGCTGACTAACAACATGCTGCTGACTTCTGCGCACTTCTCGCGTGCCCACGCCGTGCACATATATCCAAGCAGCCATATGCCACGCACTCTATCATATAATAGCTTTTAATTAGTAGTATCATGAGCAAATTTAATAACGTAACTATCACATAAAACATTCTTCTCATGATTCAGAAGCATAAAACTAATATCTCCACATAAGTATGCTCATTCTCATTGTAGTAATAGTGGAAGTAAACTATCATATCTATCAGTGTAATCATCATATATATGAGACATATCATAATCATAATAATTTTTCTCCTCAATGGTAGATGGACTGAAAATATCATCTTCATCATTTTACTCATCATATATAGGAGGAATATTATCATATTCATTAAAAAGATCATATTCATTAAAATCATCATCCCCAAGTACAAATGAAGTCATTTTTTTGGAACTTAGAAATTGGAAAACTACATCTTTACCGAGACGGGCACTCGGCGAAGATCTTCCTCCGTCACGGCGCCATCGAGACGGTTGTCAAGGGCCACGTGGCGAGTCGTTTTGCCGAGACAGAAGATTCGCCGAGTGCAATTTCGTGTGTTTGCCGACACAATGCTCTTTGCCGAGTGCCGAATGAGGGGACACTCGGCAAAGAGCCTCTTTGCCGAGTGGGCGTCACTTTGCCGAGTGCTTTTTTCTATCGCTCGACATAGAGGCTCTTTGCCGGGTGGCCCGTGTTTTTGCACTCGGCAAACACAAGACCACCCGAGAGAGATGAATTTTCTAGTAGTGATTGGAAGAAACGTGCGACCAAAAACCGCATATAAATCCAAGGAACAGGCATCATGAACAAGGCAATGGTAGCTCAGGCTACATGGAGGACTATAATTTAAAATTTCGAAAACACTTGTAAATGTTTCATAAAAATCTAAAAATTAATCTGGATGTAGATAATACCATATCCTACAATTGTGCGAAGTTTCAATCCGAAAGTATTTGTATTTGGTGCTACGTAAAAAAGACAAATTCTGACAAATTTGGAGGTGCACTATTCACACTCCAGATCTCTTCTCTTTTTGTGTAGCATAGAATACAACGTATTTTAGATTGATATTTTGCACACTTGTATTATATACTCATATCTACATCGACATATTTTTTACATATTTTTTGAAACTTTAAAATTTGTATTTCGAATTTTCAATTAAAAGGTTACATGTAGCCCGGGCTACAAAACACCCCTCTCCGTGCATCATGCCTTTGAAAGTGTATCATATAGAAATGAAGGCTAAGCTCTGGCTTATTTGAAACGCATATACATGCGGTGATTAATTAGAATGATAGTGATTCAGCCGAGGCCTCCCTGGATCGTCATATCCAGAACGCAGAAGCGTGGAAGTTCATTAGATGGCGTGACATGAGGCTCGGCCAAGAGCTCGCCGTTCCTGCCGTACTTGCCACGGAACATGGTCACGCTTCCCCGTCGGCCGTCGCGCGTCTGTAGCGGCTCTTCCAGGAACGCTACACCAGATCGCCCACGCGGGTAAACGGACTCGCTGGTACACCAGATCGCATGGGCCGGCCCAATTTTTTATTTCGTTTATTTTCTTTTTGTTTAACTGTTGATTTCTTTTCATCTACTTTTAATTTTCTATTTTTATCTTCACTTTATTTATACTAGTAAAATGCCCGTGCGTAGCTATGGGTTGTGATTTACTTTTCCACACCAATAACCGTGTAGCTTCTTCCAAAGATGTTAAAAGTACGGTGCATCTGCAAATGCACACATCTCAGCTATAGTAACCAGTAAAGAGAAATCAGCAGTATAATATGCCCATGCGTTGCCACGGAATAAGAATAATAAGATAAAACATAGAGATCTCAATAAATCAACAGCACGATCTCAAAAAAAAATCAACACTACAATTGACAGTTTATACATAACCGTGAGTGAATACCGGTGGTTCAAATTGAGTATTCCCCACCCTCTCTTTCATCACATCCAGTACTTAGCGATTCATACAAAATAAAATAAAGGCCACGATGTCCAGCTAATTTGAGCAAACAATATCATCTCCAACGCACATCATAGTGCCAAGTAGACATGCTCACACATGCATGAAACTGGAGTAAGCTCCAGGTGGAACTCAAATCAGCCATGATACTCATTCCCAGCCTGTCCAGAGCATAGCAAAGTACAAAGTTAAGCTTAATTTGAACAGGAAGAATCGACAAATAAACTAAGTGGCAAATCTGCAGTTGTTACATTTGAGTCACTGATGGGAACACTGTTAATATTAACATTACAAGCAAATGCATGAAGTAGCATAAGTACATGGATTGTTGTTGCAAGCAACCTGACATAGCACCAGTAAACATGCATGAAGCAGAGCAACAATTGTACTGCTTGCTGTTGTCAATCAACATCTAACTGGCTTACACTGGACATTTAGATTTGTAAGTGAATGGCTTCAACATTTAAAATACAAGGAAATGGTTTTAAATGAATATGCACATTTTTTTTCTGTATGCTACCTGTTGAATATAACAAATGCATGGTCAGCAACATAATTTGAGTGCAAAAATGCCATCAACATAATGATCGCTATTAAAAGTACCATTTAGTGGGAACTTACACTCTAGTGATGACTCCTTCATGGCTATGTTTAATTGCATCGCAACATTTTGCACTGAGTTTAATACCATCCGACCTAATGTCATGAACTTGCCAAATGCTGACATTTGTGTTCAACATTCTCATTACTCTGACCCACTGGAAGCCTGAAACACCATCAATTCGGACCTTTAATAAAAAAATACTTCCCAGCTTTTCATGCCAATATGACAGCTTAAAAAGACTGCAGTGTATGTTTAGAATTATTTCAGGTGCAATATCATCTGTTTTAAAGCGAGCACCAGTCAGCCTTACATGCTTATCAAATGAGACAGATACTTTTTAACCTATTCACAATACTAAAATAATTATACGTAAGGGCATGTGGAATGCATTGGGCAAGTAAATCAAATGTAATTTTCTCATGTAAAAGGGAATGAGTTTACACAGGTTAATTGAATAGAGGGTTCCACCGGTGGATGGAGTTTGTTTGGTATTTTTGGCAAATACAGCTGAGATTCTTCACGCAGTACTGAAGCTGAATTGAGGAAATGAACATATTCAGGTCAATGAGTAATCGTGCAAGGCGAATCTCTGGCCGCCTCAAGTTCTCATGTATTGCTCCTGTGCTGGTCGCAACGCCGGTCCTGTCTCAAAAACCTGCAACGTACCGCCAAAAATCAGAGAGAGATGCAGATAGGGCGGCAAATAACAGATAGAAGGAGTGGAGATGCGACTCGGTTCAGCATCTTGGACCGCTGATCTCGGGCAACGGCCGCCCAGGCATTCAGGCCCCGTACGTCCTTCCATGCCTGTATACGTCGGCCGCATGCAGCGCTATGCCTAAGAGATGGGCGAGAGAACGGGAGGAGGGAGACGGACAGAAGCAGCAGCTCTAGCAGACGCCCACGAGCACGAGACCACCGGTACGAGCGCTCGTGCAAGGACCTCGGCCCCGCTGCCGCCGCTCAGGTCTGGGTGGGTCACCACCGCCCAACTGCGGGAGGCCCTCGCCTGCCGCCGATGCTACGGTCCGGTTCACCACCGCTCGACTGCCAGAGGCCATCGCTTACCGCTACCCGCCGATGCTTAGGGTATCTCCACTCGTTCGGCCCCACCAGGGTTTCCGCCGTTGCATTTTTGCGTTTGCGCCGGCGCAAACTTGGGCCTGGGGGGGGGGGGGGGGGGAGTTCCCAGTCGTTTCGGCCCCCAAGCGGAACACACATCAACATAATTTGAAAGTTCATATTCCCGACCCAAAAACAGCCCGAGTTCGGCGATCAAAACAGACACAGTTGGGCGATCACACAAAAAAGCCACAGTTCGGCGATAGGATCAAGCCATTGTTCGGCGATCTAGTGAAACAGCCAGAGTCGGCATGCTGATACTAGATTAGATGGTCGCCGATGACACCTCGGCATCATCGTCCAGGTGGACGGGCGTGGTCGTCGGAGCAGGGTCAGAGCTCAGAGTGGCAGTAGGCTCAGTGCTCGGAGGAGGCGTGACGGTGGCCGTAGGCTTAGTGCATCTTTTAGACTTGTCGCGGCTGCGTGCATCTTTGTTATGCAGAGGCCAGGTGTAATACTTAAGACTATTTAAGCTCCCTTTATCCAAAAAAAAATGAAAGCCATCCGAAGAAACTCTCGATACCAGAAGAATAGATACTTAGGTGGCCTGGAGTACAGGACTCATTTGCAATTTCCAACTAAATTTCATGTGCAAGAGAAAGTAAAGTCATAATGGCTTAAATGCTCAATAGTGACTACTACTCTACTTGTTTATACTCATGACATACATATACTGAGACAACTGATACACATATACTGGTAAAGAGTTAGATAAACACCAAGTCTACGATTGGCTAATGGTCTAATTTATACACGTGACAGCAATGAGGGAAGCAGACAGAACCTTACATCTCTACAGGCCCAGAATCTCAGGCAGTCAGGCCATGGACTCAGCAGGTGGACATACACGAAGATTGGTGGTCATACCTTAGGGCCCACTGTCACTTTGACGGCATTAGCCAACTCCTCAACACCCCTCGGCATCAAGGCCTTGGCATTGGCGCCGAACCTGATGTTCTTGGCGGCATAGTTCCTGCTCCAGGCGAGCCTGCTCCCAACCTGCACAACATTGCAGGCAAAGAACATCACCACACAAGGTAAAAATATTTAAAAAAATTAAATAACATCCCCACAGAAGCCGAATCCCCTCAGATTTAACACATTTCCGATCACAAACAAACAATATCAGAGCATTGAAAAAAAGAGTACAAAATGCATCTGTAGAACCATATGGGTTTTCAGACTTTCATCTCATAAACAAACTCTGCACTTCTGAGGCAACCAACTATGGCGGTAAAATGAATCGCTGAACAGAACTGGAGAGGTAGGAATCAGCCGGGGCGCCCTCAACAGTGAGAGTGCAGCTCTCGGCCTCCGTCGCTCTCCAGGTCCTCGATCTGCCGCCAGATCTTATGTGAGAACCCTCGTTGAAGAGGTTCGATTGCACCCAAGGAAGCACAAATAAGAAAAATATAATGTATACAAGTAAACTGACTATTGCACAGTACAGAGGTAACAAATTAGGCATCACTGATAATGCATGACCAAGTGACCATACTCTCTGTAGGTGTTTGTGGTACTGCTTACATAGTGACAGTATATCATGATGATGAGTATGCGCGTCCAGAATAAAATAGTACTACCTTTGATGTTACTTCTAATTGCAACAAATAATTGTGATCGGTTACCAAAGCAGCATAATATATATTACCCTAGCTCATTCTGAGCATATGCTTTTAGAAAACAAGCATGTTACAAGCAGCTTGGTGGCTTTTTGTATTAATCCAAACTAGGATACTTGCTTATTTACTAGAAATATATCCTAGTAAAAACGTTTACTGTCTGCATGGTATAGATTGCTTGTCTGAAATACAAGTCATCAGCAGAGTAACTCTTGCGTACCCATACTAAAGTAATTCCAACATCCTCCACAGAATGTGTGGTAACCCTCCTGAACACATACATCAGTGCTTAAGTAGACTCACAACATTTCCAGATTACGGTCTATTTTGTCATTTTGAAGTAATATCCAACTATCACGTCAGCAAAAACACTTACCATAGCGAGCACTTACCATAGTGATCACAGTCTTCATCGGATCGCGCCTGCTCTTCGCGACACACTTACCGGAAAACACTCCGCGGATTGGGGCTATGTCAACACTAACTCCACAGTGATACCTCCCCTACTCCAAACGACCAACCACCATAGCGAGCCGCCTCTGATTCCCCTCCTGCAGGCCCAAAATCACTTCTCCTGCTCCAATCGAGAAACCACCATAGTTGTCCAGAATAATCAGAGAACTTCAGGAAATATAAAATAAAAAAACATCAATCAAAGAATACATACGGAACTTAAAAGAGAAATATGAAAAAGGAAAGAAAAAAGGCAGTAACTAGCTTAGGAAGGTTCATAGTAATAATATTGAACAATATCATGCACCGTAGATTTCTAGAAGCTGTAGAAATGATCAACAATGTCAGTGTCATACGCCAGCCAGGGCATAATACACTTACTAGTTTTTTTTGGCATACTTCTCAATAATTTCTTAGATGTACACAGTTGATCAGATCCAACCATAAAAAGTAGCAATGAACAAGACTCACATACAGAAACAAAGAAGAGCTTCTGCACTCAAATGCACCATAATAAATCATGCACGAACATCCATATAAAAACAAAAGGAACCCACAGCTTATACTACTCTTTATATCACGTGACACTGTTTCATAATATTAAATCCATGTATTGCACTATGTGGATAAACACAAAAAAGAGTAAGATCCTAGAAAGCGAAAGAGAAACATTGCTGCACAGAGCACCATATGATTTCAAAGGTGCATAATGAGCTCCAACAATACAGAAAAATGAAACACACAAAAAGTGTGTTGACTAGTGGTTGTTAATTAGTCAGCTTCTACGGTAACATAGAATAGAACTTTAATCATTCAGCAACACAGAAAAAGCAACCATGATCTGAATACTACCCACCGCAGGCCCTATTGCCGCCATGTACATGCACTATAACTTGCCAGGCTTCAGAAAATGAAACTACCACTATAAATCCATGTGCATCTCGGAAAAATGAACATGTTATTTCCATATGTTGTCGTCCATGAAAGCAGAGTTGCGATGCATACACTACAATTTGCCATGGTTCGCAAAACGAAACCACCACTCTACTAATCGATGTGCTTCCGGGAAAGTGATCATGTTGTGCATTCCTAAATTGCCATCCCTGAAAGCATAAAGTTACCATGCATAAAAAGAACTCATGCCCTATTGACAATATAAGATGCCACACCGACAAAAATGCCACTTCCAGCAGGCATAAATGCCATCTACTACATGTCTATATGGAAGAAAGAAAATTATTGGTTTTGTGACTAAATTGCAATATGTTAAGCTCTGGAATGTATTTCGAACTAGTTCACAAATGAGCAAAAGGCATAGCTAGTCGGTCACAAAATCATTCACTTTTTGAGAGAGTTGCCATGCACTCTGCTACGGGGTCACCATGCACTATGTGATAAAGTTCCTTCATAAGTTTGTATGTCATGCACAATAAACAGCGGCACCAATTGCTAAAAACAGAGAAGTAAAGATGCAAAAGGACATAAACTATTACCTCGTTTGGTCTTCTTGTCGCTAAATGTCTTAGATTGTTTTATCATGTTTATTAATCGACCTGTTGTGAGCCACTTGTAGATGAATCTAGCACCTAAAACCTGATAAAATTCAAGTCTCGGTGATATATCATACAAGAAAAAGGGATCATCTAAATTAAGGCAATTGCAAATTCAAATGCCAACTGATTTATTCACATGTAACCGCCATAGCATTGACATGAGTCGCCATCATGCAACCCCAACCAGAAAACAACACAAGACAGGGATAGGGACGTACGATGCCACATAAAAAATGCCACCACCAGCAGCAACATTAGGTACCATTTTCTCACTCCACACACATACATGGTTATATGAAAAGACAAATTATAGAATTTGTAAACTAGATTGCCACATCTTAACATCTAAATTATATTTACAAAAAATGACCAAAAGGTCATGTCCACTCAACAGCTCAATCAAATCAAACGGGAGTGAGCAAATCCACACTAGGACTAAAAGTAGTAGTTGTTGGAAATCAATCATGCAGTCAAACAACGACAGTCAGGGGCCAAGAATCCACCGCAGCGACGGCAGGAACCAACGGCCCGTTGGTATCTCGGCGGCAGCGCGAGTAGAGCGCCATCAGTGGTATCCCAGGCTGGGCCAGATCTCCCCGGTGAGCTGGGGCGTCCTGGAAAACGAGATCCACGGCGGCGCAGTCGGCAGAGGAGGGGAAGGAAGACGGGGGTTTGACAAGTGAAGCTAGTCGTACGTTCCAAATTAAAAATCCGCGGGAAAGAGGCTGGTAGTTGTATAAACAAAACATATACGGAAAGTCGGAAAGTGGTATATTCCGTATTATAGTTAAACTGAACATTTCACAGCAACAATAAATACTACGGAGTACTAGTACCGTTGTAGTTGTAAAAAAAGAACAACCACGGCTCAAATAAAACTAGTACTACTCCGCCGTAGTATGTGTGTGCCTCATGCACATCCGGCAAGCCGGGCGCCGCAGCACAGAAGCCTGGTGGCTACATTCTCCACAGGATCCTCAACTCCGACGTGGCCGGGGCCGGGCTGCTCCGCTCTGCTGCAGCGTGCGACGACGAAGACGATGAACGCGCAGACGAGAATTCCGGCGACGAAGACGAGGAGGCCGCTCTTGATGGTGACATTGATGTTGAAGAAGGAAGATGACGCGGGTGGCGCCACGGAGCCGGCGGCGGCGCCCGGTGCAGCTGGTGGGCCCACGTGGTGCGGTCGGCAGGTACTAGCGGTGGTCGTCGGAGAAGCGGGCACGTCGAAGAGGCGGCGCAGCTCGGCGGGGTGGTGGCACGGAGGCGGACGCGGTGTCCGGTGGCGGAGGTGCAGTACGGAGCGGCGTCCCAGTACTCCTTGCATCCACGAAGATGGAGAGGGCGAGGATGATCACAGTGCACAACGCTGCTACGACCGACATGGAGGCGGCTTCTTTTTGTTTGGCTCGGCGATGGGGACGAGTTTCAGAAGCGTGTTGGCACCTCTATTTGTGGTGGCCACGCACGGCCCCCTCCCGCAAACGGCCCCCGCAGACACGCGTCCTCACTTACTTGGTACGTCCACGTACAGTTATTTTTTATTTTGGTTGAGGACGTACGCGCTCCCGCCGCAAAGCTCCAAGCCCCGTCGGGCGAAACCGTCGGGCGAAACCGTATATCATACTCCGAGAAGTTCGGCGGCGCCAGGAGGAAGGATCCAGATCCCCTCTGGCAGCCCCACCTGTCAATGTATACTACTACGTACTTGCTATGAATTAAACAAAGCTCGTAACATGCAGCTGAGATGCGACTTGGAGCTTTGCGGCCGGGGCTTGGAGCTTTGCCGCGGACGACGACAACGGTGTGGATTGCGGAGTGTATACAATATTGCAGTTGGTTAACACCATTTTCAATCATGGACGATCGCCGTGGAATGAACAGATATATTGGTGCAAAATTAAGGAATAGGTGGGTTGAGAAGAACAAGTCGATGCTTAACCAAGAAGCTAGGGTGACCCATCGCGCTCCGCACACATTCCTCAGAACTCCGTGGCGACAAACAGAGCTTAATTTCTTCAAAAAAATGTCATTTTCTGGTAATAAGAAATGAATTTTCTAGTACAGGCCAAATAATCTATTTATCGACAACAAGTAGAGAAGTAACTTTCAAATACTACATGCCTAATATAATCTGTTTTTCGACAAAAACACACAAAAAAAACTACTACAAAAGGTAATAACATCATTGACTCAACAATACAAAAACAAAACAACAACAAAAAATAGGTTGCCTCACCACCGAAAACTTATCTGGGCCGGGCCCATCTTCTTCCCTTCTTCTTCTTCCACCTTCCACCATCGAAAATCTCCTCCTGCTCGTCGACCAGCTCACTGCTGCCGGCCTAGCCGCCGTCTCTCACCATCCGCCCCCACCCTGCCCAAGCCGTCGCCTCCGCCGGTCCGCTACCCCCCGGCCAGCCATCCCTCTAACCCCCCAACACCTGCACCCCCTAACCTAACTACGGTCACCGGCCTATAGACGCATTCGCCGGCGAGCTCCCCACGTGCACCCGCACCCCCACTTCGATAAGATTGTTCGTCGCCTCCACCAGCGACGCCGCAGCCAGCCGCATCATCCCCGTCTCCGGCGAGGTACGTCCTGGCCTCACCTCCGCCAGGGTGTCGCGGCCAACCGCGTCGTCCCCGTCGTCGGTGAGTGTTGGGCGTGGCCGTGGTCATCTTCCTCCGCGCGATGCTCTCCTCCGGTCATGGATTCTCCTGCTCTGAGCGATGGTGAGTCGGCCCACGTGAGGCGTAGGAGGCACACGGGGTACGCGACGCGACCTCCTTTTGTCGCAAAGGGCGGCAGGCTATCCTGTTTTTTTCATTGTCCTATTCTTTTGATGCCAAAGCCCAATAACTCTGCCATCTCCAGCAGGTGGCCGGAGATGGGAGAGAAGTGTATGTACATTACAGTCAAAAAAATGTATGTACATGCGTCACTAGGTTACCTAGGGAAATCCTAGTTTTTCATTGACCGATTATTTTGATTCAATCTTGGCCCAAAATCTCTGCTTATTATTGTAACAAAGAAGCCCATCAGCGCAACAAGATGTATGATCCGAGGCCCATACATACACTAGAACTAAGGGATAAATCCCAGGCCCATACATACACTAGAACTAAGGGATACACTAACTAATTGCACCCAAACATTTCTACTATACCTAGAATTCACTATACCTATACGAGTAGTGGAAGTGCGTTGCTCCAATAAACACAAACTTAGATAGCTAATTGAATAATAAATGAAGAAAAACGCATATTATAAAGACCCTACCTAGCTAGCAAACAATAAAAGATTGCATATTAATTTACATATTTCCATTCAGAACCAAAATCACACTAATTTTTTGATGAAAATAATCTTTCCATGTTAGTTGACAAATGACACTACTTAGATGGACATAATCTCTTCTCTTACAAGATCTTCTCTCTTCATTGACATCAAACTTTATGTCTCTATTCTTCTTCTCATTCTATTTTTCTCGACATAAATGTATGTATATTGCTTTATAGCCGATGTTTTGTCTTCTACTGAATATATAACGTGTAAGATTTTGCAAACTAGTTGTATATTGCAAGCCATGTCGGAAGTTCACTTTGGCTCCCATGTGCACGTATGCTCCGTATATCAAAAGAACACATTTTGAAATGCAAAAAAATTATGAAAAAAAACCCCAAAGCATACATCCCCACATTCATTCTACATATATATGTTCACGGTCTTACATCCACTGCATTCATGTAGGCAAGTCACAGCTTGTCTTTTCCCCCTATATTCACCACCAACACCCAACGGTCAGCTGTTGTTCAACGTAAAACGACACCAATTTATCCCCACACACACGCAGACAGACATCTAGCGACGGGCAGGAAAGGGAAACATAGTTGCACGGCGATTCTTGGCATCTCTGCCGCCGCTGCCGGCGCCGCCATGGATAAGAGAGGGAAGAGAGGTCAGGTCGTCGTCCACTGGATAAAATGGAGGTGGCAAGCCCCTCCATGCCCTATCTTGATTTTTTGCGAAAAAAGACATATGTATACGCATTTCCTATTTTTTTTTTTTAGATGTTAGGCATTTCCTCTTTGTATACGCAAAAAGGGTAATTTCAGCTCGTTTTCTAGGGGGAAAAAGAAAGTCATTGAAACTGGGCCACATTGCTGCTGCGTCGGCCAGAATTGGGCTGTTTGAGGAGCCTGCTTAGGGCGAACTGGGCCATAGGCAGCGCGCGGAGGATTTCAGGGACGGTCGTTTCGTTTCTTGACCCCATCGATCGGATCTTTGTAGCGTGCCCTCTGTTTTCTCTTCGACGACCTTGTTGACTTCTCTTTCTTTCACTTAATTATTATATTATAGATGGGTTGTTAAAGAAAATGGAGTAGTACTACTAGCTAGTACATGAAACTAAATGAAGTGAACACCACACCCGGCTGTGTCGTGCCATGCAGGCGACTCGATCGGCGCATGTCGGGCTAGTCAAGATTATTGCTAACACCGGGCATCCTCTAATACCAACTCCCTTCATTCCCTTGTGGTTCTTCTTCTTCTTGAAGACATCCTCTACCAAATCCCTCATGCATTACTGTATCAAATTCCTGTGAACTGTGACAGAAATATCGCCTAACATAGACGGCCGGCCGGTTAGCCTGGATTGTTGAGAACGCGTTATGTATAGATCGCATGCATATGAAACAACCTATTCGAGATCAAGAGAGAAAATTAGAAGACGTCCTATACTAATCCCAGAAGAGAATAAACAAATGTCCGAGACAAGGAGAAAGAAAACCGATCGACCATGTGCATGCCGGCGCGGCCTGCAGCAAACTCGCGCATTAAATGACCAATCAGCACGCACACTACTCCTCTTACGAAATGAATTGACCAGCGTAGGAGCTAGGGCGCATGGAGTCGATGATGCGAGCACAAGAAGAGAGAAGTGGCACTTAATCGACGTGTTTTACGAGAAGAGCTAGTAGTTCGTTAACGATTAAGTGCAACGCACCGACATGTGAATTGCTCCCGCCGTAGACGGAGCATGGCATGGCAGTAGAGACGGCAGCAAGCTGGCTAATACAGGATATTAATAATACGACCGCCGCTCATAATTTGAGACACAGCTGGTAGAAAAGTCGTAGGGCGTCATGGTCTCGAATCCATGCGTGCTTGTCTAAGCGTGCAAAAGCCGTTGTGTTCTACGGTTGCTCTTGCCGATAACTAGGCCACGAGGAATCGATCGCGGCTCACCAAATTACAGGTACTATGTAAGAAACGTATTTGCGAAAACAAATCCAATTAATATATGCCGTGATGACCGGTTGGAGTAACAAGTGTTAACTTTGAACGGCGATGCATACACATATTTTCTCAGTGAAATCAAACAAGGGTAGAGAAAACGGCAATGCATACCAATCTAGGTGGTAAAACAAAACATGGTACTACTCCCGGAGAGCATGTTTGCGAAACCAATCCGTGTACAATAGTTACAGTCTTACAGCTAGTCAGCTACTAGTGGTGGTAAGTAAAATGCTACTGTAGTAGTACATTTCCCCAGAAACAACTACTAGCTCGAATAATGTCAAAAAAAGAAAAAACAACTAGCTGGAATAACTTCCGAAAGGAAAAGGCACAGGGAAACAATGGCCGGCACGCATGGTGGGGTTCCAAATGCCGCTAGCTAGCTGGTCAAATCCAGCAAGCCTGGCGCAGCAGCAGAGAAGCATCCAGGCTGCATCCTCCACACGATCACCTCCTACGCCGTCTTGAGGTTGGGGCTGATCGACGGAGGACTGCGGCGCCGCTGGCGTCGTTGAGACCGACCTGCTGCAGCGTGCGACGACGAAGACGATGAACGCGGAGGCGACGAACCCTGCGGCAGAGCAAGCTAGTCCCACGAGGACTGGACTCTTCCTCACATGGATGTCGTAGAAGGACGACAATGCGGCCACCTGCGCCGGTGGTGACAGGTCGACGGCGCCGCCCTGGAGCAGCGGTGCAGCTGGCGCCCCCACGGTTGCGCGGTCGGCTGGTACTGGCGGTGGTCGTCGGAGGAGCGGCCGTCGGAGAAGCGGGGCAGCTCAGTGGGGTGGTGGCGGTAAATCGAGGGAGGCGGACGCGGTGTCCGGCGCCGGCGGCGTGTGGAAAATCCCACGCCTTGCATCCACCAAGAGGCAGAGGACCAGCATGATCACACTGCACAAAGCTCCTACGATCGACATGGAGGCTAGCTAGCTAGCTAGAGCTCTCGTTTTTGTTTGGTGCTGAGAATTAGTGGCCGGGGGAACTTATATAGTGGTGGTGTCCGTCTCTCGGCCGGGATGGGGTCAGCTTATTACTTTAAAAGACGAGCCAGCGCACGATCACAGTAGCTGACCACTTTTTTGCAGAAAAGCTTCTGCGTTTTCCAAAAATTGTAAATCGGATCTCAAAAATAAGCCATTCGTCGTCCCGTACGTCGGAGGGATTTCAAATTTTCGGACAATCCAGGGACCTTCTCGCAACGACGCGGTCATCTGCGTCAGCAACTGACGTCATTGTGGGCCCCAGCCGTCAGAATTTTATTCATTTTGATAAGTAATTTCGGTAATTATTAAAACCCTTCCATGTGGGCCCCGTTATCAGAATTTTTAACATTTCCAGAAATTTTAGAAAAATGTCCAAAATTGTATAATCTATAACTTCTGATCTGCAATTCAGAAAAATGTGTTCAATATATCAAAATGTTCAGAAAAATTAAATCTGTCTACTGGTATCAAAATTTCATGCATATTTAACAACTTTTAACCGTGCTTATTTAGGAGGAGGGGCCGTCGCAGGAGCGGGGCAGCTCGGTGGGGTGGTGGCGGTAAATCGACGGAGGCGGACGCGGTGTCCGGTGCCGGAGGTGTACGGAGCAGCGACGCAGCTTGCCTGGCTGGTTGCCGGAGGAGCAGCGAAGCTTGGCGCGGTGGTTCCCGGATGAGCGGTGAAACTGGGCGGGGTGGTTGCCCAAGGAGCGGCGGAGAGAATTTCGCAGGCCTTGCATTGACGGGGATGGAGAGGGCGAGAAGGATTTTTTTTGAAAGGAGGACCTCGCCCCAATTTTCAATTATAATGAAAACTGATAACACAGGTTTCGAATCAGCCAAAACCTCCCGCCCCAGGGCCAACACCGTCCCTGTAGAGCACACTCATAACACCTCTCAAGCCCTAGTAACAAGTACATGAAAAACGGTCACCAGCGATAAAATTCTCAACCACTACTCAGTTTTCACATCTACTGAAACATTACAGAGAAGCTTTTTTCTTCCACTACTGACAGCACATAGGCCAAGAGTCATTCTCCCCATCAGGATTCGGTCAGCCTCCGCACCAGAGGCCCCCATCCTCGCTTCCTGTGGAAGAACTCAGTAGCCACCAACACCAATAGCCTTGCTCCTTTGCGTTGTGTGTTTCGCAGTTTTTGCTTCTGCAAACCAGTCCAATAAGATACAAAGTGAGCCATAAGAAAAACTATAGTAGTAGGATCCTGAAGGACCACTCCGTTAAAGCAGGCATTATTCCGGGTCTTCCAGATTGCCCAAATTAACGCAGCAATCCCTGTCGAAATCAGGAACCTGTCATCTACAGAAAAAGAGTCTAACCATCTAGGTAAACTATCCAGACTATCAGGGACTGACTTCAGCGCAAAGGAACATCTAACAATCCCCCACAGATATCTCGCTACCGAGCAGTTAAAAAACAGATGATCTATAGACTCTGCGTCTGAACAGAACATACATTTTTCTGACCCTTTCCAGCCTCTAGCTATCAAAACATCTTTAGTCAGAATGCTCTTCCTAAAGGCCAGCCATAGAAAAACTTTAACTTTCAGGGGAATCTTAACAAACCACATTCTTCTATAAGGAACTTTTACATGTGAAGCCTTAAGAGAAGTATATAGAGATTTCACAGTAAACTGTCCCGATTCCGTTAAAGTCCATCTACATCTATCCTCTACTCCCTCGATCAGACGCGCCCCTGAACACAAGTCTTTTAGACTAAACCACAAGTTGGCCAACTCTCCCCACAGGTTCCTTCTAAAGTTGAGAACCTCCCAGCCTTCACTAAGCACTCTAGCTACACTAATTTTCTTACTGTGAGATAAGCTGTATAGCCTAGGAAATTTATCTTTCAACGATTTATCTCCTACCCACACATCTTCCCAAAAACTTGTTCTTAAACCATTACCTATAATTTTTCTACATAAACTGAAGAAGATATCTCTTACTTGCATTATCCCCGACCAGAAGTGAGAATGCACCGGTTTTAACTTTACATGGGCTAAAGAATGCGAATGCAGGTACTTAGTCCTAATTAACTTCTGCCATAAACCTTCTTCATTCTCAATTTTCCAAAGCCATTTACAAAGCAAACAAATATTCATAATTTTAAGATCTAGCACTCCCAGACCCCCTTGATCTTTAGGTCTACACACCTCCTGCCACCTAACTAGATGATACTTCTTTTTACCCTCTTGTTCATGCCAAAACATTCTTTTTCTAAAGAAATCAAACTTTTTACATGGGCCTTTAGGTAACGGGAAAAAGGAGAGCATGTAAAACGGCACATTAGTAAGACAAGATCGCAACAAAATAATTCTATCGCCATACGAAGTATATTTTCCTACCCAAGCTCCGGCTTTCTTCTCTACTTTATTTTCCGACGGTTTCCAGTCTATAAGCCTTAACCTTCTATCATGCATAGGCATCCCTAGGTATTTAAAAGGAAACACACCCTCTATACAAGTGAAGATCGACATATACTCTGCACTTCTATCTTTTGCCTTTCCACAACAGAAAACCTCACTCTTCATAAAGTTGATCTTCAGACCAGACAGGTGTTCAAAAATACAAAGAAGTTTTTTAAGATTCCTCGCCGAGTCTAAATCATCTTGAAACATGAAAATACTGTCGTCCGCGTACTGCAGCATTGCTAGCCCGTCGTCTAGTAGATGAGGGATCAACGGTTTAATTAACCCACAACTTTTAGCTCTCTCTACCAAGACAGACACCACGTCTACCGCTATGTTAAAAAGTATTGGGGAGAACGGGTCCCCCTGCCTCAACCCTTTCATAGTAGGAAAATAATTACCAATATGATCATTCACCATAATAGCAACTTTACCATTCTCAACCGACTTACGCACCCACTCTATAAACCTATCCGGGAAACCCTTCATCTTAGAATAACAAAAACAAAGTCCCAGTTTATTTTGTCATACGCTTTCTCGAAGTCTACCTTAAAAAAGACAGCATCTAACTTCTTGGTTCTTACTTCATGCAAAGTTTCGTGTAAGAGGGAAATACCATCTAAAATGTTCCTATCTTTAATAAAGGCCGTCTGTACTGGAGAAATAATCTTTTTGGCCAGTTTAACTACTCTATTATTAATGACTTTAGTAAAGATTTTGAACACGACATTAAGCATACAAATCGGTCTGTACTGTTGTATGCAACTAGCGTCAGCTACCTTAGGCAACAAGGTCACTATACCAAAGTTGAAACGGGATAAGTCTAGCTTACCCTCATAGAACTCATTAAACAGAGACATTAAATCATTACAGACTAGATTCCAGAACTTCTGGTAAAACTCAATGGTAATCCATCGGGACCGGGAGCTTTATTGAGTTTCATACCAAAAACAGCCAACTTTACCTCTTCTAAAGTGAAAGGCTTAACTAACTCTTCCCTGTCCCTTACTTCTAGCACACTATCTAAAGGAATTTCCAGCTCTACACTTGCCCTATTAGTAACAGGACCGAATAACTCTTTATAAAAGTTAGTTGCATACTTTAGAATTTCATCGTTACCAGCTATCACTACTCCATCCTGACGTATACTAGTGATTTTATTCTTCCTTTTCCTACCGCTAGCTTTTGCCATAAAATAAGCCGTTAACGAATCTCCTTTCACAAGATCAGTTTCCTTGGATCTCTGAAACCACTTTACTTGTTCCTCTTTTCTAATCACTAATAACTTCTCTTCTAGCACCTTCCTCAAAGAGTACTTTTCCGACGTTAAACCCAACAATTCACTTTCTTTATCTATATTGTCAATAGCCATAGATAACACAGACTTTTGTTTCTTATAAAAAGCTTTGTAATTAATATCCCAACCCTTTAACGAGCTTCTAAGTTTCCTCGACCTGTTTTGCCACTTGTCCATCCTACTACTACCAAAATGAAAAGCATTCCACACTTTACTGACTACTTCATACAGGTCCTCTCTCAAAAACCAGCACAACTCGAACTTAAAAGGTTTCCGAATTGTTTCCTTAGTTAAACCAAAATCCAGGACCAGAGGAGAATGATCAGAAGCGTCCCTAGGCAGTAGGTTAATAAAAGCAAGAGGAAACAAACTCTCCCATTCCGTACTAACCAGAAATCTATCCAGTCTTGCAAATGTAGGATTACGCTGGTTATTAGACCATGTAAAACGTCTACCTGGAATTTCAATCTCCTTCATGTCCCACTGTTCTATTATCGCATTAAACAGATTAGACCATTTTGATGGTCTTCTATTTTTATTAGTATCACTTACTTTCCTAATGAGATTAAAATCACCACCAACAATCAAAGGGCAAGATCTTAAGCTGAAAATATGTACCAGCTCTACTAAGAAAGACTCCTTATCTCTAGCATGAGGCGCCCCATACACTGTAACGATATTATAGCACTTGTCGATATTCTTATCTCTGACATACATTCTAGCGTGAAACCTGCCAATCTCAGAACTAATTACGTCGTACACATCACAATTTACACCTAAAAGAATCCCCCCGGATTGCCCTACTGAAGGAACCCAGACCCAAGAAAAAGTAAGAGTCCCACTAATGTTTTTCAGGAAATTAACAGTAAACTCACTTTTCTTCGTTTCCTGAATGCCAACAAAATTAACTCTATGCTTAACTATAACATCATTAATATCAAAACATTTCTCCATTTCCCCTAAACCTCTAGCATTCCAAATGAACCCTGCCATCTAAAGTTTGAATGACACAGGACCATTAGCTCTACTTCGGCCTACAGAAATACCCTTACTGTTACTCTTACCTATCGAGCTCCTTTTGCTACTCCACGTTCCCAAGCCAGCTAAAAGTCTAACTGTACTATCAAGCTCCTTATCCTCTTCATCTAGTTCATCCTCATCTGAAAGAAAGCCCTGTACTGTATCAACATCTACATTTTTCCATCTCTACCATTTCCTACTAAATCTCTACCATCTTTACTTTGCTGCGCCCTAAACAAGTCAACTCTAGCTTGCTCAAGATTCTCAATAACATTCACAGTTTCCTCTACTTCTGTAGCATTATTTCCTAACTTAATTCCTACCTTGTCAGCTAATTCCTTAAAAGAAATGTGAGCAGCAGCTAAATCAGAAACAACAGGATTTAAAATATTACCTGCTGGACCGTCCAGGTTTCTGAGCTTTGCCCTGTCCTTGGCCTTCTCCATGACATTCTGTTCTGAGTTCCCCCTCCCTGTCCTTCTTCTTGCTTCATCAACCATAACATCCTTGTTCTTCAGCTGATCACTCTCAGTAGACTACTGTTCCTCTTTCTCTTCAACTTCAGTAGCTCGCATTTCCTCATCTACTTCTGCATTAATCCTTTTAATAGCTTGAGTGCCCAGACCTGCCTTCCTAGCAAAAGATTCAGGGTCTTCATCTGAGTCATCCATGCTTGCGGGGGTACTGTGATCATTGCTCTTGCCCTCTTCACTGTCCTCCCTCACCTTCTGCAGCATACCATTGTCATCATAACACACACTGCTCTTAGCAATATCCTCCATAAACAGATCTTTACTACCATCCAACAGCTGCTGTTTACTGTTAGCTAGCTTCTTTAGCATCTTCTGTCTCAATTCCTCTTCTTTCTCCAGATCTGTCTCCGGTTGACTTGAAGGCACCATTTCCTCATCTGCATTGTTACTAGTTCCAGCTTCTCCCTTGTCAGTTTCAGCATTTCTGGTCCTTTTCGCAGTCCTATCCACTTCCCCAGTCTCAGTTCTACCTCTCTGAGCCCCATCCTGTCTAACCAGCTCGCCATCCACCATTCTCCCTCCCTCCTCGACTATTTCATCCAGCTCAAAGTATATGAGATAGATGAAAGGGTCATCAGTCAGTTCCGCAACTTCTGGAGTTTTTTCCGGGTCCCTCACACCACATTTTATCCTTATCACCTCTGTCTTCCTGTAACCAGCCATGTCAACATCTTGAAGAGTGCCTATCATTGAAGCTGCCTCTGCAAAACCATCCCTGTGAAGCAGAGATTCAGGGATTCCAGAGACCTTCACCCAAACAGAGTAGAGTTTGAAAACTGCATTTGAAGTTGGAGACCATTTAGTCACTTTTACTGCCGCCTTGGTCCCTCTCAGCCCAAACATTGGGTATCCACACAATTCCTGCAACCTTGTCATGTTAGGGAACTTTACCAAGAAAGAGTTGTTCCCATAAGCTTTTACACTCCACTTGCCCCCCAGGGAAACTGTTCTCCTAAAGCTCCTTCCAACTGCTCAACACTAAGCCTTCCTTCCAGTACTAGAATCAGACCAGTAGCTTGGTTACTCTTGCTATTGCTGTTCTTCCTCCCTGACTGCGCAACTAGCATCTGCAAACCCTCATTAGCACATCCTACGAGTTTAACCACCGGCGGCTGCCTGGTCAACATCCCACAGCGATCTGAGATATGCGCCTCATGCCTTCCACAGTGTATGCAGAACAGCACGGTTTTGCAATCCTTCAGCACATGCCCAACCTGATTGCACCGGAAACAAGCTGGCCCTTTCGCCTCAGAGCTGTCCGCTGTGTTCACCACAGTTGTTGCTTTATCCCCTCCCTTAGAACTGCCACTCGAATTAGCCTTAGCTGTGTTCAGACCAGAGTTTGCACTGCCTGCAGAATTCGTCTGCTGCACCGTAGTCCTTGTACTAGATCCTCCCTGAGCAATATTCTGACCTCCCCCTTGAATTAGCCCTCTATCATCAAATCCCCCGAAACCTTGCTGATTCTGCCCAGATTGGTATTCATGGGCGGAAACTGCCCCTGATAATTCCACGGCTGAGGCCCTTGCTGATTATAGAACATACCTTGCGGCGGGGCGCCCCTGCCGTAACCAAACTCCGGCGGCGGCGGTTGCTCGAAGCCGTAGTTGTCGGGCGGTCCGTAGAACCCGTGCCCTCCGCCCCTGTCTTCCGGCCACGGCCCTCCACCGGTGTGCTGCTGCGGCGGCCATCCCCGTGCCCGTTGAAGTTGTTCTTTCCGCCACCCCCTCGCCAATTGCCTCTCCCAGCATCACGACCTGCCATCGCCGCAGTACCTAGGTCAGAGACACCTCCGCCGCCGTCGTTGCCTCCCCTCCCTCTCCTTGCCCAGATTCCACGCAGTAGGGTTTGGAGCGACGGGGTGGGCCTCCGACCCTGGTTATGCTCCGCTGGCGGGTTCTCACTGTTCCTGAGATCTGGCCCATCTGGAGGCCCATTAGCCATGAACTCGAACTTGTCCTTCTCCCGCCATCACGATGTGGGTAGCTGGGCTAGGATGAACAGAGGCGAATTCACAAATTGCATTGCTGAGAGTGAGGAGACGAGCAGGATGAAAGGAGAGTTGAGCGCGTGCATATATAGACAGCAGGCATGGACGTGATAGCGTGCATATATATAGACAGCAGGCATGGTCGATCACGTTGCGTTAACATGATCCTTGCCATGGTCGGGCCACGTCGATCCTCGTACTAGTAGTCCATGTTTGGTTCAGCCTATGTCGGGGGGCTGCCCCCGGGTAGGGCAATGATGTGGTCTTAAGAGTTATAAAGTACAAGCCGGATAAGTATCTAGCCGGGTCACTTGGGCCGGATCGATATCTAGCCGGGTCATGCTAGAGTCGGTTAGCTCTTGACCATGCCAGAGTGCGGGAAGAAGCCGAACCGGGCCAGAGGAAGGAGTACCGGCTAAGTTAGCCGGGTTGGTCAGGAAGGATCCGGATAAGGTAATCCGGATATTGCACAAGGGCCAAGTAATGTCAGTAAGGTCACGGGTCCTGCAGTTCTACTGACCGGGGCTCAGAGGACAGCAAGGTCGAGCCACGGGCTTTCTGGATCGCAAGGCCCTAGGTGCTGACTCGGCTAATTCGGGAAAGGGCAGTGGCCTAGGCTCCTGTGGGCTACTCTGCCTTAAGCTCAAAGAGGAAAAGATAGGCTGACGATGAGCTGGACTAAGTGACAGTGGCCAGTGTTTGTCCTGTTCCTCTTGTCCATGCCATTATCACCTGCAGCCAGGGGCAAGATGGTAATCCGGTTAGTGTATAAGTAAGCTAGCACCTCCTCCAGTGCGAGGGACGACGAACAGAGAGCTTCATTTCCCCCTGAGTTCATCTTCATCCTAGAGCTCTCACCATTGTTACTTCATACAGCTCAAGGAGCACTTTGTACTTGTCACCATTGAGATATAAAGAGAGTAGGCTAGTGCTGCAGTAGGGGTGTTACCTTCACAAGAAGGGCCCCGAAGCAGGGTACATCGCGGTGTGTTTGTTGTTCTTGGTTTTGCTTGTTCTTGCTTGTTCTTGGTTGTTCTTCATGCGCGCTTCTTAACGTGCACGCCCTCCCCGGTTCCCCCAACGTCCTAGCGAGCCCAACTTAAGCCATCCCATGGCATCTGCCGTGACACCACCACGACAGTTGGCGCCCACCGTGGGGCAAGCAGTGGCGTTGGCTGGGGTTTCCTTCCGGACGGGTTCCGTCACTGGCTCAGGCGAGCGGGTCCTTTCTGGGCTCGTTTGCAAGATCGGTGAGTTCAACTTCATCAGCGACAACGCGGGGTGCTTCGCCAACAAGCCCTTCCCCGCTGATGGCTTCCTCATGACGCTCGGCAGCTTCGTCACCTACGTCACCACCGAGCCTGTCCGCGAGTACCCGGCGCAGGTGCTCGTGGCTGAGGATCCTCCCTCTTTCCGCGCAGCTCTCGGACGGCGTAGCGCTCGCCCCGGGAGTAGCGTGGAGGTGATGGTAGCCGGATCAAGTGCTGCAGCAGGCAAAGGAGATGCCAGCAAGAGCATGCCAGAGGAGCTGGCCACGCCAGTGATCCGGTGACAAGCCGACTCGGACGGCGAAGTTCCCAAAGGAGAAACCGGATCCGGTTGGCCCGCTTGGCATGTCAAGTAGGGAGGCTCCCTTAGAGGATGTCCTGGAAAGTTAGCTCGGCCAGTGGCACCTGGGGCAAATGTAGAGCTCACTGTAGCTCAGCTAGAGGCAGAGCGCCTGAGGTTGCAACAAGAAGCCCGGTTAGTGGTAGAATCTAGGCAAGCATTTGATAGAGATTGAGAGAGTACAATGCTGCCAATGGTATCACCGATGGTTTACTCCGGTTAACCTCGCAAGAAAGCAGAGTTGCGTAACCGGGGTAAGGACCTCAATGACGAGTTAGCTAGAGCTGCAAGATCGAGCTCAGTAAGGCTACTAGTCATAGATCTGGCACAGGCAAGCCGGTGTATAGCTCCCCGGCTAAGAATCTTAGGGCTGCAGCGGCAGCGCGAGCCGAGTTGAGTACACTAACCGGGATGCTTGGCGCAAGCAGGCAGAGAGAGTCAATGAGCTAGTAGATGTGTGTAACCGGCAGAATGAGGCTTACCGGAAAGCTAATCCGGATGCTGGTGGTTCTCGGGTAGTAGTGTCGGCTAAGGCTGTTAGCCAGAGATCCAAGGGGCAGGCGTCATCCCCGCACGTCGGAGTTGACCGGGCCCAGAGCGTGAACTCGGGTAAGAGCAAGCAGCTGCAGACCTATGATGCTGAGTATGCCGGCAAGCAGCTAGCAGCTCAAGGAAGAGGTGGCCAGAGCAGAAACATGGCGGCAAGGTTACCGGGAGCGGAAGGGGCAATTCGGCTGGCCGAGGTCAACCACCTCGTCCTCCTGGGCAGCAAGTGATGGTGCAAGCGCAGCAGCAAGGTGGTGGCCAGGCGGGCTACCGCTATGATGATGGCAATTCGGCTATGGCGCGAGCCGGATACCAACGTATGATAATGCACTTGCATCAAGACTGGGACCTCGGGCATTGGATCCGGATGATCAGCGTCTCAAGTTGGATAGATTTACCAGTCCGAGAAGTTGGAAGAGCAAGGCCCACCAGGTCCTCCATGCTTTGGGCCTCGGATCATGAACGAGCCGAGCGTGCCGTTGTTTCAGCTTGGCCGAAGCACAAAGCCGTATAATGGCAGCACTAAGCCACAGGATTGGCTGATAGACTATGTATCCTCAGTGCACATTGCGGGGGGCAATCGCCGATGGGCGGTCCGGTATCTCCCGCATATGTTGGAAGGGCCAGCCCGGATTTGGCTGAATAACTTACCACCGGGTAGTATCAACTCTTGGTGGACTTGGAGCAGGCATTTTACAGCAATTTCTCCAGCACCTACAAGAGGCCAAACCGACCTCAGCTCTGGCTGCGTGCAAGCAGGAAGAACGGGAAACAGACCGAGAATTCTTAACTCGGTGGAGCAACATTCGCAATTCTTGCGAAGGTGTCGTGGAGGAGCAGGCATTTCTTGGTTTGCGCAGGGTTGCCGACATGGCACCCCGCTTGGCAGAAGCTCCAGAGGGATATGCCCAAGACCTGGCGGAAACGATCCGGATAGCAGATACGTATGCTCTTGGTGATCCGACACAGCCAGCATTGGATGCAGTGGGAACAAGCAGGAGGCAACCGGTTAACAACCGAGTAGGACCATTGAGGCCCAGTGACCGACATGAATTCGGTTACAAAAGAAGAGATCCGGATTATAGATACGGTTCAGATCAGGTTGCTGCAGTGAATATGGACCATCCTGGAGCAGGAGATGGTCAGAGACAAAAACAGAGGGTCCAGCTTGGAGGCCGAATCAAGGTGCCTGGCCAAAGAAAGTGTGGGATGGAGAGTCCTCTAACTTTTGAGGCAAGATAGATGGGCCTTGCTGTTATCACACAACAGACCCACGCAAGCCGGCCAATCATTCAACTCGGAATTGTAGCTGGCATCATCGCATTCAGGCGGAGGTCAGAGAGGACCACCTCAGAGAGGTGCTCCTAGACCGAATTTCAGGCCGAATATGCCTTTAACCGGAGCCAATGCAATCCCGGTGAACGCAGGAGCTCCAAGACCGGCAGCCACAAAGCCGGTTAACCTGGTAAATATGGGAGGCAACAACAATGCTGGTCCGAGTCGGCAAGGTGGATACCCCGGTAATGAGTACAAGGAGGCTCATCAAAGTTATGTGGTTTTTGTGACCGAGCCAACTGACAAGAAAAGTCAGCTGCGAAGGGCGAAGGAGGTGAATGCAGTCATGCCAGCAGTCCCAAAATACCTGAATTGGTCCGAGCAGGAGATCACTTGGAGCAGGGCTGATAACCCCAGAATTATGCCAAGTCCAGGAAACTATGCACTGGTGGTGGATCCGACTTTGGTTGGACCCAAGCTTAACGTGAGGTTTAGCCGAGTCTTGATTGACAATGGCAGTGCCATAAACATCATGTATCGGGACACAATGGTCAAGTTGGGTATTTCGCCGAATCAGTTGCAGCAGAGCAGTTGTACCTTCCATGGTATAGTACCCGGGGTGTCTTGTTCCCCAATGGGTAAGATCTGGGTAGATGTGCTGTTTGGTACCAAGGACAATCACCGACTTGAGAGTCTCGAATTCGAGGTGGTAGATTTGGAGAGCCCATACCATGCTCTGCTGGCAGGCCTGCATTAGCCAAGTTCATGATATCCACTCATGTGGCCTACCTCAAGATGAAGATGCCTGGCCCGAATGGTATTATCACTGTTGCGGGAGATTACAAGAAGGCCATACAGTGTGCCACGATCGGTTCCACCTTAGCCGAATCATTGGTGATCCAAGCTGAGAAGAGCAAGATGCATGAGGTGGTGGCAATGGCGAAGTCAGCTCAGCTCGGTGTGCTGGCTATGACCAATCCGGATGGAGGTGCAACATTTGAGTGCCCAAGGAGACAAAGAAGATCCCCATTGACCCGGAGAACCCGGAGCGCATGGCCATCATTGGTGCCGGTTGGATGAGAAATAGGAAAGCGCGCTCTGTCACTTCCTCCGTGAGAATCGGGATATCTTTGCATGGTCGGCTAAGGACCTGCCTGGTGTTCCGAGGGAGTTGGCAGAGCACTCTTTATTTGTCAGGCCGGATGTAAAACCGGTGAGGCAACCGACTCGGCGTCTCTCAGATGATCGAAGAAAAGTGGTGCTGATGAGCTGGCTAAGCTTGCAGCCGGATTCATTATGGAGGTGTTGCATCCAGACTGGATATCCAATCCGGTTCTGGTAGAGAAGAAGAAGGACGAACCAGCGGTGGTCAAGGTGTGGCGCATGTGCATCGACTTCACCAACCTAAACAAGGCGTGCCCGAAGGATCCATTTCCTTTACCTCGGATTGATCAAGTGATCGATTCTACTGCTGGGTGTGAGTTGTTGTCTTTTATTGATGCGTACTCTGGTTTTCACCAGATACCACTGAACCCTAAAGATCAAATAAAGACTGCTTTTATTACCCCGTACGGGGCGTATTGCTATCGTGTCATGTGTTTCGGTTTGAGAAATGCCGGTGCAACTTATCAGAGATGTATGCAGAAATGCTTACACTCCCAAATGGGCAAAATGTGCAGGTGTATGTCGATGATATCGTCATCAAAACTAAAGAAAAACACACTCTCCTCGAGGATCTCGAGGAAACATTTGTGAACTTGAGAAAATATCGGTTGAAATTGAATCCGGATAAATGCACCTTTGGTGTCCCGGCTGGAAAGTTGCTCGGTTTCCTTGTATCGAGCCGAGGTATTGAGGTGAATCCGGCTAAGATCCGAGCCATAGAAAGAATGAAATTGCCTAAATGTCTAAAAGATGTACAAAAATTCACCGGGTGTTTAGCCTCGTTGAGTCGGTTTGTGAGTCGGCTAGGAGAAAAAGCCTTGCCCTTGTATCATTGATGAAAAAGAGCACCGGGTTCACATGGACCCCGCAGGCAGATTCGGCTTTCAATGAATTAAAAAAGATGTTGTCCACTGCACCAATTCTGGCGTCACCTTTGCCGAATGAGCCAATGCTACTTTACATTGCGGCCACTAACCGGGTCGTAAGTGTGGTCATAGTGGTAGAGCGAGAAGAGGAGGGTAAATCCGTGCAGAGACCGGTGTACTATTTAAGTGAGGTGATCTCAACCTCAAAGCAAAATTATCCTCACTACCAGAAGATGACATACGGTGTATACCTGGCGGCCAAAAGTTGAAACATTATTTCCAAGCACCCGATTACCGTGGTATGTGAAGCTCCAATCGCGGAGATCATTGGGTGCAAAGATGCGACTGGCCGAGTTGCCAATGGGCAATAGAAGTATCTCCTTACACCCCGCATTATGAGAGAAGGGATGCTATCAAGTCTCAGGCTTTACCGGATTTCCTTTGTGACTGGGCCGAGATGCAGTATGAGCCACCCAAGCCGGATTACAATTACTGGAAGTTGCACTTTGATGGCTCCAAAACCAAAATCGGATTAGGTGCTGGGTGGTACTCACATCACCGAAGCAAGATCAGTTGCGATATGTGTTGCAGATTCATTTCTCAGCATCAAACAATGTGGCCGAATATGAGGCACTGATCCATGGGCTTAATGTGGCTAGGGACATCGGCATCCGCCGATAGAATGTTTTGGTGATTCGGATTTAGTGGTGCAGCAGTCTTCTGGAAATTGGGATGCTCTTGATGCCAATATGGCACTGTATCGGTTTCATGTCCAGAAAATTTCAGGATTTTTTGAAGGCTGCGAGTACAAGCACATACCTCGGTTGGAGAACGAAGCTGCTGATGTCCTGTCAAAACTCGGGTCGTCTAGGGATGCAATTCCACCCGGGATATCCTTGAATCACCTAAGGGTCCCTTCAATCAAACCTTCGCCTGATTCCGAGTCAATTTTTATCCCAAAGCAAGAATCTGAGCTGTCCCTATGAATGTTGATGTCGGTACATTGGGGAAGACCCGGGGACTGCACCGAGACCGGGGACTGCTAACCGGATCTTAGGAAAGAGGAGCAGAGAAGAAGGTGGTGCTAACCGAATCTTAGGGAATGGCAGAAGCTGATAGAAGAAATAATGGCGGCCGAACCAGTGGAAGTAGATGAGCACTTATTCCCTTTGCATCCAGTACCGGAATGGGCTGAAGAAATCATGAAGTTCATGTCGGAGGGGAGTTTGCCAAATGATGAAACCGAAGCTAGGCGAGTGCAGAGGAGGTCCAAGGCTTACACCATCATCAACAAGGAGTTATACAAGAGGAGTGCAACCGAGGTGCTACAGCGTTGTGTGGAGCCAGCCGAGGGCAAGGAGATGCTCCTGGAGATACATCAAGGAGAATGTGGACATCATTGCAGTACAAGAGCCCTGGTGGCTAAAGTATTCCGGCATGGATTTTACTGGCCCACTGCTCATGCGGATGCAGAGGACATAGTCCGAAAATGTGAAGGATGCCAAAGGTTTGCCAAGCAGACACACTTACCCGCATCGGCGCTCAAAACAATTCCTATCACTTGGCCGTTTGCTGTGTGGTGTTTGGATATGGTGGGAGATTTCAAGCCGGCTAGGGGTAACATGACACATATGCTGGTGATGGTGGATAAGTTCACCAAGTGGATAGAGGTGAAACCAATCCGGAAAGTGGATGGTCGTTCGGCTGTAACTTTCCTGAAAGAAATATTTTGAGATACGGTTACCCTCATAGCATCATCTCGGATAACGGCACAAACTTTGCTGTCGGAGAGTTTGCCGTTCTGCATGGATAAGGGATCCGGTTAGACATAGCCTCGGTGGCACATCCGGAGTCAATGGCAAGTGGAAAGATCAAATGCCCTGGTGTTGGCCGGCATCAAGGCTCGTCTCATTGAACCATTGCTAAAACTCCGGGTGCTGGATAGACGAGATACCATCAGTACTTGGGGTCTAAGGACCACGCCGAATCGGTCAACTGGCTATACGCCATTTTTTCTGGTTTATGGGGCAGAAGCTGTGCTACCCACTGACATAGAAATGATGCACCAAGGGTGGCAATGTATACTGAAACCGAGGCAAAAGAGGCCCGGGAAGATGCAGTGGATCTGCTAGAGGAAGCAAGAGAATTGGCCTATCTCGGACAGCAATATACCAGCAGAATCTCCGACGTTATCATAGTCGAAAGATCAGCCCTCGAGTGTTTCATGAGGGGATCTGTACTAAGGCTGGTGCAGCGCAGCAAAGGCCGACACAAGTTGTCACCTCCATGGGAGGGACCATTCATTGTGAGCAGGGCTATGCACAATGACTCGTACTACCTTGTAGATGCACAGGAACCAAGGAAGGATGGCCTGGACAGACCCGGACAAGAAACTAAGAGACCCTGGAATGTAGCTCTGCTTCGACCCTTTTACTCTAAGGGGCGCAATGTATGTATCAGTTTATCATAAATGAAATTGCAATCCGAGTCTGGACTCGGGGACTGCTTCGTCCTTATGCATGTGTTTTTATTACTGTTTTGTCCATACCGTTCATGTGTCGAATTGCTTTGAACCTCGTCCCAAAATTCAAGTAATGTATGCTGTGTTGTTGATCTCGTGACTCGACTGACAAACACCAAAATGGTAGTCAAGAGCAGAGTGGGAATATGGGAAACATGAAAATGGACTCGGGGACTCGGTCCAAAACCGATTCGGCACATGTCGTTTACTAACCCCTGTTATTTATTTTTTGTTTATGTTAGATGATTCTAAACCATAACTCGCATGTTTCAAGTATTGTATGCTATGATTCCTATCTTGTGACTCGACTGTCAAACACCTAAAAGGTAGACAAGAGCAAAGATTCGGCAAAAATAGTAAACAAGAAAACAGACTCGGGGACTCGGTTTAAAATGATCCAACATAAACCTCGTCCGGATCACATTAAGCAAATTGAAAGTAGTCTCGAAGAACTTAAACTGTATATTACATCTGCTCCCGGCATACCGGGGATTTAATGTTTTTTCGCTAAGTTACTTCAGGAAGCGGAGACTCGGTTGCAGGAGCCTCGGGTGCACGAGCCTCGGGTAACAAGAATACCACGCGCTCACCTGGTTCGGTGACCGGTTCGAGTTCCTTCCCCGGTTTTGGCATATAACTTGAGGTGTTATACGTCGGGTACTCAGTAGCCATTCCAGGTCATCTTTTGTGACGTCAGAGCCCTCCCAACTGCCGGGGGGTAACTTCGCCATATCCGAATCAGTCCTGCAAGAAGTCGGATATGGTCGAGTCAAAATGAATCGGATAGTGGTGTAACCGAATCAGATCTAAAGTGATTCGGCTGAGCTTATCCCGGATGAAGTTAACCGGATTCAGCGGAAAAGGTGATTCGGATGGTAATCACGAACACCTTCCGCGAAAGTCTAGGGTTACACAAGATCTACCGCGGCAGTAAAAAAGAAAGGAAATCACGAGTAAAAATGTGATTGAACTGCTCATACGGTGGCAAGCAAAGCTAAGACAATCTAATGCAAAACCTAGAAAAGAGATTTAAGACACGCACTAAGGTCTGACATTGGACTTGTGCACGGATGAATCTACAGCAAATAGAGGCAAGCTCTCAGCAAGATATGAACTTGCTTGTGGCAACCATGGCAGGAGGAAAGGGAACTTACGGGTATGGCGCGGCGAGTAAGGAGCCCAGTGGAGAAACGGCGGTGTAGGGCGCAGTGCGTGGCTCCGGCGAGTTTTCTCAGGCGTTGAGGACGTCTCCGGCGCGGCAAGATTGCAAGGGCAAGATCGCGGCGGCGGCAATGGCGCAGTTGGAGGTTTTCGGAGTGGGGAATGTGGGGAGAAGAAGAGAAACCCCCACACCCCTATTTATAGCGCTGGTTGATAACCGGCGCACTACGGCGCAGTTTTCGGGGCGTCGCAGGTTAAGTGCGCCCTGGAACTTTGTGGTCTCAGCTGTGGCCGTGTATTTCAGACACATGGTGGGTCACAGAATGGGAAGCGGTCGTACGGATCCAATGTGCCGGTCAGCGAAGAAATCGAGGAGACGCGGTCATTTGGTCAAATACATTCAAGTGCCCGGTGGATCCGGATATGTGCTGACATTGGCATGTCAAATCAAAGACCCGGATAACACGGCTTTGCGCAGAGATTCCCGGGAGATTCGGGGACAAGATAATGCAGTATGAGATTCGGTTAATGGCGTTTGTTTTGAACCTGCTACGGCCCTTCAGCCAAGGCTGCAGGACCGCACCAGCTTCGGGGACTACTGTCGGGGGGCTGCCCCCGGGTAGGGCAATGATGTGGTCTTAAGAGTTATAAAGTACAAGCCGGATCAGTATCTAGCCGGGTCACTTGGGCCGGATCGATATCTAGCCGGGTCATGCTAGAGTCGGTTAGCTCTTGACCATGCCAGAGTGCGGGAAGAAGCCGAACCGGGTCAGAGGAAGGAGTACCGGCTAAGTTAGCCGGGTTGGTCAGGAAGGATCCGGATAAGGTATTCCGGATATTGCACAAGGGCCAAGTAATGTCAGTAAGGTCACGGGTCCTGCAGTTCTACTGACCGGGGCTCAGAGGACAGCAAGGTCGAGCCACGGGCTTTCTGGATCGCAAGGCCCTAGGCGCTGACTCGGCTAATTCGGGAAAGGGCAGTGGCCTAGGCTCCTGTGGGCTACTCTGCCTTAAGCTCAAAGAGGAAAAGATAGGCTGACGATGAGCTGGACTGAGTGACAGTGGCCAGTGTTTGTCTTGTTCCTCTTGTCCATGCCATTATCACCTGCAGCCAGGGGCAAGATGGTAATCCGGTTAGTGTATAAGTAAGCTAGCACCTCCTCCAGTGCGAGGGACGACGAACAGAGAGCTTCATTTCCCCTGAGTTCATCTTCATCCTAGAGCTCTCACCATTGTTACTTCATACAGCTCAAGGAGCACTTTGTACTTGTCACCATTGAGATATAAAGAGATAGGCTAGTGCTGCAGTAGGGGTGTTACCTTCACAAGAAGGGCCCCGAAGCAGGGTACATCGCGGTGTGTTTGTTGTTCTTGGTTTTGCTTGTTCTTGCTTGTTCTTGGTTGTTCTTCATGCGCGCTTCTTAAGCGTGCACGCCCCCGGTTCCCCCAACGTCCTAGCGAGCCCCAACTTAAGCCATACCCATGGCATCTGCCGTGACACCACCACGACAGCCTAGTAGTATGCACCCATGGCAAGTAACATGCAGCTGAGATGCGACTTTAGCAGCGGTGACCGGGACGACGCCAACGGTGGATTGCGGCCAAAGCTGTTGATGCCAGTGACAATATTGCAGTTGCCGATTGGCATCCCATAGACCACGTCGACCCATACGTCGCTAATTGGTAGGAGTAGAAATATTTAATTAGGGCCTGTCTAAGGCTCAGCTGGCTAGTCGCCGATCGATTCATCAAATCTTGTGTTCTCGCACTTTGCATGCATCGGCGACTATGTTCTGAGTGACCCACGAGGATGGTCAGTTGACTAACTGATCGTCGGCCCATGTTTGCCTCAGAATGTAGTAGTACAATGTCTCGTGTCCGTCGCCAGTTACGGCTGGTCCGCGTCAGCCGCATCCCATATATCACGCAAACCTGCATCCCATACACACACACAAATTTCCACCGAACACACACACCCCATTCATCGGACGGTCGCCGCGTGTATGTTTGCAATTGGACATCGTGCACTGGGTCACTGGGAATTAATAAGAATCAGTCGCAAGCAGACACGTTTTTTTTTTCCGAAAGGGGGCAAAAGCTTTGCCCCTGTCGATTTATTAAGAAAGGAAGTGTTTTACAACCCGGACCGAGAGAAACAAAGAAGTCTCACTCGGTCCTCACCCAAACAAACAAGCATACAACACGGATTACTCTCCCGGTACAATTTCTCCCAACCTCTTTGCACCCGCAATCACCCAAAGGCGAGCGTCGGCTTTGATCTTGTCAAAACCACCATTGTAGGCGCATGCTTGTTGCGGAAGACCCTTGCATTGTGCTCATTCTAAATCACCCAAGACGTGAGCAAGGTAACCGAAGCCATAGCTTTACGATTAGGGCAATAGTTCCCGTCATTTTTTGCCACCACGAATCGAGAGATAGGTCCGTCCATTGGCTTGGATCCAAAGCATGAATGCCAAGCCAATCCTTGATGAGGCCCCAAAGACGGATGGTGTAACGGCACCCAAAGAGGAGATGGGGCATAGACTCCGGCTCTCTCATACAAAGAGGACACAAGCCACAATTTCGCCACCCACGGTTGGCCAAACGGTCGGACGTCCAATGCCTATTTTGTAGAGCAAGCCAAGCAAAGAACTTGACATTCGGTGGGGCCCAAACCTTCCAAATCATCCGCTTGAAGTTGGAAGATTCGGAACCGAAGAATTGCGCCTTGTATGCCGAGGCCGCGGTGTACTCTCCATTGGCGGTGAGGTTCCAAGTGATTGTGTCTTCCACATTTTCATCAAGTTGAACGTCTTGGAGTTGAATCCACGGTTTAGGGTACTAGAAGAAGACATCCTGGTTTGGTTCAGTTTAGATCAGGGCAACGGCACGGCCTGGCATTGTCCACCGCCTCCCTTCCATCCTTTGTAGGTCTTCTTCCTCTCAAAAACACTCTCTTGTTTAATCCTTCAGGAATTATCGTATCGAATTCATGTGGATTGTGAGAGAATTAATTGACCAAACAACCTCTTCGAATCCTTGTAGCAAATATTGTGTTCAAAATAGTTTAAATGCAGAAGCAGGAATATATTACATTACACGCTGACAACACATTCCAAGGGTACGGTGTATCCATGTAACACGGCGACGTATACTGTGCATCATCCGGGTGTTCTGTGTATCCATGTATCCATCTCCTGCAGAATGCAGGCTGTCGTGAACCTCCTCACGCACGACTCACGAGCAATACCTGGACGCGTGGGGGGCGCGTAGACAATTAGATTTGGTTCCGTGCGATCGATCGTTTTTGTTTGGTGCTGTGAACATGCCTTTTTTGAGAATTAGTGGGGGGGAACTTATATGCACCCAGCGTCACATGGAGAGTGTAACATCCCAAATCTATAATAAGAGTAAATAAGACCCAAAATTCAGAACCAACAAAAACTTTTTGAATTACTTCACTAATGATTGTGTTTTCCCTTATAATGTTCTGTTTAACCTTGTGTGACTTGAATGTTTAAGTTGTTTGACTAGTAAATGTCAACTCAAGAAATCAACCTAAGTAAAAATATATTCACAACTCTGGTGACCATGTTATGACAAGAATATATTCCATATATCTTTTCCATTCTTATGTTGGCCAAAAGTTTATTTCAATAATGATTTGGTTCTAGCAACAAATAAAATACCTTTTAAATTGAGACAGTAAAAGTATTTCCAAAATTTCATGTTTATAAAGTATGGAGAGCTATCTGTGATCTCCTATCCTTTCTTCCACCTTGACATTTCAAAATTCCTATCTTTATAACCCTCTGTGTTTCAACTCAGTTTAAAAGAAATACTAGTGGGAAATATATTACCTCACATATTTCTCCTTATCAAACTATTTTGAAAACAATTAAGTTATGGGTTGATATATCCCTTAAACAACATCTTGTCATAATTGAGTGTGACCATTTTTACAAAATAGCATTATGGAAAAAGGTGTGTGATTTATTCTTGTGGTTTGAAGTGTGTGGTCTTGTGTGAGATGTGGATATTGTTTGCGTTGTTGATATTGTTGTGCTGGTACTATTGCTGTGATTTTGCTGTTGTGTGTGATTCTCTTGTGAGGATAATTCCTCAGTGGTGTTTTACAAAATTAGGACACCCTTGGCCACCAAATTTGGAGTGTGACTTGAAGAGGAACAAATCCTCTACAATTATGCACCCTAAGTTAAACTCCTAAAACTTAGGGAGATGATCTCAATAAAACTCCCTCTTTATCTATTCCTCTATTTTATAAAAACAAATATACTTTCTTTATCAAAATTCTAGAAAGGGAGATGAAATGATACTTCTCTCCATTTCATATCACTCCCTCCTCTAGTAAACCTACTTGTTGGTTTAAAAACAAACCCCTCCTTTCTTTTAAAGAAATGAAGGTCATGAGTTAAAATGATCTTCATAAATAATTCCCCTCCCAAAATCTCTATTTCCTCAAAACAAATGTTTTCTTTATGAAAGTAAAACTTATTTGAAGTTATCATATTTGTCAAAGAAGTTCCAAAAGCTCCAAACCATATTTTATCCCTGGTTTTAATTATTATAGGAGTATCAAGTTATTAATTTCCAAAAATGTTTTATTTAAATCCTATGAACAAAAATGGAGCAAAACATTTTATTTTGTAAAACCAATTTTTGTGGAGCTTCCTCATATATAGGGGAGGCTACATGATTTTTCTCCAATTTTCGTAAAACGTTTAAGCACCTCAATAAAATTCTGGAAACCCTACTGATTTTCAAAAAGGAAACAAAGGTTTTTAGCCGAGGACCTATCCGTGAGAGGAAAAAGAGTTAGGGGGCGTTTTGCAAAACCTCAGTTGACCCTCTGTCGCAGCAACGCCGCACGCCATCGACGCTCTGCTCCCTCCACCGTCGACGCCGTGCTCTCCTTGCCTCGCCCTGACGCACGCCACGCCCTGGAGGAGACGTTGAAGCATCGCACGCTGCCTCCTCTGCTCTCCCTTGTCACTTCTCCCCTGCTGCAGCAACGCGGCACGGCACGGACGCCGTGTTGCGCACCCGTCGATGCCGTGCTCTCCTCTTCGTCAACGCCGTGGCCCCGTTCCTCCTTGCTGAGGAGGAGATGATAAGAAGCCGCGCACCCCTCTGCTCCCTCACCCCCTCACTCATTTCCTCCCCTCACTTCCTCTCTCACTTTTCTTCCATTGAACCCGAACCATGGCCGAAGTCGCCGACGCGCCTCGCCGGCGATAGAGAGCTCCCCCTCCAAATCCCTGACCACCAGCATCTTCGCCGTGCCCTACTCCCCTCTCTGCGCGAGGAATCGAAGAGGGAAGCCCGGGATCGCCGTCGCCGTCCCGATCCTCTTCTTCTCCGGCCGCGGACGTGCGAGCAAGCTCGCGGTGGGCACAGGCCACCTTTCTCCGCCATTTTTGTGCACACGTGCTCCCCTTGCCGTGTTTTCTCTCACAGACATCCCCTTTTCTTCTCAGGTCGTCGGAGCCGCCGTAGCCAGCATCGCCGTGCTCCGGCAGCGCCGCGTCCGCGCCCTGCTCGTGTCGAGGAAGAAGGAAGCGGCCCGTACCGCTTCGTTCAAGCTCGTGGGCCGCGAGCTGGGTTTCCTCCCGCACTGCACGGCCCGTCTTCAGCCAGATCCAGCCCACCGACTCTTTTTTTTTAAGGTTGTTTATTCTTTTGCTTCTAGAACTGTTTCTGGACCCTTAGTTTAAATCGTTTTAAAATAGTTTAAATGCAAATCTGGCCAAACCAAAAATCACAGTAGTAATGTTATAAGTTTAGAGACGTGTGCAACTTGCGGATCTGAAAAATATGAATTATTGTAGGTTTGATAAATGTTTTCTTATCACTGATCTGAAACACTGTTTTCTTAATAACTTGAGTTTGGTTACTCAAAAATTTGTGAATCAAAATGTTTTAGAAAGCTCTTCACATTACCTTTCAGTAGAAATTGGTCTCATGTGTTTTGGATGCTTAAAACAAAAGTTCTATTGATTCTTGTAAACACACCAGTAGCACTTTTATGATTTTTGTAGATTTTTGTGAAATGATTTTTGGAGTAAATCCAATTGGATTGTCTTCTATGTGTGTAGGGAAACATATCCCTAGCTTGGTTTGAATTTAGGAGTCACTGATTGACTGTGGTGCTAATTATAAGTTTTAGGCCTTTTCTGCCTATTTGTATAAGACCTTTATTAATTGTTGTATTATAAGGTTATTGTTATAATGTGTTTCCTAGCCTCTATAGATGTGATACTATCTACTAGGAGTGTGTTAGCTCTGTATTATAGCATTTTGGAAAAAGTTTAGTATTGCATTTAGTTATCTAGTGTTAATATTACTAGGGTAGTATTTTCCTAGATTCTCCTAGTTAATAGGACTTGTTTTAGTAGAAAATCTTTAGTGTGACATTTGTTTTAGTTAGTATTGCTAGATCACCAGTAGCATGTCATATTGCTACTGGTTTGATAACATGTTAGGAAGAGTTTAGTGTTGTTGGTGTTTATTAGGGAATAATATCACTAGTATGGATATTTCCTAGAAATTCCTAGTATTTAGGATTTGTTGTGGATAAAATCATTTGTGTGCTTGATTTTAGAAAATGTTGTTTGAACATCAGTAGCCCTTCATATCTACTGATATTATAGCATGTCACCTCGGGTTACTTATTGTTTTGTTCTTAGCAAAGCTTGATTAGTTAGGTTTATGGGTAGGATCACTTAGAACTTCCTAGCATGAGTAGCTCTTGTGTCTAGTTTATGTTTTAGTGATTTTTATAACTAGCCAGAGGATAATTAACCTCTTAATGCCTTGTTATGATAGTGGAACACCCACTGGTTTCCTTTGCATATTGATTGAAGAATAGGTTTCTCAATCATAATCATAGTTCCAATAGCCTTTTATCTACTAGATGTGAGTAGTTGTTTTCTCTGCTGAAAATTGAGTGGTTGTGTTGTGGTGAAGTATTTCCTGTTTAGATAAAAGTGCTTGCTGTTCATCTTTGCTTAAGAAAGCTTTGTGATCTAGGCACCTAGCATGTATTAGCATAAGGCCCTTGTAAGTGTAGATCCTAGTTGGTTGCTTGAATGATTAGTTTGATGCTTGTGGTTGTTAATTGTTGGTGTACCACTTGTGGTTTTGTTTGGTGTATTGATTGTTGTTTATTTCTCTGTTTGCGACGTTAGATAATAACGCTACCGGAAGGGTATTTGGAGAGAATTGACCGAGGAAGGATGAGATTTTTATTATATTGATCAGCAAGGAAAAGTCCAGGGACACTAGGCTGAAACCAGGCAAGCTACTTCACTGAGCTTGCATCCTTATACATCTATTTTGATTTACCTGTTTTACTTATAAATAGCATAAATGATTTATGTGGTGCTTGCCACGAAAGCTATGATTTTGAAAACCCTTTTTCAAAATACAAGTATATTATGAAGACACCCGATATAGAGGTGTCGGTGGTATACAACGATTTCGAAATGAATTTGTTTTACTCCAAAACCTTCTGTGAAAATCTTTTGGTGGGATTACGAACCACCCAAGTTTTGGTTAAAAGTATTTTGCTATGAAAATTGGAAGTGATTGTGAAAACCTTTTCAAAAGTTTATGAAAAACTATTTTGCCACTCTATGTAGAAATATCAGTTTGTTTATATAAAACTATAGGATGGAAAAACAATGTTTCTCAAAACTCCTTTGAAAGTACTTGGTGAAGATGAGATGCCGAAAGGTCGGTGTTCAGTTGGAAAATGGTGGTGTTGATTTGAGAAAAATGCACATTGTGTCCTTGTACTTACATCCCCAGCCGAAAATCTGTGCGACCACATTTACCCACATATGGGCAAGGGCGTAGTCATATAATTTGCTCGTGTTAGTACTGGATGCCTCAATAACGAGGAGAACCTCGTTCCATGAGGGGATGGTCTGAGGACCTACCCCCTGACCTGGGTCCTCTTCATTGTAGTCTACCGGAAGCCGGTATGAACGTGTCGGAGGAAGAGGATTGAAGGGCTCCCTTGGGTCCGCCGGCAGAACTACGAGTCCCCACACTTAGTTTCTGAGGATTTGAGTGTCGGTGGAAAGTGTCGTAGCGGCAGGGTCCTATACTAGCATGAGCAAAGGACAGGCTATGGCCGGGAACTCAACTTCGCATACCTCTGGTATGGCGGGACGTGGCTGACACGATGAGTGACCGGATGGGTGTGGGAAAAGCGTACTACCTCTGCAGAGGGTAAAACTATTCGAATAGCCGAGTCCTCGGATATGGACAGTTGGGAAGAACTACTAAGGCCATGTGCAAAGTTTTGCAAACTCTGGTTTGTGTTGCGGAAATTGAATTGGAAAGGAATATTTCCCACCTGTACCAATGAGTTGGTACAAGGTGGTGATGGGTTGGGGAACCATGATCAGGGTATGGTTGGATACCGGAGGAGTTCCGGAGAAACAGCTAAAATGGTGTTTTCTTAAAGGGTAGTTATAAACTTCTTCTTACCTTTTTAAATAATTATATAGAGATGTTTTTCAATAAAGATATAAAGATGTTTTTTCAATAATAAAAGTCTTTGAAATAAAAATAAAACTAAAATAGTGCATACTCAAGTTGGGGTAGTTTGCGAGTACAATCAAATGTACTCATATTGGTTTCGTCCCTGGCTATTGTCTTAGCCAGATTCTAGAGAAGAGCAGATTAAGGAAGACGGTTTCGATGACGTCAATGCGAACTAGGGCGCTTCCCAGTCAGTTGCTGCCTGTAGGGTTCTGGCAAATGACTTGGGCTCCACGTTGTTTGGTGATTTCCGCTGCAAGCACTGATGAAGCTGATCACTTCAATCACGTAAGTACATTTAATCGGTATATATGGATGTCCTGTGATGCCAATTCGAGTTATGTGCAACAACAGACTGATCACGGGATTGTTGCAGGAAACATAACGAGTATCTCGGATAGTTAATCCGGGGTCCTCACAGAGAGCACGCTAAAGCGTGGTAGAACAGACGCGCAACTTGATCGACCAGAAAACGCCACTAGTAGAAAAGAGGCAATAGAGCCGGACCTTTAGTCACGGTTCCTTTCCGAACCGCGACTAGAGGGCTCCGGCTCCGACATCTCCAACGGCTAGGACAGGTGCCCGGTTGGTGCGGGACCTTTAGTCGCGGTTCCAGCCACGAACCGCGACTAAAGGTCCTCCGCCTGCGGCTTTAGCGGCCAGGGGCCGGCGGGGCCCGCGCGAGGACCTTTAGTCGCGGTTCGTGGCTGGAACCACGACTAAAGGTGACCCTTTAGTCGCGGTTCGTGGCTGGAACCGGGACTGCAGGTCCTTCAACTATATCTTCCACCCCGAGCCAGCCATGGCCATTTTGAGCTCGAGTTTCATCTCATTTTCTCTCCACCGAGCTCGATTTCTTCCACGATTTTTTGCCCCATTTGTTAAGATTGACGGCGGTGCATCTATCCAAGGGTTAGCAACTGCAAACTCTCTCTTCCGGCGCCGTTTCGTTAGTTGTTTAGCTTATTTAGCTCATTTTATATTTCTAGTGCTAGGTAGGTGTTTGATGAAATGCCTAAGTTAGCTCATTTTGCTTATTTAGCTCAATTTTGTTTATTCAGTTTGAGCTTAAACTAAATTATGTTTTTGTATTTCAGTGTCACAACATTCACGTCCTCACCGTCGTCGATAGACCGCGCCGTCTTGTCACCGACACCACCTAGGTGAGCCTTCTTTTTTATTTAAAAAAAATCTTTGTTGTATGATTTTGTTCCATAATTATTTGTTTTTTGTATAAGTTGTATAATTGTTTTTTATATATATATAGTGCCATGGTTTTCACAAATACCCCCACCGGCTCTCGTCCGCTCTATTATTCGGATGTGGTATGACTGTTAATAACTATATATTTGTTTCGTTTCGTGTTTATGACAATCATGCCGACCAACTTTGACATAAATATATATTTGTCTAGGAGGTAGTTGAACCGGAAATTCCAATGGACCCTATTGTTGAATTTTTTGTGAAAGAAAACGATGATTTGAAAGCTAAATTAAAAATAAGTGAAGATCTCCGCCAAGAAGAGAAGAGGAAATTGGAGGTCAAGCTTGCCAACATCATCGATGAACACCAGTTCAAGCTTGCCGACGTCGTCGATACTTACGAGATCAAGTTGGATGGGATGCGCTCGAAGCTTGCCGACGTCGTTGATGCTTACGAGATCAAGTTGGATGCGATGCGCTTGAAGCTTAAAAAAATTAGAAGTTATGCCATTAGTCAAGAGGCTTGGTATCATTATGCTGTTGGTTCAATAATGACCTTAGTTGCGATTATGTTCGCATTTGTTGTTGGATTTAAATTCTTTAGATAGTTCTATGTTAGTTTAAATTAATGAATATTTAATGCTACAATGTATTACATTTGTCGCCACTCTACTTTGCTTGAAGAACTTGTAAGAATTATTATGGTCACTTATCTATTCATTACTAATGCAGATGAGACGTCAATGGATGTACGGTTCCCGAGTTTCTGACGATTTCCTTAAGGGCATGCATGAATTTCTCACTGTGGCCGAGATAAGCAAGCGAAAAAATGGTTTTATGTGTTGTCCATGCAGTCTCTGTAAGAATAAGAAGGATTACCCTTCCTCAGCCAAGCTTCACCAACACCTGTTGCAAAATGGTTTCATGCGTGGTTATTATTGTTGGACCAAGCACGGAGAAACAGGGTTATAATGGAAGAGAATGAAGAAGAAGAGTATAATGACAACTATCCTATGTTCGATGAACACGGTGGTACTTCAATGGGGGAAGACGAAGTTGAAGAGGATGAAAAAAAAGATGAGCCTGACGATGATCTTCGTCAGGCCATTCATGATGCACAAATGGACTGTGGAAGTGAAAACGAGAGGTTGAAGTTGGAGCGCATGTTAGCCGATCACACCAAATTGTTGTACCCAACTTGTACAGATGGCCAGAAAAAGCTCGGTACCATACTGGAAATGCTACAATGGAAGGCAGAGAGTGGTACTACCGACAAGCACTTTGAAAGTTTGCTGAAAATAATTAAGAAGATGCTTCCAAATGAAAACGAATTGCCCTCTAGTACGTACGAAGCAAAGAAGGTTGTCTGCCCTCTAGGATTAGAGGTGCAGAAGATACATGCATGCATTAATGACTGCATCCTCTACCGGGCAAGCACGAAAATTTAAATGCTTGTCCTGTATGCGGTGCATTGCGGTTTAAGATTGGGCGAGATGACCCAGGTGAAGTTGAGGGCGAGCAAGGTTGTCCAAGGAAGAGGATTCCTGCCAAGGTGATGTGGTATGCTCCTATAATACCACGTCTGAAACGTTTGTTCCAAAACAAAGAGCATGCCAAGTTGTTGCGCTGGCACAAAGAAGAACGTAAAAAAGACTGATGATGAGACACCCCGCTGATGGGTCCCAGTGGAGAAAAATCGACAGAGAGTTCCCGAAATTTTCGGATGACGCTAGGAACTTAAGATTTGGTCTAAGTACAGATGGATTTAATCCATTTGGAGAGCAGAGCTCCAGTCATAGCACTTGGCCTGTGACTCTATGTATATATAACCTTCCTCCCTGGTTGTGCATGAAGCGGAAGTTCATTATGATGCCAGTGCTCATCCAAGGCCCGAAGCAACCTGGCAACGACATTGACGTGTATCTGAGGCCATTGGTGGAAGAACTTTTACAGTTGTGGACTGATGAAGGTGTGCGTGTGTGGGATGAGCACGGACAAACGGAATTTGACCTACGAGCGCTCTTGTTTGTAACCATCAATGATTGGCCTGCTCTTAGTAACATTTCAGGACAGTCAAACAAGGGATACAATGCATGTACGCATTGTTTAGGTGAGACTCAAGGTAAACATATAGGTAACAAGATTGTGTACCTGGGCCATCGTCGATGGCTTGTACCGAGGCATCCAGTAAGAAAGGAAGGCCAACATTACAAAGGTGAGGAAGATATTCGGCGGAAGCCTACTCGACCTTCTAGTTCTGTTATACATGATATGGTCAAGGATTTAAAAGTAATATTTGGGAAGGGTGCTGGAGCACTATCTGTTCCGAATGACGCTCAGAACCACGTTCCCATGTGGAAGAAGAAATCTATATTTTGGGAGCTGCCCTATTGGATAATGCTAGAGGTTCACTCTGCAATCGACGTGATGCACGTGACAAAAAATCTTTGCTTGAACCTGCTTAACTTGTTGGGCGTGTATGGAAAGTCAAAAGATACACCGGAAGCAAGACAGGCCCATCGACGTATGCATTCACGAGACGACGATCATTCTGATAATCATCAAGGTCCTGCGAGCTACGCTCTTACGAAAGAAGAGAAGAAAATATTTTTTGAATGTCTTCGCAGTATGAAGGTTCCATCTGGCTTCTCGTCGAATATAAAGGGAATAATAAACATGGCAGCAAAAATTCCAGAACCTGAAGTCTCATGACTGTCACGTGATTATGACACAATTACTTCCGGTTGCATTGAGGGGACTTCTACCAGAAAATGTTCGAGTACCCATTGTGAAGCTATGTGCATTCCTGAATGCAATTTCTCAGAAGGTTATCAATCCACTTACTCTAAAAGATATAGAGAATGATGTGGTCCAATGTCTTGTCAGCTTCGAGTTGGTGTTCCCACCAACCTTCTTCAATATTATGACGCACCTTCTAGTTCACCTGGTGGAAGAGATACGTGTTCTCGGTCCTGTATTTCTACACAACATGTTCCCCTTTGAGAGGTTTATGGGAGTCTTAAAGAAATACGTTCATAACCGTGCTAGGCCAGAAGGAAGCATCTCCAAGGGTTATGGAACTGAGGAGGTCATTGAGTTTTGTGTTGACTTTATTCCTGATCTTAAGCCGATTGGTGTTCCTCAATCGCGTCATGAGGGGAGACTGCGTGGAAAAGGCACGCTAGGAAAGAAAGCAATCATATGTGAAGACGTGGATTCTTTCACTCGAGCACACTACACAGTTCTGCATAATTCCATCTTGGTGGCTCCGTATATCGAGCAACACAAGAATTATTTACGCTCCCAATACCCAGAAGATGAGATTGATGGAGTACACATCAAGACTTTTGGCGGTTGGTTACAGAAACTTCTGATGAATGTCACCACAAATGAACTACAGCTATACTATTTGGCCAAGTCACCATCTTCGACTATATTGACTTTTCAAGGGTACGAGATAAATGGAAATACATTTTACACGGCCGACCAAGATAAAAAGAGCACCAACCAAAACAGTGGTGTTCGCTTTGATGCAATAGATGGCTGCAGTGGGGAAAAGGTAACATATTATGGTTACATAGAGGAGATATGGGAACTGGACTATGGACCTTCATTTAAGATTCCTTTGTTCAAGTGCAAATGGTTCAACCTAGATGGCGGTGTAGCCGTAGACACACGGTACGGAATGACTACAGTGGATTTCAAGAATCTTCATTACGAGAACGAACCATTCATTCTAGCCAGTGAAGTGGCTCAGGTTTTCTATGTGAAGGACATGTCTACCCTAACAAAAAAAAGAAAAGATAAGCAAGCGAATACATCATACGATGAGCCAAAGCGCCACATAGTTCTTTCAGGTAAAAGAAACATCGTGGGAGTGGAGGACCACACAGACATGTCAGAAGATTACAATAAGTTTCATGAAATTCCGCCCTTCAAAGTGAAAATTGACCCAACCATCACGTTAAATGAAGAAGTTTGTCCATGGCTACGGTGCAATAAGAAGAAAGGGACACACACAAAGAACAAGTGAACACTAGCTAGGTAGGGATGTTGTTGGTGATGTGTAATAATTAATATGTATTAAACCTTTTATGTAACCGTGCGACATTTCTGTGTCGTGGTCCTTTTTACTATTTGTTTTTCTTCTTTATTGTGGACTGTTTATTGGTATTAGTTAAGACTGTGTTCGTAAGTTGTGTGAACCAAGATACAACTCCGATGTGCGATCAACCGTCTTATGCGGAGACGATTTAACATACAACTAAGATACAACTCCGAGTGTGTTCTTTATTGTGGACTGTTTATTTGCTTTTCCCCTTGGACGAAGATTCTGCCTCCTTGCCTTTCCCCTTGGACGAAGCTTCAGCCTTCTTGCTCAGTGCTTCAACCCTCCTTTCCTTTGACGACGGCATGAAATCGTCGTCATCATTGCTGTCAACTACCCATAGACAGGAACGACCGTACGAAACACGGTCAGCTTCAGTTCGGTAGAACGGACTATTCGTAACTTTCCTGTCAAACTTATCTGCAAGCCTGAGCATTTCTGCACGAATTTGGAGCGGGGTCCTATACGGAAACCCATCGCGGCAAAGCTTCGCCCCGAGCAAAGCGAGATGACTCTCAGTGTGCAAAATTTCTTCAATTGGAACTACCCTACCATCTACCTTCAAATTGCTCGAAAGCCTGGCGAGATGCTCGGATGCGGAAATGTGAAACCCGGACACACACTTCTCGCAAGGACCAATACACACCATGCTTGCGCTCAAGTGAGTACCATGCCTACCTTCGACTGGGTTTTGTAGAACTACCGGTGCCGGCATTTGGCGGGAAACGGTGGCGCGAACGATAGTGGGAAATATTTGGGCGGGAAACGTTGGCGGGAAACGGTGGCGGGAGGACACGAGTCGTGACCGCAAAGCCCGCCTTTAGTCCCGGTTGGTAACACTAACCGGGACTGAAGAAGCACACGGATCGTGTGTTTCTTTAAAGCGCTTGTGAGCCGTTGGATCAAGTGGTGTGTTTCTTTCGAGCGCTTGTGAGCCCTTGGATCAGGCAGAAGCACACGGATCGTGTGTTTCCTTCCAGCGCTATATATAGTCCCGGTTGGTAACACCAACCGGGACTATCACGACCACTTCATAAGCCACGCGCCCCTATATATAGCCCACCTCAGACAGGTTACTCACTCACGCAAAACATTCTAGCGTCACTCGGAGAGGCATCTTTGGGCAACCAGCGGCAAGACGTCTCTGATGACCTGCGACCGTTCCAAACGGTTGCAGATCATCAGTGACGTCTTGCCGGACGGTTGTAGAACATCAGAGACGTCTTGCCGAACGGCACACAACTAGCGTCTACCTTTGCCACCGAATCCAATGGTTGGATTTAGCCTACCTGCTGGCATGTTCCCTGGCATTATTGTGTTCGTCCTTGTTCACGGCCAGCCATTGGAGCCACCTCCTGTAGGACGGTGAATAAGGACAACACAACGACGCTGTTGGAAACACAAGCCCTCAGGTAGGTTGAATCCAACGACTGGATTAGGGTGACACAATGATGAATTGCCGGGGATATACAGAGCATTCGGATTCCCTGCATACGTCCAACGGTGCATTTGATATACAGGCACTCACGAGCCACCGTTGGGCTGTATGCAGGGGAAACCGTGTGTTCTATTCTATATATCTATATAATCCTTCAGTTCATCGACCGAACACAAATCATTAGGTAGTTGGTTAATTTAGGTAGTTGTAGATGTTAGTACATGATAAAATATTGGCAGTCATTTTGTTGTTGAGGTCTAAAACAAAACAGGAAAAGAAACAATTCAAAAAGAACTTTAATCAAAGTATATAAACGAAAACAAATACAACAAAATATTACGGAAAAAAAAAACACACCCCAGATCAAAAACCAGTTTGGCACCTTTAAATCAAATCAGTAACACCTTTAAAACATTAAAAACAGAAAAAGAAAACAGAAACAACAAAAAAAATATAGAAAAAGCCCAACTAGTCGCGGTTGCAGCCAGCAACCGCGACTACAGGTCCCCTGGGCTTCGCGCCAGAATTTTGGCGGCCCAGGGAGACCTTTAGTCGCGGTTGGTGGCTACAACCGCGACTAAAGGGTCTTTAGTCGCGGTTGTAGCCACCAACCGCGACTAAAGGTGGATTCGGCGCGGTTTTGTGTGTCTTTGGCCGAAATTTTTCGTAATTTCCCCCAAATCGAACAAGTACTGCTCCCCGACGCTGCCGACGCTCCCCGACGGTGAAGCCCTGCTCCGCCACGCCGTCGTGCTGCCCCGCCGTTGTGCTGCCGCTCCGCCGCCGCCCGAGGTGCCCCTACTCCTCTCCAAGACGCGCCGCCGCCGCCGTCCAACCCTAGCTCATACTCGCCGTCTTTTTCGCAGGCCGCCGTGGTGCTGCGCCTCGCCCCACCGTCGACGTCGCGCCTCCCTCCAGCCACCGTCGACGTCGCGTCTCCAGGGCGCCGTGGAGCTTCCCCGACCTCGACCGCAAGCCGCCGTGGTGCCGCCCCCTCCGGCCCCGCGCGCTTGCTGCCCTCGCCGTGTCGCCGCCTCCGGCCGCGTGCTGCTGCCCGCCCCACCGCGGTCGCCTTCTCCAGCCACCGTCCCAGGTCGCCGTGGAGCTTCCCCGACCTCGAGCCCCACGCCACCGCCGTTCCGGTCGCTCCGCCGTGCTGCCCTTCCCGAGCCGGCCCCATCGCCTCCCCTGCCCGAGCCCCATCTCCTCAGGTTTGTTTTTCTTATTCATTTTTTTTCATTTTTAGGTTATTATCTAGTGTTAGAAAATTTATGATATTACAGTGTTAGCAAATTTAGGTTGTTAGCAATGAAATTTCTAGTTAATTTGTATGAAATTTAGTGTTAGAAAATAATGTTATGAAATTTAGAAATGTGTTGGAAACTTTAGCACTTTGCAATGTGTTGGAAACTTTATCTAGTGTTAGCAATTTTTGTAATTTTGCAATTTTTAACAATGTGTTAGCAATCTTTTTTTTTTGCATATTTAGGTTAATTATTATCTAGTGTTAGAACTAGATGCAATTTTTGATGCAATTTTGTGTTAGAACTTTTGATCAAATTTTTAGCAATGTGTTAGAACTAGGTTAATTGCAATGTGTTAGAAAAAATAGATGCAAATTTAACAATGTGTTAGCAAATTATAGATGCAAATTTATAAATGCAAATTTATACATGCAAATTTATGCAAATTTTATTGAGTGTAGGAACATTGATCTATGGAGCCTGGCTATGTGCGAGACGAGGAGAATGAAGACATATTAATGCAGAGTATTTTTGAGCATCGCGATAAAGATGCCGCCGGTGGAGAAGGCGCCGGTGGAGAAGGCGCCGGTGCCGGTGTAGATCTTGATTTTGAGGAATTTGCCTCACAATTTCTGATGAACTCTGGTGAGGGTCTTTTAGATGAAGAAGAAATAACACCCTCCACCTCGAACACCCTCCAACTCGTGGTATATATATGAATTCTATATTTTGTTGATCACAAAATGCATTAACTGATTTGTATTGCACTTAGTAACGCATTATATTTCTTACTTTAGGCCTCCACCTCGAATAAAAAGGCTAAGAATCAAGCTCCTCGAGGCCGCACGAAAAGAATGACGAGCAAAGATGCAAAGTTACCGATCTATGAAATTGATGAAGAGGGCGATCCGGTGGAACCCACCACGAAGTTCAAACTCAAGCAGTGGACTCTCTCCAAGATGGCCGATGCATTTCGGAAATATAAGCAAACATTATGGGCAAAATATGCAACAGTTGATCCAGATTTCAGTGAAGGAAAACTAGTGAAGATAAGAGATCACTGGGAAGAGTTTAAGGCGTATAAGAAATCGGATGCGGCTGTGGCCCGATCGAACATAAATAAGGCAAATGCTGCGAATAAGGTTCACCACCATAACTTGGGGACAGGTGGCTACAGGTCAGCCATTCCTAAGTGGCTAGCCTTAGAAGATAAAATCCTTGCTAAAGATATCACTCCACAGACATACTACTGGCCCGAAAGGTCCAAATTCTGGTTGTTCGCGCATGGCGCAACGTTGGACGAGGAAACAGGGAAGATTGTCCCGAAGGTTGAAAAATTCAAGAAAAAAGTAGAAGAAATCATCCCGAAGATTGAAAAGGTAATAGAGGAAGTTAAACGGGGTGTGTGGAAACCCTATAGAGAGGACGACGAGCTGACACGGGCCCTAGGGAATCCTGAACACTGGGGACGTTTACGAGGCATGCCCGGCGGTGTCACCATTAAGAAAGCGTATCCGCAACACGCTGACACTTATAGAAGCCGTGCAAGAAAGAAGAAGAAGGGTGAAGAGCGGCTAATGGAATTGGAACTCAAGGTGCAGCAACTCATGGAGAAGGTTAATAGTCGGACAGGGCCGTCTCAGGAGCAGCAACTCATGGATGCTCGATCTCAGCTTAGAAGCAGCATGGGTTCCACGCAAGATGTCGATGCTCACTACCCCGTGGATGATGTCAAGGAGAAGACACCATGTGAGCTACATGCACCTGTGGTTAACGTATCCACGAAGGTGGCGGAAGGCTATGCTTTACCGTGTGACGCCGGAGCAAGCTACCATAATGGTGACATTGCTCCTGGCTATGCTGTTGTCGGGGTGGATGAAATTGCGCCGGGATTTGAATCATTGGCTCTTGAGATTTCTAGAGGTGACGGTGAGGAGACATTGTACGATGTCAAGGGTGGTTTCGTCTAGTGGAACAAGAAATACATCAAGTTCTCAAAGCCACCGACTCAGCAAAGCCCATCCTGCCCGGGTATCGATGAGACACATCCATCTCCGGCACCGCGTGACAGGGACCCCCCACCGGAAATTGATGTAGACGACCATCTCAGTCAGCACAGTCCATCTCCATCTCCGACTCAGCAAAGCCCACCACGTGAGGAAGTGCCCGTAGCGCTTCTCCGGAGAAAGCGCGCGTCTTCCCCGGTCAGGAGGCGAACTAAAAGGGCCAAATCGCCTGATCTGAGGTTACCTTGGCAGAAGACTCATGAGCAAAACGAAGCAGCCGTGGCGGCGTATAATAAAGCATTGTTCGCACCGAAAGTGCCGCCGCCAAAATTTACCGCCGGCTATTCTGCACAGGCTTGTAATCGAGTCATCGACAACTTATATGTCCCTCCAGAGAAGCCGCCATCTGACTATGACCGTTATATTCAAAAGTCATATGACGCGGTGACGGAGGTGGAGGCGGCGAAAAAAGGTGAACAAGACGCAGAGTCAGTCCCGCCGCCGGCGGCAAAAGATAAACAAGCAGCACCATCGGACCCGCCGCCGAAGGAAGCTACAAAAGCAGCACCATCGGTCCCACCGCCGCCGAAGATAGGTAAACAAGTTCCCCAGCTCGGAGAACAACCCGTACGTTCTGTCCCCCAGCTAATTGTCCCGCCGCCGACGAACAAAGATAGTCGAGTTCCCCAGCGCGGAAAACAACTAGTACAATCTAACCCTAAAGCGCCGATGGTGTTTGACTTAGAGGAAATCCGTCGTCTTGCCGCCGAAGCGCAAGTTCCTATAGACGAATATGCTTCGAGATTGAACTTTGAGACTGCACCACCAGCTCCACCAGTAAGAGAATTTGTTATGGGGGAAGATTTGGTGAAATGCAAGTTACCAACAAAAATGCGTGCTCTCCATTTTTGGTACATGAAAGCCGCAAAGAAAGGGACAGCTTCTATCGTTCTAAAATGTAGGAAAGACGATGAGCACTTCTTAGAAGACTACAGCCACATTGTTCGGTTTAGCGAACTTTTTCAGCTATACAATCTGCGGGCACTCGACAAATCTATCATGAGTTCCTATTGCCTGTAAGTGATTTATTTAAGTCTTATCATTGTTTGTAATTATTCTCACTTTAATCTTTTGTGTGCTATATTATGCAGATTGAAGATGCTCGAGCTCAAAAAGATGAACCAGCATGACATTGGGTTCATTGACCCGGATAAATATAACGAAACAACCATAATAAATCCCTTGTATAACAAGAACACACCGGATGATTTGCTAAGGGTGTTCAAGAGATACCGCGACAAAAGAGCTATATATTGGCCTTACCACTTCGGGTAAGTTTTAGTGTCTTCTACACATTCTAATTTGCTCACCCGATGTTAAGTTTAACTGATGAGTTATGCATGACTGTGCGCAGCTACCACTGGATTCTTCTTGTCATTGAACATCGCAAAGGACTTATTCATTCACTTGACTCATTGAGGTATCATCCTAACACATACAGGAGTTGTTTCGACTTCCTAGCAAGGTACATTCATTTCTTACCGCCTCTGTCATTCATATCTTCATGTCAAGTCATTAACGAATAAATCATTTGTGAATGTTCTTTGTCGGGCAGCGTTTGGAAAAGGTTTGTCGAGGAAGATCCTGCAGGTGGGTGGCCCAAAAAGCTGGATTGGAAGTTGAACAAGGTAAGTACTGCTACCTACGTCCACACAACATTCTCATGCATACTTCATTATTATTGATTGAAATCTATTCTTGTATAGTCTTGCTTGGAGCAACCAAAGGGATCTGAGTTATGTGCATACTTCGTTTGCGAGTATGTACATGTACTAGTCACCGAGAAATGTAATTTGAAAAGTGGAGAGTTGGCAAAAAAGCGCTGCAAGCTACCATTCGAGCACCGCTTCAAAGCAATTGGAGAGGAATTGGCGGGATTTTACCTTTCGGAGGCCTTATCGGAGAAAGGAGAGTACTACGATGCTGAAAGCATGAAAGCTAGCGTGTAAATAACTTGTTGTTTTGCTTCAACTCTTGTACTACGATAACTCTTGGCGCATCAACTCTTGACTACGATCTAAAAGTATTACTTAATTTAATTGTATGTGTTATAAATATGTGCATCGACTTCATACGACACGGGAACGGTTACGACGTGGAAAACGTTACGGTAACCGTCACCGTTACCGTAACGGTTACCGTAACCGTCACCGTAACGGTTACCGGTTACCGTTACGGGAAGGGTTACTAGTGAAACCACGGTTACGACATGGGACACGGGAACCTATAACCAAACCCCGGCATATATAAACCCTAAACCCTGCAATTAAATCGGAAAAAAAAAACCCAAAAACCCTTCCCGGTTGGTTCTTCCAACTGGGACTAAAGGTCCCAACACACCACGTCCCCACGTCCCCACGTGGAGGGACCTCTACTCCCGGTTCGGAACCCGCCGCGACTAAAGGGGGGGGGCTTTAGTCCCGCCTGCTTAGTCGCGGTTGCCCAGCCGCGACTAAAGGGGCTCTGGAACCGCGAGTAGAGGTCCTTTTTCTAGTAGTGCGCGGAGGTTGTCCCGCGAGGCGCAAGGAGCCAAGCACCGATCGATTGATCGATTCACGCTTTACTTACGTGAGGCTTGCTATTATTTATTTATTTATCTATTATATACTAAAAGCAAAATGAGGGAGTTTTTAGGGACACCACGTTAAGCCACATCCCCTTAATTAAATTGGTTAGATATATAATTTATGGCCCAGATTTAACCAGACTTACAGTTACGTAACAGTTTGACACATTCTACGGATAAGATTTAACGTGACATTTTATTAAGAGAATATATAACGTGACATTATCAGCTATATATAGAGAATAACTAGGTCGCCCAACTAGCAAAAAAACCTATCACGTAATCAACTAGGACGTGATAAGAGAAATCAAAGCCAGAAAAAAAACTAGGAGCTAACTGGCTGCTTCGTGCCTTTGTGTTTTTTTTTGCTACAAATGTTCTTCGGTTTCTTATTCACATAATTTAATAGGAGTCTTCATTGGAATTTGCATACATGTAAGCAAAATTATGAAAAATTAATAAAGTTACCAAAACAATGTTGTTTCATGACACAATAAATACACAAGTGAGCAAAAGCGTATGATTATTTGGTTGAAGAGTGAGTTCAGTAGGGAGAGAATGAAATCATGCGGATAAAATAATCGACCTAAATTATTACATAGTATGAGGATGATGCAAGGAGCAGTATTAATCTGATGGCAAGATCTTGGCACAAATAAAAATGTTATTTGTGAGATGACTTGAAGTAAATTGGTGAAGGTTTAAATTCAAAAACTATGTACCATCCAAGTGTTTTTTTAACGTAAGTATGTTACATGAAACTATGTGTGATCCAAGTCTATGTAGTAATTGTTACAAAATAAAAAAGGGTCAGCCACGAGAGAGTACAATGAATAATAGGGGATGACACAAAGAGAGCAAAAAATATATTTTTAAATAGCACTACCTACGGTTAATATTAAACGATGTTGAAAAATGTGTGACAATGTGACATTGTGGTTTTTGGATGTAAGAATATCTCCTCTCTCATAAACTCAAAGGTTCCACACTGGTAATATTATGCCTATCATAATATTTACAACTGATATAGAATGCTATAATTTATATTTACGTCCTTCCATTGTCTATGAAGCGGCAACTAAAGTTCCTGAACATTTTGAATGCGCATAAGACGATGCCCTCGCATTTGCGAGGGCCAACCTTGCTAGTTATATACTAAAAGCAATATACAGATGTAAAATAGAGACACCACGTTAAGCCACATCATTTAAATTAATTCTGATGGTTAGATAGAAAATATACGGTTAAATTTGATGAAACCCCTCGCGACCTAACCGCTCGCGGCTCCCCAGGCCTCCCTCCGCTGATCCAGGGAGGTCCCCAGGGCGCCGACGGGGGCTCCCCATACCGCGCCTCACAGGCCTCCCTCCGCTGATCCATCGAGCCGCCGTTGCCGCCGGCTCTCGCCGCGGCGGCTGCGGGCCTAGCCGCCACGAGGTGGTCTGGGGGTGGTTGCCTGGAGTTCGGCGGCGGAGTTGCTGGGGCGGTGAAGTCGCCGTGGCTCTGAGCAGCGGTCAGGGCGGCGTCCCTGGCCCGGGTGGAGGTGGTGGTCGACTTTCGGCGGCGCGTTCTTTGCCGGCGGCGGGATCTGGGGCTGGGAGGGGTTGGATCCCCAATGGGTGATGGCCTCCTCCTCATCTCCTCCTTGCTGCATGGCTTTTTCGGCCGGATCTAAGAGAAGATCGCCCCTGTTTCTGCCGTCTTCTTCCTCGTTGCCGGCCTTCACCGGTGGGGTTTGGAGTTGCAGATCCACAGGGTACCGGCGGGTGGCGAGGGGGCTACTTGCTTGGCTTGAATAAAGGTGGTGGTCCTAGGGTTCCAAATCGCGCGAAGACGAAGATCTGCTTGACGCCGGTACCTTGATCTGGCAAGAGTGTCGAGTTTTGGAAGGCTCCGCCGGTGATCTATCATGGGCTAATGCCTAGAGATTGCTGGATCGGGGGAATTTGGTCACGTCGGAGGGAGCGGCGTGAAGCTCTGCTTCTGTGCCATCATGGTCAAATCCATGATGTAGTCAGAGGCGGGGAATGTCATGAAAGCTGAGATTAAAGGACTAGCAAATGGTGATTGGAGGCTTTGCGACGATGAGGAACTTGCTTGGAGTTGCAGGAGTCGGAGCAGCAGTATGTTTGTGGGGGGCAACAACACAGGTGAAGTTCAAAGTCCTACCTCGCAGGGTGAAAATCTAAGGTCTGGCCTTAATTGGTTGTGTCTGGCAATGGTCTTGATGAAGGCATTGTTTTGTGAGGGGGACTATCTTCAGGGTGAAAACCCATGACCTCGGTCGGGTGACGACGGCGCTTGTATGCACTGTTTCCTTCTTGAAAGCGTTGCTTTTGGAGTGTTTGGACATCAGATGTTGTATTGGTGGTGGTTGTGTTGCTGCTGCAAGGACTGTAACTCTATAGCCGGACTTTTCTTTTTTGTTTCTTCTTATTATTGTCTTTCGGCTGTGTGCATCCGTAATACGTTTGGTTATTGCGTTGTAGCAGAGGCTGGGTGTAATTGGTATCGGTTTGATATTAATATATACTCTTTATCTAAAAAAAATTTAATGAAACATCAATAACATGTCCTTTTCATGAAAACCTACTGGCGCTTTATTAATTTGAGAGCATAGTTACATCATTTAAAACAAAAGGGAGGATAAATCCTGGAGGATCACCGTCCCAGACAACCTGAATTTTGGAACGATATACATGTTTAGCTAATTCATGCGCCACCTGATTAGCATCCCTCGCACAGAACAGGAACGAAACGGAATTCAGTAGGCTCGCCTTCAGAAAACATTCAGCAAGGATCGCTGTGTATGGGCTCCAGATTTGTATCACCCCATTATAAGCTTGAATCAACTCCAAAGAATCAGACTCGATCCATCACCACCGACTGACAGTCCAATTGTTCCAAAAAATTCTTAGCCACGGAGTAAACCCATTGCCTCGTCAGAAGTTGCATCCAGAACACCTTCCACACTTCCCGTATGCTAGCAATCCATAGTAAAAAACAAACAAAAACAGCTAGCGATCAATCAAGTATACATACTCAGCTTAATCGCGTCAATGTCTGACTCTTCTCCTTCCTGTTGCACCACCGCTGGGCCCCCCCAAGGATAAACTAATCTGGGTGCTTTGCTTAAGAACCTGCTACCGCCTCAATCCATGCGCACATGCGATTCGTAGTAGAGTATGTGTTAATCAGCGACACGGTATAGGAAGGCAGGCTGACGTGGACCATTCGAGAACTTAATCTAATCACCAGCACGGTACGCTAAGTTGTGTTAAGTCAGAGTGTCAGACGCGCTTAAATCCGGAGTTAGCCGAGAACTTAATCTAATATAATATAAGTTTTAAAGTAGTTGATAATTTTAACTACTGTCTATTCGCTCTAATCAAATGGTGACAAAATTAGAGGTACTAGACACTACCAGATTAAAAGAACCTAAAACTACCTAAAAGTATAAGTACTTTTTTTTATTTTTAATCGAAAGTAAATGGTTATTTAGATAAATTCGTGTCAGGGACCCCACGTCCATCCCTTTCTCATCTCACTCTCTCTTTTCCTCATATCAGGCCCTCCCCGTTGCGCTCCTCGCTAATTTTTTTAAATATTGCATTTTTTTAATAAAATTTGAAAAATATTACACGTTTTTGAACAATTTCACAAATATTGCGGCCATATTGACGCCGCGGACGACTGGTACCGGTCGTGTGCGCCGTCGACGATAAGCTCATGTCGTCTGCGCCGCCAACGATAAGACCATGGCCCAGCGGGCCCGTGCGCTCGAAAGGCCACTCGTCCTCGAGTGGACTGGAATCGTCCACGTCGCCCACGATAAGGCCCAATCGTCGGGGCCACCAATGACAAGCCTATCGTCGGCGCCGTCAACGATAGGAGCCTGTTTTGAGTCAGCCGTTTCCCTTTCTTCCTCCTCGTGTTTCTCTCTCTCTTCTTCCGCCCGAGCTCGTTCCATCCGGCGATTCCTGGGCGATTTCACTAAACCAACCACAAAAACTTCGCCCACAAACATCCTATAGGTAGTAGGGAGCAGGGGCAACGTTGATCTACTCAATGGGATAGCTTGGGGTGGTCATTTGGTGGAGGGAGAGGAAGCAATGGTGGAGATGCTTTGGAGGTGGCGGTGGTGGTGGTGCTGATCCGGTGAATCGATCACGTTTCAAGGGTAAGTGGTGTCTGGCTAATTAGGGTTTAGTTTAATTAAATTTGTGTTAATATTTAGTTAGTCGTGCGGTAGTGTTTAGTCGGTCATGTTGTACTTAGTTGTTAGTAGATAATTATATCGTAGTTGGTTTTTGGTTAGTCATGCGGTATTTTATTTAGGTATTCGGTAGTAATATTTAGTCTGTTGTCCGATTTTATTTAGTATGTCCGGTAGTAATGGATAATTTGTGGTTATTCATTGTTGATGAGTCTTAATATTTTATAGGCGAGCAGAGATGTCTGATGTAGTGAACTGTCGGTTCTACTACGGTGCTGATACAATGTTAACAAATGAGTTCGGGGCAGATTTGAGCCAGTTTCAGCATTTGGAGTTGGAACTTAATTATCCGTAGACATGGTCGATTAGTCAGGTGAAAGAGTGGTTGGCCGGATGTTTAGGGCTTAATCCAGAAACAGACACTGTTGGTGTGCACGCATTATGGTCGAAGTCAAGGTCAATGAAAGACGCATTCTTCTATTTGAGGCCGATAGATCGGACCTCTCAGTGGTTGCGCTGGCTACAAGCCTATGAAAGCAGGTGCACAAACCCTGCCGCCCTAGTGCTTCCAGTGGCCAAGGAGGTGAATTCATATGGAAGTGAGGGTGCGCACGATCCTGGCCAGAGCAGTCAAGAGATGCATATAGAAGAACATGATTATAGGCAGTCAAGTGATGTGGGAGGTGGTGGTTATGAGTCAGGCGAGGGCAGTCAGGCAGATGGTGATCATGGTTATAATGGCGAGGCAGATGCAGACGATGAATTAGGTCATATGCAGGACCAGATGGAAGAGGAAGATACGGATGGTGAAAGTGATAACGCCGATGATTTCGACGAGTCAGGTGACGAACAGGAGGTGCCTAATCCTGCGTCATGGAATCGTGACTTTTCTTCTGTAATGACTGTGAATGACGGTCATGATTCTACGTGGCACTATCACGAGAACAACGTTGCCGTAGGTGCTCTCTATCCTGACAAGCAACATTTGCAGGATACAATCATTAAGTGGGCGATGTCGACGTGGAGGGTTTTCATAACCAAGGCATCGAGCAAGAAATATCTGACAATGGAATGCCAGGTACCGAGCTGTCCAGCGAGGGTGCATGGATATCTCCCTATGTTTGGCCTAAACTGGAAGGTCAGTGACGTAGTACAGCACACAAGTCAGATTGATGCCATCCCAACAGATCATGCCAATATTTCGTCCACGCTTCTTGCCCGGTTGCTTTACTCGGAGCTAGTGCAGGGCAAAGATGTGGAAGTGAAGGCCATTGTGCAAAAAGTGTTGAGCAGATTTAAGTATGCTATTTCGTATGGCAAGGCTTGGAGGACTAAGCGGAGGGCGCTTGAGATGAGATTTGGTTCTTTTATGGACTCATATGACTCAGTTGTTCGGCTCCTTCATACATTGCAGGCCCGTAATCCTGGCACCCATGTGGACGTCCAACACTTTTGGATGCCAGAGTTTCCAAATGTGAAGGTGTTGTATCGTTTGTTCTTCTCTTTCGGTATATGCATCGAAACTTTCAGTCATTGTCGACCAGTAATTTGTGTTGATGGAACTTTTCTTACTGGCAAGTACAAGGGACAAATTTTGACTGCCATTGGTCAGGACGGCAACAATCAGATCGTGCCGCTAGCATTTGCTTTTGTGGAGAGCGAGAATACTGAAAGCTGGACATGGTTCTTTAGGCAGCTTAAAATTGCAGTAGTGAAGGATAAGCAGAATGTGTGCATCCTTCATGACAGGCATGCAGGTATACTCAATGCGATTAAGGCACTAACAAATCCTGGGCCTGATGAACAAATGCCTTGGGTTGACTTGCAAAGTCGTTGGTGCATGCGGCATCTTGGGGCCAATTTTTTCTCGCAATTCAGAAACAAGGATCTGGTGAATTTATTCAAAAAACTCTGCAAGCAGAATCAGACATGGAAGTACAATTATATACGTGGTATGCTTGACAAGTTCACTAATGCTCATGTTAAGCAGAGGAAAGCTGCACGAACTGCAGCTGTGACAGCACATGTACAACTTGTAGCGCAAACAACTATCAACATGACCTGCACCAGCGGAGGATGTACCCGTTGGGCTTTGTGACTTGCCAGGATTTGATCCGCCTGGGGTTAGGAGAAAGGCTGGTAGACAGATAAAAAACTTTCAGCAGTGGATAGAGCACGAGCCTCTTGAGAGGTGGTCTTTGCAGCACGACACTTATGGAGCTAGGTACGGTGTGATGACTACCAACCTCGCAGAAACATACAACTTTGTCCTAAGAGGCAACCGTGCATTGCCTCTTATAACCATTGTGGAGGGTATTTCCCAGGGCACCGTGAAGTATTTTAGAGAAAGACGTCAAAGAGCTCATTTGACCTTCCTACTTTCGGTACCCTATGGACGCGTCGCAGGGTAAGTGTACAGATCACAATTTTACATATTGTGTGCCCCTGTTTCCTTAAATATTGGATGTCACTAATTTTGTTTTCTACAGAGACGCTATGCTCAGTGGCGGAGCTACGTGTTAGCTGTGGGGTCGGCTGACCCCACAGCTTTTCTGAAAACCTCCTTTAGTCTATACATATTTATGCATTGGTCCCTTTAATCAATACAATCCGACCCCACAAAATTTTGCCGACCCCACAGGAGCTTGGCGCTGGCTCCACCACTGGCTATGCTCAGGATAACGTTCGGAATTGCTACGAGGCTTTCAACGAGCAATTTGACATGCTGAGCGTGGGTGCGTTATCTGGCAGCCGTACACGGAGGCTACTATGAATGCAAAATACCCGGGTGGTATCTCCACGCTCTGCACGAGAGATATGGGCTACTGGCTGACAAAAGCGAAGATCGTCTTCGATGTATTCGTGGAGGAGATGGCCCAGCAGCGGGTTATGAGGCAATTTGGTATGAGGCAACTAGCACTTCCTCCGCCAATGGAAAATCCCGTCCCACGTATAATAAACGGGTATGTATTTCTGTGCACTCCAAACTTTTGCACATGCATGTTAGAACTAATTAAATGTCGAACACCATGACGCAAATATAGGTTGTCAAGGAAAGGAACCAACAGGACCGTGCTACAGTAGCTTCAGAGACTTCAGCCGTACGTCACAGAGTGGCATGATGCCACCACACGAGTCTGGGAGGAGAATCTCGCTTTCGATCCAGTACTGTTCGAGTCCTATTTACAGGTTTATATGACCTCGACACGACTGCGCATCACGCATCACGAGGAACCTGATGTGACACCGGCACCTTCTGCGTTCGACATGTGTCCTAGCCAGTCTACTTTAGGCACCAGACAATACGCAGTAAGTTCATTACCCTATCAACTGCACGCCAATCTACTTCGCATGTGTTTAATATAAACTTGTACAAATTTTAGGCCCAGTTGACACAAGAGCTGCAGACTGATGTGGCTGAGTACGCTCGTTCGCTTTCGACCGGACCACTACTTGAGCGCCAGCCACATTACTCTTGGGTGCGACGCTTGGAGGACAGGCTCCAAAATATCTACCAGGTAATCACGTGCACATGTGCTTCCGATGTTGCTCCGCGCCATGGAGCAACACGGCCACCTCGTCCTTCCCAGCCGCACACCCACCCGGCCGGCACCAGCCGCGACCACGTCTAACGACGCAGCCTACAACCAGACCACCCCCTCCTGACCAGGTGATACGTCTCAAACGTATCTATAATTTTTGATATTCCATGCTTGTTTTATACCTATTGCTACATGTTTTGTATCCACTTTATGTCACTTTTATACATTTTCTGGGACTAACCTATTAACAAGATGCCGAAGTGCCAGTTCCTGTTTTCTGCTGTTTTTGTATTCCAGAAAAGCTAGTCTGGAAATATTCTCGAAATTGGACAAAACTACACGGGGGTCTCTACTTTAGCAGAAGACACCAGATGGAGCAAAGAAGCAACGGAGAGGACCCACAGGGGCCCGACACGCACCTAGGGCGCGCCTGGCCCCTTGGTCGCGCCCTAGGGTGGTGTGGGCCCCTCGGGGCTCGTCAGCCGCCGCCCTTTCGCCTACTTAATCCCCCTGAGAAAATAACCCGAAGCGCCCGAGCCAAAATCCACGAAAAGTTCCAAAGACGCCGCCGCCGTCAACCCTAGCTCGGGAGGGTCCAGAACCTCTTCCCGTCACCCTGCCGGAGAGGGGAATCGTCACCGGAGGCTTCTACATCGCCATGCCTGCCTCCGGAGTGATGCGTGAGTAGTTCATCCTTGGACTACGGGTCCATAGCAGTAGCTAGATGGTTGTCTCTCCTATTTGTGCCATCATGTTTAGATCTTGTGAGCTGCCCTACATGATCAAGATCATATTATTGTAATGCTACATGTTGTGTTTGCTGGGATCCGATGAATATTGAATACTATGTCAAGTTGATTATCAATCTATGCCCTATGTTATTTATGATCTTGCATGCTCTCCGTTGCTAGTAGATGCTTTGGCCAAGTAGATGCTTGTACCTCCAAGAGGGAGTATTTATGCTAGATAGTGGGTTCGTCATGCCTCCATTTAATCTGGGACAGTGACAGAAATTCTAAGGTTGTGGATGTGCTGTTGCCACTAGGGGGAACCTAACGATGCTATGTCCACGGGCATATGTGTTTGTTTACATTACGCGCTTTGCTTAATGCAATTATCCGTTGCTTGCAACTTGATACCAACGGGGGACTCGGATGACAACCCGGCGGTGGATTATTAGTCATAGATGCAGTTGGATGACGGTCTATGTATCTTGTCGTAATGCCCAAATTAAATACCATAGTAATCATCATGCCATGTATTTGCATTGTCATGCGCTCACTATTTGTCAATTGCCCAGCTGTAATTTGTTCACCCAGCATGTTAGTTATCTTTTATTGGAGAGACACCACTAGTGAACTGTGGACCCCGGTCCATTCTTTTACATTGATTAAACCACAAACTGCAAACTGTTCCTTTTTCATTCTCTGCATTTTAATACTCATTTTCCACACGAGACGTTTAATCCTTTGTTTTCAGCAAGCCGGTGAGATTGACAACCTCGCTGTTACGTTGGGGCAAAATATTGTGATTGTGTTGTGTGCAGGTTCCACGTTGGTAATCGGGTAACGGCGCCGCCAACAATCTTTAGAAGAATTGTTTCTCCTACTGGTTCGATAACCTTGGTTTCATACTGAGGGAAACTTATGGACGTGTACTGCACGACAAGCGATCAAACTTTCTGGCGCCGTTGCCGGGAAGTAGAAGTTCTTCTGGAAGCTCCTGTCTCCCGTCAACAGGCGTCGCTGATATTACCAGAGACATGGCTACCTATCTATGTATGAGATGTTTTTATTTATGCAAGACATATCTTTCAGACTTATTTATATGTATGTACAACTAGACATATCTATGTATGCACGCGAACGTCTATCAGTCATAGTACTCTAGTCCAGATAATATTTTTTCTTCATTAAACAAGCATTGCAAACTACGAAATAAGGCGAATTTTATGTCTAGAACGTTCGCCGTAAAATTTCCTGCAACTTTGTCTGCGGCGAGATATCCGTTTGACGCCGTCTTCGACCGTAACGTGACCATCTGCAAAAAAACGTTTCCAGACAGATTTCTGGAAAGTCCCAATTTGATTTCAACAAGGTTTTCTTTTGTATTTTTGATAATTCCTACACATCAAAGCGTAAAACAAGAACATTGTGCACTTTTGCAACTATTAATAGGTTAGTTCAAATAAATCATAAACTTAATATAAAAAATTGTCAAAAGCATAAAAGGAGCATAAAACCATACAAAATTATAGATACGTCCTGGACGTATCACATATCAAGACATAGCACAATTGATGAACAATCTAATATAAAAACCAATTGATGAACTGAGCGATTTAGACCTCATATTTTCTTCTCCGTGGATGGCGCCTCCAGATCGGCCACCTCCTCCTCCGTCGAGGGCGCCTCCAGATCGGCCACCTCCTCCTCCGTCGAGGGCGCATCCAGATCGGTCGCCTCCTCCTCCGTCAAGGGCGCCCTCCTTCGATGACGGCGCCTCCAGATCCACCACAACTCCTGCATGACCACCTGACGAATGATCTGTTCCATCTCCGCTTGGCCCAGAGGGCGCCGGGCATCACCGAAGGAGATCAGCCTGACGCGCTCTAACAACTGCCACGTCAAGGCCGCCTCCAGATCTGCCCTAGCATCAAGAACGGATGCAGCTACATCGGTGCGGCCGCTAGAGCCGCGGCTGCGATGGCGGGATCTAGAAGCGCCGGCAAAGGAAGCCATGAGAGAGTGAGGAGAGTAAAAGGTTACAGTGTGCGGCGGCTAGGGTTGAATGATAGACAGTGAGGGAGTGAGAATGAGACTGATGACTTGCTCTGTCGCAGTACATTTATAAGTACTCAATTGGCAATGGACATTTTATATAACCGTTTCCATTGGATACTTATTATTAATAACTTACTGCATACAAGTTCGCAACTACTATATGCTACTAATTTCCATAGCTGCATACGAACCTAATACATTCTACTGATTTTCATTGCTGCATACGAACCTAATACATTCTACCGATTTCCATTTCTGCATGCGAACCTAATACATTCTACTGATTTCCATTGCTGCATATGAATCTAATACATTCTACTCATTTTCATAGCTACATAAAAGTTCACACCTAACAGCAGCACACAAACACACAAAATCATTCTAGCAATGCTCACAAGAACATTTAACTGAGTTATTTATGTTCCTTTATGCTGCTCCTTTCGCACAACAACAACATGGTCTGATTTAGTCCAAGTGTGTGTTGGGCTCCATGCCAAACCAGCTAGAGCTGCTGCAGTGTGCGGCTTCATCTCCATGTTCGCCTTCTTGACTATCAAGGCTACATTTTCGAGCTCTGCAGCTTCCACTTCGACGCCATTAGCAAGCAGCATCTCAACATAATCTTCAATCCAAAAAAAAATCACAGGTCCTAGAATACTCTTCTCCCCTCCCCTGTCAAATGGTAAATCGAATCTAGAGCCAAATCAGCATCACACATAGAATAGAATCAATCAAAACTGGTCGAAGTGTCGAACTAACCCTGTGATTATGACACTTGAAGTAGATCCGGCCTGGGTTCAGATCTGAACGCGACACTCGACGAATCGCGTTTCGACAGGGGCAGCAAACGCACTTCACAAGCGGCAGATCTGACCCGTCCCCGACGGCGTAGGAGGAGGACGCCTTCGATGTCCCTGACGAGCTCATGCTCTTGGCCATGGAGGACACGAGTGCGGAGTAAAATTTAGCTGGAGTAGAGGAACATGGGCGAATCGACAGTCTTTTATAATATCCAACATTGTCCTAAAAAAGAAATTTTATATACGCAACCTCGCCAACGGTTGTATACAAATGTCCGATGCATTGAAGTACATATTGCCTTTGAAGGACGGGACGAGGGCTAGCTTGCCTAGCGGGGCGGGTTTTCTCACGCGGAAAGCGCGATTCTCCGTCTTCTAACTCCTGCCGTTTCCATAGAGGGGTGTCCGATGTGTCGTTCTGTACTAGTGTAAGTATAAAGCCCAAATCATGCCTTAACAATCATGATAGTGAAAAGAACAACTACCTAAACACAAGGATAAAAGCCCAAGTCTAGTAAACCAAACAAGAGAAAATGCAAGCCAAATCACAAGCACATGCGACAGTTTAACGACAACAACAATGGAACACAAAACATGGAGCCTTGTTTGATACCCTGGCTAGCAACTAGATTAATTGTTAGTCGACTTAGGCCTAGCCACGTCCATAAGTAAATAATCTTGAGGCCTTATTCAAATTTTATCTTCATGTTGTTTATGAGTTTAGTAATATATTATTAAGGACGGAAGGTGAAACCACAAGAAATATTTTGTATGAAGTGGCTCCAAGTTAAGAATCTAGCTAGGACAATTTTTTTTCTACATGAGCTGATCAACTAAATTAAAAACCACGTGATACATGAACAAACTCCAGATGATCTAGTTGATCAGTTCATGTAGAAAAAAAATATTGGTAATAGTTTCTTCATGTGTCTTCATGTTTTATTTACATTATCCGGTTTATTTGGACCATATGTTATGTTTGAATTATAAATACATAAAAATATGGGTTTGAATGTAGAAGTATGAATAATTGTGATGTCGAATATGAGTTTAGAGTGTTCGCATATGCCTGTTTTTTGTCTTATTTTGTTAGTAATAATTAACAACAAATTATAAAGTAAACACATCACAACACAGTTAGTTAATAACTACAAACCGTAACATTATATGCTAGAGGAGGACCACAAAAAATGCTCCAACCCCCCAAGATAGGGCCCCACAAGAATGCTCTGATATATTGTTCTTTTAGACGCATAGGGCCCCACACCCAGACGAATTTCTACACCGTACCCTTTACCAATATTGTATGAGTATTCAAAACTAATTTTCTGGCTTGAGGGCATGTACAACACTGACCATCAACAATATATAAGTGTGTAGTGTAATATTTTTAGCAACGCTGATGTGCTCGACAACTCGAGCACCCTCTGGCTGCTCGGCAGTGTGCATGTAGTCAGGCAATACGCGATCGATCGATGTGCATTCCACGTCCAACAAGCTACGAGCATCGATGTCGCACCGTGCAGTGTGAACCGAGCCTTTCCATGTTCCAGAAAAATTAGTGGGCTTGTAGGTTTGATTTAAACTCTTGTAATCTTTTATTGCCCTAGTTTTTCTTTTCTGTTAGTTTGGACAAGTTCATTTATCCTATGATAGTGATACCCAGCTTCTTCTAAGTCGTACGGGAAAACATAATGGACACTAGGAGTGTGTGTTTCTCAGCTGGCCCAATGTGCACATTTAGTACTCCTGGCGCACGAAAAAAGCTAGAGTAAGGGACATGCCATTTTTGCTCACAAAGCATATGCTTCCACTGCAGAAAACTCAATTTTCAAATCCAAATAATTTATATATTTTCAATCCATATAATTTTGTATATATTAATGGGTCAAAATTGAACATCAATAAACATCATAAAAATAGCGCGCCTTATATTTTGGGACAGATGAATTACTTTATTTTATCCTTTACTTCCACGTCAAACATTCAATGAATAGAGGTTAGAAATTAAACCTTATTCCTACAACAATTCTTCAACCTGATATGGATCCAATGGTATCAAGTTCATACACCATAACCCACAAAATCTATTAATAGATTAACCGCTGGTTAGAACATGAATTTGAGAAAACGGAAAAACGCACATCTTGCAGGGATCGAGGGAGTATTGGAAAAACGTGCGACCAAAAAAGTGGCTCGTTGCCTCTTCTGATGGGACAAGTTCTATTCATGAAAATGCATCATGCCTTTGAAAAGTGTATCTCATATAGAAATGAAGGGTAAACTATGACTTATTTGAAACACATATAAATGATGGGAAAAGCTACTCTAAAGCGCCGTACGCGCGCGGCTCCTAGCGGCGGCTGTTTGCTAGGAATTTCCCCTATAGGGGAGAGCGCATGCATGCATGCATTAGTTTGCCACATCACGGGTGGCATCACCGAATTAATTTCTAAATTCGGAAATTCAAAATGATTTATCTTTTAAACCGCTATTCCGATTGGAGATCCGTTTGCACCATTAAATTCGTCTCGATGAGAGATTCAAATCTAGATCTCATGTTAATATGTTTTGACGAATTTTTTTTTTCACACCAGTTACCAGATTAGTAACGAACAGTTACCATGATAATTTTAGATGGTTACCAGATAAAAATTTGCACGTTTTTAGACATTGCAACATAACTATTTATCGAGTGTGAAGAATTTGTAGTGATGTGCATAGCTAGAGATGACGAGTTTAAGCATCTAGAGAGCTAAAAGATGATATCATTTATACAAAACAGTATCCATGCACTCTTAAATTAGTGCAGAACAGCGTACAGAAAACCTGATAATTAAGTTATTATAATCTGATAGGTTAGTTATAATAATCTGATAACTACGACGGAAAAAAAAGGTGTCAGAACATGGCAACATGAGATCTAGTTTCGTAGATCTCGTCGCGACTAATCCAGAAGTGAAAACGGATTTTTAATCGGATTATCGGTTTGATAGATAAAAGTTTTTTAGTTTACTCGATGGGAAGAATCTAGTCTAACATCATCGCTTACATCACCCGCATGCATGCAGTGTAATAGCCGCCGCTGGGGAGCTCGTTTCAGCGGCGCCGCTCTGTAGTCCTATCCATAAATGATAGTGATGCAGCTGAGGCCTCGCTGGATCATCATATCCAGAACGCAGAAGCGTTGAAGTTCATTAGGTAGCGTGACATGACGTAGGACCGACCAGACGTGATTGGCTCAGCCAAGAGCTCGCCATTCTTGCCGTACTTGACGCGGAACATGGTCACGTGGAGCAGCCACTTGTCCCCGCCGCCCAACCTCTGACTGTAGCGGACACCGTCCCGCAGCGCGGGCTCGACGAGGCAGAACATTCCGCCGCCTCCGCCGGTGTGTAAGAGAACACGCTTCCCCTCTAGCGGCTCTTCCAGGAAAGTCAGTTCCTCCTGGTCCACCTTCCACGCCGGTGCCATCACTTCAGGTCCATCGTCATCGTCCCCGATGGCCGGGACGTCGCAGGAGCAGAGGTGTTCGTACTCGAAGGGGCGACCGTCCTCGTCCTCGGTGCGCACCATGCGGGTCCCGACCCAGGCGTCGAGGTCTTCGTCGTAGCGCGCCTCACCTCTGAACGGCAGGTACCAGTCCCCACGCCGCGTCCACTCTCCGGTCTCCGTGTCCAGCGAGAAAGTGCCCAGCTTCATCTCCCACCGCTTCTCTTTTTCTTCGTCCACCATTATTCTTAGATCCTCACTTGATTTCTTGTGCCTCTCACGCTCCTCTTCTTCTTCTTCTTCTTCTTCTTCTTCTTCTTCTTTCTTGCCAGCTGTTCTTGACGGAGACAAAGATGGTGCGGCCGTCTGGATGCAGCGCGGTCGCTGAGATGAAGGTGCTCCACTCGTCGCGGTGGCGGAAGAACGGCGGCGGCGGCATGGGGCTCCTCTCTCAGATCCAACGCCGTTGCGGCCTTGTGCAGTAGGGCTCAACCTCCTCGCGGGGGCAGAAAGAGCAGCTGCTGTTGTCCATGTCCAAGTGGGTTATGGTAGATTCAGTGGGGCAAAGGTATGGCAGCCCGTCGCCGTTGCCAGAATCGAACGTGTACAGTTTGCCGCCAGCAGCCACGGTTGGGTAGTAACGGTCCCTGAGCTCGCACGGAAGAGAGTTATCCATGTCCATCGCCCCAGTCTCCGTGTCGTAGACCAGTGTCAGTCCGCGGCCGTCGCCATCGTTGTCCTCGTCGTCAACCTCCTCGCCGAAGCGATCGGAGTGACTCGTGACGACGATGTTGCTGCCCACGGCATGGAAGCACGGGTATGAGCCGACCGTCAGGAAGCCGAGGCGGAGGAGGGGCTCGGGGAGGCGCTGCGGATCGCAGCCGTCGCCGCCACCGCCCAGCAGGTCGTCCAAGCTGAGCTTGCGGATGGAGAAGCCATGCTTCCAGTTGTCAAGCGCCAAGTACAGATGGCCCCGCGGCTGCAGTAGCTGGTTCGAACCGCAGCCGCCGCAGAAGGCCGACCGTTTCGACGACGACGCAGCCGTAATCCCGTGTGCTGGGTCCCGGTTAAAGCTGTCTACGTCGGACGAGGTGTATGGTCGTGACGATGATCCACCTAGCGAAAGGGAGCCGCGGCGTGAAGAGAGAAGGGAGCTGCCGCGTGCAGATGCAGGTCGCCGGAGATTGGAGAGAAGCGGCGGCAGAGACCGGGCGAGCCACATTGTGTACGTACTTGCGTTGGCTATCCTGGTTTTTCATTGTCCGATTCTTTTGATGCAATCTCGGCCCAAAATCTTTGCCTACTATTTTCAATGAAGAAGCAAACAAGTTGTCAGATCCGAGGCCCATATAAACACTAGAAATAAGGGATAAATCCCCCAGGCCCGTAAAATAACAGCCCGGCTACCTAGGTATAACAGCCCGAGAGGCAAATCGCATTCATGCAACAAAAAAAAAGGCAAATCGCATCACGCGTGGATCAGCGCGCTGCTCTCGCCAGATGCAGGCTGCCTGTCCACGCCATATCATGTGAAATGTAGATATAGCCACCTAATTTTTTTTATAATAGTATGTCGCTACAGCTATAGGATATTCGTACCAAATTTTAAAAAATCCGCTCCGCATTCGTATTCGAATAAAATCCGATCCGCATTCGTATTCGACAACATCCGTATTCAAATCCCATATTCGTTTTAAAAATATGAAAACGGATGTGAGAAGGGCATTATCCGATCCGCATCCGATCCGTTTCCACCCCTACATATGATATGGTTTAACCCTCCTAGAGGATCCAATGTGAGATGTGTTAACACCTTTTGTTGTCCCTTTTTCTTTTTCCCTCCCCTTTTCTTGTTGGCTTTATTTTCACGATGTGGCTTTAAATATTGTTTGTTTCAATAATTTTCACGATGTGGCTTTAAATATTGTTTGTTTCAATAATACACACTAAGCTTGGTTTTACGGGGACTATTGCATATTTTTTGTTTTGGTTTCAAAGATGGAAAACCTAACTTATTACTATATTAGTGATGTGGAGATTGTCTTACTTATTACAGATCATACTTATTTCAAGCAGTGATAATTGTAGATCACATAGGTGATTAAGATATAAGGTAATCTCTCTAAACTGTTCATTTGTAAATCTTTTTCGTGTTGGCCCTCATCCAAAGTTACGTCGTTATCGGCCCAGTTGGCCATTAGGAAGTATTGACAATTCAATAATTGATGTTGTCCTTGATGCTTTTGTACCGCTACGCTGTCACGGAGTGGCTCGAACTAGTCATGCATTCCCCGTCGAAGATTCATATGGAGTCGTATTGGAACTCCTCAACCACAAGTTGTCGCAACACCACCTTCATTAATGTGATATCGTCGTATGGCGTCATCGTCCGTACATGTCGATGGTCATGATGGAGGACGTAATTAACCTTGTCGCATTAGCTTTGTCAGCCCTCGTACGGGTAGGTGGCCTCTAACGTGTTGTCGTCAGCAAATATGGTTGTGGACCTGAATTTAGGCCTAATTGGGCATGTTCCCGTAGGTACATTGTTTCATCTCCATAAGCTCAGCAGTGGTAACTACATGGTCAAAGTAGTTAAGCTTCAAGTTAATTTTTCTAAGCAACATAGTACCTGGATAATGACTATCGTGTCACCTCGGCATAAAGATCTCCCCTCTAGATCAAAAATAAGTATGCTCTAGACATGAAAACGGTCTTCACTATATGCTTTGACCTCTTGTATACGTATAAAATCCATAATTCAATAAGAACTAGAAAATACTCCGCGCGTTGCAGCAGGAATTCTTTATAAAAATTGTAATATAAACGAAAGGACATATGACACATGCAATGGGATTTTTTCTGAAATATTCAGGATTCGATTGGACACAATAATCAAAAATCTAAATCTAATCAATGTATAATATTTGTATATTTAACAACTAAAATTGATGAGGTAATTGTATGGATAAAAGAATTTATAATACAAATAGTTTTCATGAATGGATAGAAAATCATTAATAAATATGGGATGACATGGATAATAATGGCTCAAATAGTGGATGATGTGGCTTAAGAAATACATGATGTATTATTAATTAGTGGAGATGACATGGACAATTGATTGGTTAAGAGAATGGATGATGTGGATAGCTTGCATGTTGAGATAGAAAAATAATTAATGAAGTTAGTGGGGTTTTGCTTTATAAGAAGTATAGATTTAGACATACTTTTCAAGACAAATGTATACGCATGATTTTAAAATTGTCAATCTGAATAATTGAAATGATGGTCCTAATAGCGACTTTAGAATCCTAATAACAATTTCAGAAGGTCGACCCTCGTACGTAAACCTGGGCATATCCCGATCCGGGCTGGGTCACGGGCCGGGCTTGTAAAAGCTCGACATGCAAAAGTCAGGCCCGGGCCCGGCTGGGCCGGGTCACGGGCCAGGCTTGTAAAAGTCCGACATGCAAAAGTCAAGCCCGGGCCCGGCCCATCAGAAAACACCTATTTTGTATTAAAATATATTAAATAAATCATTTTCGGAGTATAATAACACCTATTATTTCTCTAAAATGCTAAAAATCATCAATTTCCGAGCTTTGTCGGGCTTCCGGGCCGGGCTTATTGCACAAAACAGAAACCCGGACCCGGCCCGATGCCTGGCTTTGCCCCGGATAATGTCGGCAAATGTGGCTGGGTTTCAAGTCACACTAAGCATGGAACGTAGGTTGCTCCAAACGAAGCGAGCCAAGACGCAATGGAAGAAGACATGTTAGCATCTTCTGATAAAGGGTAGAGCGCGCAATCTCCATTGGTTGTCCTCTATGCTCGATGATCTGTTCATTCGAGGGAGGCGCTCTCGAGCTAGCTGTCACATGAAAATTCCGATCTTTAGAGGAAACGAGGGCTTTCCCAACTTCGACAGGACTGGGGATGATCAGATCTTAACCGAGCTCGTTAATTATATAGAGATTTAGTAGAATACTTGCCCCAAACTTCCCAGGCCCATGACACACTCCGAGTAATGTTTTTTCCTACTTCGTCATCGGAGGAGATCCTGTTTGGCTCTACTCGCTTGGCTACATTTTCCTTAGACCTAAAAGCATGTACAATAGAGATGACTGAGCAGGCTATAAGCTATTTATATATTAAGAGTATCCTACGTGGAGGCGAGAGAAGAGAGCGAGCGCTTCATCAAGCACCTGGCTATAGCACAAGCGACGAAGAAAAGCTGCTCACATGCAACCATGCAAGTAGCCCTTGGTCCACACCTTCCAATCCTGTAACCCCATGCAAGTTTACTAATTTAATAACCATGGTATAGCAAGCCTAAGAGCAAATACAATAGTGGGCTATAAGCCTGCCTATTTGGCATTTTTGCTTATGTGGAGGAGAAAGATAATGAAAAAGTTAGAGAGTGGAGTCTCATGGAAGAGCCAAACTCTACGTGTGCTCCTAGGCAAAAAGAGTAAATGCGAGGAAAGAGAAAGAGATAAATGGTGGGTGATGACTAAACTAATAGTCAACCTTATAACTAGCCCTATTGTATGAGTGGTTGTTAGTGTTGGCTGTTGATGACGTGGCAATGTCATATAGCCGGCTGCTAGCTATACTATTAAACATTCTCTAAGAGGCAACTTATTATACAAACCTGGCTACAAGATGACATGGCAGGCCTCTGGAGCCGATGTTAGACTATATATGTCACGGCACGTGACATATCTCTTAACCACCTAAATTGAGGAGAATCGATTATTGTGATCTCCCATTTATGGTTAGAGTTTGTAAATCTGTCTATATATTGACTAAGCAATACAACGACCCATGTGTGGTCTATTGTCTTACATGGTATCAGCCAAAAAAATCCTAAACCCTAACCCTGCTTCCGCCGCCCCTCCTCTCTCACCATAGCCGGCCGCCGCCGCCGCCCCCCCCCCCCCCCCCTCCCTCTCCTCCTCCCTCTACCTCTGCCATGGCCCCAGCCGAGCCCCATCCCAACGCCCATCTGTGGGCGCAGGCCACCGCCATCACCCACGTTCGCTCGCTGGTTCCGATCGTCCTCGACCTCAAGGTTCCCTCCTTTCCCAAGTGGCGCACTTTCTTCACCATCGCCGTCACCACCTACGCGCTCGAGGATCACCTCACCACCGCCACCCCGCCGACCGACGCCACGTGGCTCCGCCTCGACGCCACTATGCTTCGTTGGCTCTACGGCTCCATGGCGATGGACATCGTCGATCTTGTCATGGTGGACAACGCCACCGCCTTCACGGTCTGGACTGCCGTCACCGCGCTCTTGAACGACAACAAGAAGACCCGTGAGATTTATCTCTCCGAGGAATTCAGGAACATTCGGCAGGAGAGCCGCTCCATCAACGACTACCTCCAACTACAGAAGACGGCTGCCGATGCGCTCGCCGAGGTCGGGGCGCCCGTGTCCGACTCAGACCTCGTCACCAACGTGATCAAGGGGCTCCACGAGGACTTCGACGGCATTGCCGATCTCGCCCCCTCATCAAGCCCTTCCCGAGCTTCCTGGAATTCCGCAGCATGCTGCTGCTACAAGAGCTGAAGGTGAACCGGCGCGCCGCATCGTCCTCTACCTCCGCCTCGGCCTTCGTCGCCGCCAAACCCGGCCCTGCCGGCCCTGCACCCCCGCCACCCCTACCGCCGGCCACGCTGGTGGTCCTTCTGGCTCCAACAGCGCCCAGCCGTGGCGCCTCCGCCTAACCCCCATGCTGGTCCTGGCTACGGCCGGTACAAGGGCAAGAAGCCCCATGGCGGCTACGGCCCAAGAACCCCAGTCCGGGTGGCGCTGCTCCTATGCCCACCCCGTTCAACCCATGGACAGGGGCCATCCAGATGTGGCCCATGCAGCCGCACGGCGCCGGAGGCAGCATCCTCGGCGCTGGACCTCGCCCTCGCCCACACGCCTACATGGCCGCAGCTCCGCCGCCTCCTTCTACCACCCCACGGTGGTGTTCCCCACGGCCAGGCCTACTTCGGCGCTCCCTACGGCGTCGCCTCCTCCCCTGCACCGTCGGCATCGGCGCAGACCTGGGATCCCACCGCCCTCGCCCAGCACTTCAGCACCATGACGATGCAGCCGCCCACCCCGGAGTGGGTCATGGACAGCGGCGCCACCGCTCACCTCTCCAACAACACCGGTATCCTCTCCTCTCTATCTCCCCATCCTCCTTATAATCATGTCACTGTCGGAGACGGTTCCTCCGTTCCCGTCTCCGCGTCCGGGCATGCCTCTTTCCCTTCTTTTTTCCAATCGCCCTCTTCATCTTAATCATGTCCTTGTTACACCTCGCATAATTAAAAATCTTGTCTCTGTGCGTCAATTCACCACTGATAATAACTGTTCTGTTAATTTTGACCCGTTTGGTTTCTCTGTGAAGGACCTCATTACCCGGCGTGAGCTTCTTCGGTGCAATAGTACGGGGGAGCTCTATTCTTTTCAGCCATCGGCGCCTCGAGTTTTCACCACCACCACCCCCACTCCTGATGTTTGGCATCGTCGTCTAGGTCACCCCGGTCATGACGCTTATCGTCGTCTTTCACAACATATTTCGTTACCTTGTAATACAAATCATAGCACTCTTTGTCATGCTTGTCAGCTTGGTCGTCATGTACGTTTACCGTTTTCTTCTTCCACTAGCAAAAGTACCCGCCCCTTTGAGTTAATACATTGCGATCTTTGGACATCTCCGGTTTTAAGTAATTCTGGTTACAAATATTTTCTCGTTATTCTTGATGATTTCACTCATTATTTATGGACTGTCCCTCTACGCCAAAAATCCGACGCTTACGCCTCACTCGCCTCTTTTCGCGCCTTTGCCCAAACCCAATTCAACCTAGCTCTCGCGGCCATCCAGATGGATAATGGCCGTGAGTTCGACAACGCCAAACTCCATTCCCTCGCCGCCGCACACGGTATACATATACGATTCTCATGCCCATACACCTCCCAACAGAACGGTAAAGCCGAGCGTATCATCCGCACTGTCAATGACATTGTGCGTCCCCTCCTATTCCAAGCTAGTTTACCTCCTCCTTTTTGGGTAGAAGCCCTCCACCACGCCACCTATGTTCTGAATCGCCTCCCCACAAAAACCATTAGCGCACCCTCTCCCTATTTTGCTCTTCACAACACCCACCCAGATTACTCCTCTCTCCGCGTTTTCGGTTGTCTATGCTATCCTAATACCGCCGCCACCATGCCACATAAACTTGCACCCCGGTCCAGCGCATGTATGTTTCTCGGTCACTCCCCTCACCACAAGGGCTATCGTTGCATGGACCTCACCACCAACCGCATCATCATCTCTCGCCACGTCGTTTTCGATGAGTCCACCTTTCCTTTCGCCTCCACGCAGCCTCTGCCCGCTGCCACTTACGAGTTCCTCGACCATGACATCCTCCCACTCGTCGTACCACCGGTCGTGCAGCCCGCCACACCGGCTCCCTCCCCTCCACCGTCGCCGGCTCCTCCCCTCCACCGTCGCCGGCTCCCTCCCCTCCGCCGTCGCCGCCTCCTCGCGTGCATCGCACGCGTAGCACCTCCGGCATTCACGTCCCACCCCGTGAGCGGCTTAACCTGCATGTTTCTGTCAACAGGTATTCACCGGTTCCCACATCCGCTCGTGCTGCCCTCAAGGACCCTAACTGGCTCGAGGCTATGACAGCGGAGTACCGCGCACTCCTCGGCAACGACACTTGGGAGCTCGTTCCTCCCCCTCGGGATGCTAACATCGTCTCCGGCAAGTGGGTTTTCCGCCACAAGCTGAAGCCCGATGGCTCGCTTGACCGCTACAAAGCACGCTGGGTGCTTCGCGGTTTCTCCCAGGAGCACGGTGTCGACTTCGACGAGACTTTCAGTCCGGTTGTCAAACCGGCCACGGTCCGTGTCATCCTCTCCATCGCCATCTCTCTTAAATGGGAGACTCGCCAGCTCGACGTCAAGAATGCCTTCCTCCACGGCAAGCTCGCCGAGGTCGTCTATTGTCGTCAACCCACCGGCTTCACCGACTCTGCTCGCCCCGACCACGTTTGCCGCTTGAACCGTTCGCTATACGGCCTCAAGCAGGCTCCTCGCGCGTGGTACCAGCGCTTCGCGACCTTCATCACCTCGACCGGCTTCACGTGTTCTCGCTCCGACACGTCACTGTTTGTTCTCCAGTGTGCAGAGGGTACTGCATATCTACTGCTGTACGTCGACGACATCGTCCTCACCGCCTCCTCGCCGCGCCTCCTCGACCGGATCACCACTTCTCTCAGCTCTGAGTTCGCCATGACGGACATGGGCAGTCTTCACTACTTCCTCGGCATCGCGGTCACCCGCGACTCCTCCGGCATGCACCTCTCGCAAGCCAAGTACGCCGCCGAGATTCTGGACAAGGCCGGCATGACTGCATGCACGCCTGCGACGACGCCGGTTGACACGGCGCCCAAGCTCGCCACCACCGCTGGTGCTCCCGTGGCGGACTCCACGGAGTACAGGAGCCTCGCCGGGGCTCTCCAGTACCTCACCTTCACGCGTCCTGACATCGCGTACGCCGTCCAGCAGGTGTGTCTTCACATGCATGATCCTCGCGAGCAGCACCTGGCTGCCATCAAGCGCATCTTGCGCTACATCAAGGGCACGCTCTCTCATGGACTTCAGCTTCACGCCTCTACGCCGGACTCCATGGTCACCTACACCGACGCTGACTGGGCCGGCTGCCCTGACACTCGTCGCTCTACATCGGGCTTCTGTGTCTATCTTGGGGACAACCTAGTCTCTTGGTCCTCCAAGAGGCAACACACGGTCTCTCGGTCCAGTGCCGAAGCCGAGTACCGTGCGGTTGCCAACGCCATCGCTGAAGCTAGCTGGATTCGGCAACTTCTTCACGAGCTCCATCGTCCATCTCCTCCGGCTACAGTTGTGTTCTGTGACAACGTCAGCGCCGTCTACATGTCCACGAACCCTGTCCAGCATCAGCGCACCAAACACATCGAGATCGATCTCCACTTCGTTCGTGATCGTGTTGCTCTAGGACAAGTCCGTGTGCTTCATGTCCCCTTGTCTCGCCAGTTTGCCGATATCCTGACGAAGGGGTTACCATCACCGTTGTTTCTGGATTTTCGGTCCAGCCTCAACGTCCGCTCTCCTCCCGTTGTGACTGCGGGGGAGTGTTAGACTATATATGTCACGGCACGTGACATATCTCTTAACCACCTAAATTGGGGAGAATCGATTATTGTGATCTCCCATTTATGGTTAGAGTTTGTAAATCTGTCTATATATTGACTAAGCAATACAACGACCCATGTGTGGTCTATTGTCTTACAGCCGAGAGTCGACTCTCTTATTGCCCATGCTCTAAAAGGTAGGATATTTGTAAACAAGGCTTTGCCAATGATCATAATGATTTGCTGTGATCAATAAAGTGCGGAATTCTATAAAAAAAAAAAACTAACCCTCAATTGTCACGCGATATAATATGGACTAGGAGAAGACGAGTCCAAGTGGAGCATATAATATGTTGCGAATGCATGAGCCGCTGGTCTGCCTTTTTTGAGTCGCTATTTTTCTTTTTGAGTCCTAGGGATCAGAATCAGAACGTACGGTTACCGTGTCTCACGTGTGCACTTAAATTCAGTATCAGAAAAGCTCACATGGAGTAGTTCTATGTCATGGACGTTTTAGCCGGACTTGTCACATGCTGCAGCAAAACACTAACAAAGGTTGTGACCTTGTCAGCAGTAGCACCACGTTGCAGTCCACATGGGTATGGCCTTCTTCTTTATCTTTTTTTTTTTGAGGACAAGGTGGTCGTACCACCGCTCGAATAGATAGAAAGAATTGACCCAGTTTATAAGGGAAACCGGGTCCAAAAACCATACAATCTGTACAAAAGAATGACACAAACGAAGCGACTCGTCGCCCACACGATCCAAGTCGACAAACGCCACAACACACACCACCAGCTCCGGGGCCGCCGCCCCGGCGTAACAACCAGAACGACCTTCGCATTGCCCGAAAGCGATCCAGTCATGGTCCACGAACCCCCTGCCCCCGTAGTCTTCATCCAGGTTGCCACCAAAACCACCATGAACCGGGGCCGCCGCCCCGGAGAAGCAACCAGATCGACCTTCGCATTGCCCGAAGATGATCGAGTCAGGTCGACGAACCCTCTGCCCGCGCAGTCTCTATCCAGGTCGCCACCCAGACCCCGCTAGACAACGGCTCTGCCTCATAGAACCGTCGTAGCGAGGGAGACCGAGGCCGCCGCCTCGACGTCCACCACCATCCGGGGCCGCCGCCCCGACGTCCACCACACACGACCACCCGCCCATTTTGCACATCCGCCGCGAAACCGTCGCACCACGCAGGCCAAGAGCTCCAAAGCGGCGCCTCCAACAAGGTAGTGACGAGATCGTCACCGTCGCCCGCTCCCGAAGAGCTAGATTTTCACCCGGAGCTCTTGGTACCACACGCGTTAGTCGAGGTCGAAAAGCTCCACAACGACGCAAACAAGAAGGAGAACGACGCCCAAGGGCGCCGCCGTCGTCGGCACCGACCGAAGTCCGTGCGAGCTTTCGCCCGGAGTTCAACCCGACCGCAAAGCTTCGGGAGCCGCAGGATGGCGTCCTGTTCGAGTCATCAACTGCCGAGCACCACCGCATGCCGCTGCCGCCGCGGCACCTCCCTCCACGGCATCTGGCATGCCCTCTGCCGCCGAAGCAGCCGCATGTCCGGGGCCGCCGCCCCGGCTTCCTCCGCGGTCAAACCGTGCGACCGCGGCCACCTGCCTCCACGCTGGTGCGACAGCCCCCGCACCGCACGACCGCCGCATCACACCAGGTCCTCCTCCGCAACCACCAGCCAAACCTCCTCGCTCCGCACCGAAGAGATCGAGCAGCGTCTCACCTCCCCATCGCAGCACCTTCATCACACCGTTGCACACCACCAGCAGCCGCGCACCGCGACGGCCCACAGCCCCGGCCCGCTGCGAGCCCAGATGGGGCCCGTCCGCAGCAGACCGCAAGCAGCACGGACGCCTCGCTCCATCCTCGCGTCCGCACGCGCAGCAACCCCTCCTCGCCGGCAATTCGCGCAGGGCAGACGCGGCTGCCACTCCAGCCTCACGCACCGCCCCGCAAAGCACGCCGCCGCTCGGGCCCGCCGGGCCCAGATCGAGCCCGAACAGGCCCACAACTGCCGACGGCGAGCACGGCTTCATCCCCGCATCGATGGCGCCCTTCGTCGCAGTCACCGTCGCCAGATGAACCTCGCCGGCCGCCATCTCCCCCCGAGCCCGCCGGCTCGGCTTCCCCATCCCCGACCGCCACCGCCCCCACGGGCCGGTCTGCCACCATGCGAGACGCGAAGACCTCCCCCCCGACCACCATTGGGCAGCGGGGGGTGCCGCCACCGCCGCGGACGAGGCCAGCGGCGGCAGCGGCAGGGAAGCGCCGGACTTGGAGAGAGTTGGCGGCGCGGTTTTTGCTCCCCTGGCGCCGCCTGGGGAGCGGCGCGAGGGGCTTTTTTGTGTTTTACTCTTTGCATACTTCAAGCACAAGGTGCCTTCTTCTTTATCATTCATACAATTAACCTACAGTACCTTTTTGTTCTCCGGGACAGCGGCGGCGGCATTATATCTAGCTGAACCAGATATGGCAGGTCCGGTCTTTCACTTATACTACCAGCATATTTAAACAAACCGTGGTACAACTCCCGAGACAATAATAAACAGAAATGACCAATCCGTGAGTCTCCACGACAACAATTACTAGTACATGTCCCCAACAAAAATCAGCACTCAAGCAAATCGGGCAAGTCTGGCGCAGCAGCACAGAATCTGTCTGGCTATGTTCTCCACGCCCACGGCATCAACTCCGAGGTCTTGCGGTTGAGGCTGACCAGGCTGCGTCGCTTTGCTGCAGCGTGCAACGACGAAAACGAAGAGCGCAGAGGCAAGAAAACCAGCAATGAAGCAACCTACCCCGATGCGGAGCCCACTCCTGGTGAAATGTATGTGGTGGGAGGAAGACGATGCAGCCAGCTGCGCGTGTGGCGGTAGGTCGCCGGTGGCGCCGGCGGCCTGTGCCAGAGGTGGCGGGAGCAGCGGCGCAGCTGGGCCGGATGGTGGACGTAGGTCGACGGTGGCGCCGGCGACGGGTAGCAGAGGTGGCAGGAGCAGTGCTGCAGCTGGGCTGGATGGTGGAGGTAGGCTGGCGTCGGGTAGCAGAGGTGGCGGGAGTACCGGTGCAGCTTGGCCGGCTGGTGGCGGTAGACCGATCGTGGCGGCGGCGGCGGCCGGTGAGAGAGGTGCAGTAGGATGGCCATTTTTTTTTTGAACAGAGTAGGATGGCCATTTTGTGCTAGTGGCGGCGAGAAGAGCGACCTGGCGGCCGCGGGCGCCCGCGACGGCGGAAGGGAGCGCGGACACCGCCGAGGAGAGGAACGCGAGGAGCGCGTCGGCGAGGCGGTCTGCGTCCACGGACCCCGTCCGCGCGAGCTGGGAGAGCACGGTGGCCGCTGCCGCGAATTAGGCCATGGGCGTGGCGGGGACGGCCTGCGCCATGGCGATGGCGGTGGCGCAGAGGTGCTGGATCCACCTCCCGCTGCGAGCGGCCGAGGCGGGCGAGGATGGCCGCCGTGATGTCGGGCTCGCCGGAGAGCAGGGAGAGGTCGGGGCCGTCTCGGGAGCGTGAGGTCTTTGCTGGGCGGTGGAAGGTGAGAGAGTGTGAGTAGAGATTGAAGACGAGGAAAGTGAGTGTGGGGCTGTCTGATTGCCTTTTTCTTTATCTCAATTATATAAATACTATATAATTGTTACTTGTTTTTAAACTATCTATTCGAACTGCTCTTGTATTGTACGATTTATGCAAACAATAACTATTTTAGTTTATGCTTTCTGAATTCCAAGTGATGTAACATGTGTGGATTATATGTTATTCGCACATTATTATAAGATTTAGTCATGGCATATATTACTAAACAAAAAACTCGCTAACAATCAATACTCCCGGTCAATCTAGCATGCAAACACAGCCTGTGGCGTGGCGGCGGTGGGAGGAACCCTAGCTTCTGCCTACCAGAGCGGGCGGTTGTTGGTTAATTTCTAGCCTTTAGATCGTTGCCGCTAATTAGTACAAAACAAAAACATAAGCACGTATGGAACTTGCAGTGCAAAGCTAGCTCTTTGATCAATTTGCTAGTACACCCGTACGAGTAGCTAGGATCCAGCTAGCTAGCTCGGATCGTAACAGCGATTCTTTCCTTTTTTTTTTTTTTTGCAAAAACAGCGATTCTTTCCTGCACTCTCTTTGTGAGGCGTCCTCCGGAGGATCCCGCACTCACATCCTCCGCCTCCGCAACCGTTAGATCAAGACGCGGGCGGCCGTTTGATCTGATCAGGCCCACCCTGCCCACGTGCACAGCACAAGAAAAATCCCCTTTTCCTGGCATACACGGAAGTCCCCGTCGCTCGCTATCTCGCCGCAGCACTGTTGCCGCTTGCGGACACGCCGTCGTCGTCCATCACGCCGGCCCTCCTTCCAGCTCGTGATTTTCACTTGGAGCAACGCGTCGCCGGTTTGCATCAGCGCCGTCGTGCCCTGGAAGCAACGCGACTCCACGCTGGCAGCAGCGACGCCGTGCCCTGGCAGCACCTCGTATCCACACTGCCAGAAGCGCCGTCGTGTACCTCCAGTACACCATCTCAGCTGTGGCAGCACCGTGCTTCCATGTTAGCAGCAAGGCCGTCGCGCCTTGGTAGCACCGCCGACAAGCGCTGGGAGCAACAATGCCTACCCTCGCAGCTTCACCGTCGTCGGAGAAGAAGCTAGCGCCGCCACCGTTCCTTGGTAGCACCGCCCTCTACCATTGGTAGCACCACCGTCGTTCATTGGTAGCACATTCGCACACCTACGGCAGCATCTTCACACATCTACGGGAGCACCACCGCCGTTCCTTGAGAGCACCTCCGCCCACCTATGGAGCACCTCCGCCCACCGTTGGCAGCAATGGCGCCCATCGCTGGCAGCACGGCCGCAAGCATGGGAAGCATCAGCACCCTTCTTCGGTAGCGCGGCCGTCGGGTCCTTGCAGCACCGCCGGCGGGAGGCGGCGCCGCCTTGCAGCATCGGCGTAGCGACGTAATTCACCTGTTTCCAGCACCACAACCTGCACCACCGTCAATTTGGGGGGACAAAAAGTTTTGCTGTTTGGAAGGAGAGAGGGCTGGGATGCTGGATGGCAGAGGAAAATGAGGGTAGCCACCGGAGGCGTGTGGCCTGACCAACCATGGGAGCCAGCGGCGGGCGGGCCGGTGGCCGAACGGCAGCATAGCCATGGCGGAGCAAAATTATTGGAGGTAGTGCGTCGGGAGAGAGAGGAAAGGGGAAACGAATGGGGGAGAGAAGAATTCGGAAGAGATAAGGCAACACGTGGTGGGGCCCTCACTGTCTCCAGGCTAAGGACGCGTGGCGCGCGCGCAGTCCGGAGGTCGCGAGACGCGCGAGCCTCCGGCTGAACCGAAGCGTTTTCCCTTTGTGAACTAGCGACGGAACGAATACACGTAAAAACGGATCGATTGCCACAGGACTGTATCGTGCCTGTCCTTGCTCTCTCTCTATTTCTTTGTAATTTTCGTTGTTACAAGCAGCAGCCCTGCCGGTGCTTAAATACACGTCCATGAGGACTAGACTTTGTAGAATCAGGAGTAGGAATCCTAAATCTAATTGGACTCGTACGTAAGAACTGTCCTAAACAGAATTCTACACAAACTTGGTAGGAATCTTTCTAGGACTCTTGGATAACCAAGTTGTATCCAAACACACAACTAGGTTAACACCTTCAGCGGTGAAAGGGAAAGAACACGTGTGTCTCGAGCGCGGTTTTTCCACACCGTCGTTAGCGTCCCTGCTCTATCCAACGACCCGAAACGTTCTAAGATTCGTGCCTGGTGTTTTACACTTTCAACCTGGACAAAATGTCATCTTCGCACTAAAGGCAGCCAAAATGTACCTGTACACTGTGGCCCGACCTCATCCTCCTCACCATCTCTCTCGGTGATCCAAGACGGGCGCGGCGACTACATCTGTATATGCTCGACCGCCGTTGACCCGAAGCTGCGGGATTGGGCGAAGATGTTCCCAATCGCCGGCCGCGAATAAGAGGCAGGAGTCCGGCGAACAGGAAGGTGAGGCGGAGGCTCGCAGGTAGAGAAGAAGTGTCACGACATCGACATCGGCATCGAGATGAGAGACGGCGGCCGGCGGCCGGCGGCCAGAATTGAGGTGTCGACCTGGATTCGTTAATCCAATCTGTTGACCCGATGTGGTTTTTTCGATCTGATTTGCTCCTTCGATCTGGATGCAAAACGAAGACCACCATTGTGGATTTTTTTTCCAGTTTCTATTTGTTCCAGATCTTCTCATGTATGTACTCCTTGCAAAATGAATGAACACGTTTGTTACAGATCTTTCCCCTGTACTCCTCTTGCCGTTCCTAATCATGCACAAATTTGTGGATTTTTTCCTCTTTTTTTTCATTTTTTTTCTCAAAATCTATGGAGGATGCTGTTTCTCCGGTCTGATTTGGTTACATATTTCCCATCTGTCCACATATGATTTTGTTCATTTTTCAGCCTGATTTGGTTGGTGGACAGAGTGTTGCGTGCAGCTTCTGACCGTCTCCAGAAGGCTGAGGGCAATGGCGCCACGGGAGAAGAGGAGTGCGACGGCGAGCAAAGGAGGAGGGGGTGGAGGAGCAGAGGCCATAATGTTCGTCGACCTCGCCAACTTCCCGGGATGTGGCGAAGGTTTGGAGCAGGCAGTCCGGTTCTGCAACAACGGTGGCCTCGTCGTCCGGAGCCTCTCGCAGCAGTATCTTCTAAGACGAGACGGCGTCGTCCCCTCACCTTACCCCGGCGAACTCGACTATGTCGGCCGTCTCGGCCCACGGCGGAGTTGCTTCCATTCCCACCTCGACCATGGAGCTCATCTTCGTCCGCGTGCTCGAGCACGCGAAAACGGGGATTTGTTGTGACTGCATTTGCATATCCGATTTTTTCCTCTTTTCCCTCAAGTCTCCGATCTGTTTCTCTCTTTCCTTACAACGGCTTTTGGTGATTTTCTAAATTGTCTAATTTTCGTTTAGATTACTGTGGTGTTCATGGATCTTGGATCACAAAAGCATCTATGATACTATGTTCTTTCTTGTCACATCTGTGTATGCTTCTCCACCCAATTTTTTCAATCTTTTTCAGATCGAAAAATGAATGAAGCATGTACGAAATCTGACAACTTCTTTTAAATCTTCTGTGAATCTTTTATGAGCTAATTTATGATATCTTCTGTGAATGAATTTGACACGCACAGAAATGCTTCAGGAAACCTTTTGACAGAAAAAAAACGTATTGTTCATGCGATGGTAAAGATAAAGAGAAGGGAATGGTGAAACATATTTCATTTGTATTTCTTGTGCGCGTAGGGAAAAAAGGAATAGTAAATTGATAAATATGCTTATAAGAAGTGTACCCCCATATTTGTAAAATGGAGTTGAAAATGAGATACTCTCAGAATTTGTGCTTGTACATAGTTCAGAATCTTTTTTCTCTGCCCACTTATTCTTAGTTGCTCCAGACCTAATCCTGTATGTGTTCTAATTAACGTACTAAAAAGGTCCAGATCCAAATCATCGTACCCAAAAGAAAATCCAGGTTCAGAACCAATGCTCATTCAATTTTGTTTGGTGCAACAAATTATGTGCTAATTGTGCGGAATATTGTATACTAATTATATACTTAACTCATCCAAACCAAACATAGTTCTTTGTCCTGAAATTATGAAATATAAAAAGAGTGAAGGTATACTGTAATACTGTAAAAGAGTGAAGGTAAACTGAAATCCAAATCACTTCCGAAACCAAAATTGGGAAAAACTCAACTCCAACCTGGCATGGTATCTGTCGTGGTGGGATCACGGCAGATGCCATAGGTATGGCTAAGATGGGGCCGAATGGTCGTTGGGGGAATCCGGGGAGGGTTTATGCACTCAAGAAGTGCACACGCAAGAACACGCAAGAACACGAACAAAGAACCAAGAAAGCAAGAACACAAAACACACCACGATGTACCCTGCTTCGGGGCCCTCTTGCGGAGGTAACACCCCTACTGCAGCACTATCCTAGTCAGTGTATAGCTCAAAGTGACAAGTACAAGCTGCTCCTCGAGCTGTATGATGATACAATGGTGAGAACTCGTGGTGGAAGATGATGCTACAAAGAGAGGAAAAGGCACTCCGAGCCTGAACCGAGGTCTCTCCGAGGTGTTCCGAGCTTCCTCTCTCTTTCTCTCTTCTTGATCTCAATCCGTCGTCTCTCTCTCCCTCTAGCAGGAGGGGGTGAAGCCCACTATATAGGCCAGCCGGGTTACCATTGTGCCCCTCGCAGAACACTGTTGCCATGCCTCTGCAACGGTCACCACCGTACCACCGTACCTCGGTCGGGGACAAGACGTGGCTTGCCCATCTCCTGTAGCCTAACGGCAGAGCTAGCATGTCCCCTCTGACCGAGACAGGACGTGGCCTGGCAGAGCTACCTCGTAGCCTTTACCCAGACCTCGCGTGGTCAGCGGTCGGAGACGTGCAGGCCCGCCGAACCCGGAGCACGCCTCTGCCATGCTCCTTGACAGACGCTCCCGTGTCAGGCGCTCTAGTACCCGGCTGGAAGTGACAGGAGCATTGACTCCGGCCCGACCTACAGCCCATCACCTCGGTTAGCTCGGCGCGTCCGTGCCGTACCTTGGGTCTTGCGCTTAATATCTTTTACTAGCTCGGATCTTACTTCCTTCCCACAGCTTCTCCTGCACCCACAACACAAACCACCGCACTGAGGTAGTTAGGTCGGCAGAACATAGCTCGGACTGTGAACCTCGGCCCTGGCCAACAGTATACCTCGGACCCCTCTGGGCCAAAATAGGTCGGCCTGTATTCTCCAGGTCAAGATGAAGCTCGGACCTTCCCAGGCCCAAACAGGTCGGCCCTTTCCGTACCTCGGCACAACTTGGAACACCACCTTATGCCAAGCCTTGACCCTACCCGGGGATACTCCCCCGACATTAGTCCCCGAAGCTGGTGCGGTCCTACGACCTCGGAAGGAGGGCCGTAGCAGGTTCAAAACAAGCCTTACACCACCTCCTAAACCGACCTCCAACATAGTCATGCCGAGGTACCTCCCATACACCACCATCCAATCCGAGGTAGATATGCGAACTGAACTCTCCGAGCTATCTGACTCAGCACCAACTTGCCTCAAGATTTTCCGAGGTACGTGGCGAAGAATCTCTGCCCGGGCTTCGGAATCCGGACCTCTGCCAAGCAGATTCTGACCACACGCCGCCCTCGTCAGCCGGACCCACCGAACAGCGCACCTGCGCACTCAAGTACTTGACCGCCCACGACCCCTCGATTCTGTGCTGACCAGCGCAGGAAATCCGGGGTGGGCGGTTGCCACTCTGCGGCCCACGATGTGGCCGATCGTGCGGCCGCAGACCGCGTAACCGTGCGCCCACTCGCACACGATCCCGCGCCTCCCGATAACCGCGCGGTAGTGGCGCAGTTAATGCGGGCAGTTACCGCGCGCGGCTATAAGTAGGGCCCCACGGGTAACTTCGCCATCTTCTTCCTCCTTCACTCGCCCTCTCGCCTCCATCGCCACCAGTGCCGCCGCTTCCGGTTGAGAAGAAACACGTTCCCGCCGCCGCCGACGAGCAGCTCCTTCGTCGCCGCTGCGACCGCGTCACCGGCGCCGCCCTTCAGCACCTCGTTTTCACGGTATGTACTCCCTTTCCTGATACCCTAGGCATTGCCCTAGGTTTCTTCCTCTTTGCGCTGTGGTTCTTCATATGTTCTTGAATAAAACTCTATTTACCTCCTCCGGTAGATCTTACTTGCATACTTTTTTGGGTAGTACGAGTTTCATACCTCGGATAGATGCTCGCCTAGCATAGATATGCCTCTATATATTAGATAGCCGTCCAACTCCTCCTGAGTTAGCCAGATATAGCCTTAGATTCCAGATTCACTTTTTCCTTTGCTAAACTTCTGTGCATTCTGCAGATTGATTCTGCCGAGATGTCTCCTCCTGAGACTTCGGAACAAACCGAGGTTCCAGACCTCGAACTGGAGGTCGGAGAACGAGCCGGCTGGGAAGGTTCGGATGTAACTCCGGATGAAATCCAGTGGCTCAGGGCGACTCGGCGGATTCCCGCCGGGGTAGAGTGTCGCCTGCCAGAGGGCGAACTCGAGCCTCAAGTCAAGGAAGGGGAACGGGTGGTCTTCGTCGCGCACTTCCAGCGCGGCTTCGGACTGCCCGTTAGTGATTTCTTCCGGAGCTTCCTCGACAAGTTCGACTCCAGGTTCATCACCTCCCCGCCAACGCCATCACCACTCTCTCCTGCATCGTTTCCTTCTCTGAGGGATACCTCGGCCTCAAAGCCACGGTAGACCTCTTTTCTCGCTACTTCCAACTTAAGCGGCAAGTGATCCCGGATCCGAAAAACAAGGATCTGCCCAAGCTACTAACCGCCTGCGGAGCAGCCATCATAGCTCCTCGCCGAAACTCCATCTTCCCACGTATCGCTACTCCGGACACCGTTCGCAAGTGGCTCCGGACGTGGTTTTACGTGAAGAACTCCGGCGAAGAGGACTTCCTCAATCTGCCGGCGTTTAACCTCAGCCCTCCTACCGAACCGCTCAACTGGGACTACACTCCCCCTCTCACCAGCGAAATCAAGTCCATCCATGGGTATGTTGCGAAATGGCAGGACCCGGAGGACCCTGCGAACGACGGGAAAGTCCTGACGGCTGACGATCTGGCCTGCACATTTGTGAAGCGCAGGGTCTCCCCTCTCCAGGCGAGGACTCACAAGATCTGCCACATGAGCGGTCTTTATGATCCAACCCGCCATACGCATGTTGCACTGGACAACGCCGCTGTAGCTCGGCGAGTCCGAGCTATCACCAAGTCCAAGATCTGACGCTTGGACATGGGGAAGGGAACCCCACTACAGGACCAAGCCACCAAAACAGGTACGCTGTTCCGACGTTTTCTTCGGTACTCCTTTACCACCGAGGTCTTGCTACCGACGTTCATCTTGACCATTTTCTTCCTAACTCCTTTTCATATGTCTGCCATATAGCTGTTCTCCCGCCAGACCGCCGAGGATGGAGTCCATCCTGCGGACCACTTCGGCAAGGATCTTCCTGTCGAGGACCCACCATCCAACGAGGACCCTGACAACGAGGATTACATGCCCATTGCCTCGGCCCGCGTCACCACCGCGGGTAAGCCTCAAGCACAAGCTTCAGTTCAAGAGATTTCGGATGACGAGGAGGGATTTCTCGTCATGGAACCAATAAACGCGGTACCTATCTCCTGCCTTCCTCACCTTCCGAACTTTACTCCAGCAACCAGCCGGAAACGCGCTGGTGCCGCAACTTCGGCCGCCGAACCATCCGCCACTGGAGCCTCCGGACCCACTGCGGCTCCGGTCAAGAGACGTCGGCTGAAGAAGTCCGGAAATCCTCCTCATGCCCGAGGGGGCAAGAAGTTTCCTACTTCGGATGGGTAATGCTTTGCTTCTATAGCCAACAAAGTTTGTTGCTTAAACTTATCACCTCGGTACTAACACTTGACCATCTTCCTTCGTTGCAGTGACCCCATAGAAGTGGATCAGGAGGTATCCTCCATGACTGCACCCGTTGGTGCCTCTGAAGCCACGACCACCCCGACGAACTCTCGCCCCGTATCTCCTCCACCGAGGTCTGGCCCGGCCTTGGAGAAATCTGCCCCCACCCGAGGCCAGAGTTCTCCGCGTCCTCAAACGGTGCGGGGACCAATCGCGCCAGCACTCCGGCTACCGCCTTGCCGGAGCCTCGACTCTCCCCCCGCAGCCAGACTGCCCGCAACCAACACAGCAACAGCAGAAGCAACAGCAGAAGCAACAGCCCAAGCACAGCCCAAGCAACAGCCCCAAAAACCAGTTCGCCAGACTACCTTGCCGTTGGAGAAAGGCAAGGAGAAAGAGAAAGAGACGGTGAAGTCTAAGGTCACCCCCAAACCAACATCTGGGTCTGGCACCCTGACTATCTCTTCTCCTTCAAGGATGCACCGAGGTCTCCTCCCCGGTGACACGCCGAATTCCTCCATTTGCCGCACCCGTTGATGAGACTGCTCCTCCGGCCGACGAATATGCTCGGAGGACATCTCTTATACTGGATAACCGGCCTGCTTCAAGCTCCGAGGCTGCTCAAGCCTTGGAGGCCTCGGTTAGGGGCATCGAGCAGGGCGGACCGTGGGGATATCCTCCTCTGCGCACTGACAGTGACCAGAGCCTCGGCTCCTTGGAACACTACAACGCAGACTGGAATTCTGCAGACGAGGTCTCCTCGGCCTCCCTAGCTGCTCCGGTAGGTGAGCACCCTGCGGGAAACAGCGCCTGCGGCCGAAGCGTCACGACCTACAAGTCGCTGCCCTGCGTGCTGCTCAAAACATCGACGTAAGTCCTATTCTCTTTACTTTCATGCAGTATCTCATCTAATATCCACCATTCCCAGTCCCCGAGATTCGAGGTAAACTATTGACGCTCCGCCGGAGTTAAAATTGTTTGGCTTGAATCTCAAACCATTTTACCTTACTTTATCATGCACCTCGGGTACGAGTCCCCGAGACTCCTGTCGAGGCATACCCCGGCAACATTTTCCAATGATTTGACTCCGAGTCCCCGAGACTCTTGTCGAGGTATAGCCTTTCTAACCGAGCTATGTTTTTCTTCCTTGCAGAATACTATGAACGTCCGCACGGACATCTTCCATACCCTCCTGTTTGACCACAAGAAACTCCACGACGAGCACAAGGCCGTCCTTGCAGAAAAGAACTCTTTGGACGAAAAGCTCCAACTAGAGAAAGCCGAAGTAGCTCGTCTGGTAAAGGAACTGAAGCGCATCACGAGCTGCGGACGTCGGAAACAGAGCAGCTGCAGGCGGAAAAGGCCAGTGTTGTTGAAACAGAGAAGAAACTTCGGGAGGATGCCGCCAAGGAACATGAGAATGCGCTCCAGTTAGCCGAGGCCCGCGCCACCTCGGCCACCGAGGCTTATGAAGCCCTTCAAGCTTCGGTTAACCAGCTCCTCCCGACGCTGGAACGCATCAACAAAGAAATGGACGGTAAGCTTCTTGCCCCCCTTATCCTTGCTTTGTCCTCAACAGTACTGGCTCTTTGCCGAACTGTTTCTTTCATTATTAACAGGCTATCTTCTGCAGAGCACTTCACCTACACCCAAGTTTCGGCTCGCAATATCACTGATCAGCACAGGAAGAGGCGTAGCGAGACGAACCCCGCCTGGACCATTGAGGACCACATCGTGGCCATCAAAGCTCGGATCCATCCCTTGAAAACCATTGGGTCCGAACTCCTTGATGCAGGTGTGTCTGCTTTCCGAGCCTTGTGGCCTCTTGCCGATGCTCCCAATACTACGCCTGAGCTCGCCGCCAAGCTTCGTGAAGCCGAACAAAGACTTCGAGAGTGGCGCTCATCCTCGGCTCGCGCTGGAGCTGATGCCGCTCTCAAATTCATCATGACTTGGTGCGAGAAGCTCGACCTCGAAAAGATGGACACTCTTCGCCGAAATTCGCCCTGGTCCACGGACCCAATTCTCATCCAGCGGCGCGAAAAGATGGCTCCTTCTTCGCTGGATATGCCAACACCAAGAACTTGAGCGAGGGAGACACCTACTCCGACGCCGAAGATGACGAGCCAGAAGAGGATGAATACGAAACAGAATCCGACGTCGAAGCCGAGCAAGGTGACGATGGTGACACCCGCGAAGCAGAAACCGAGGCTTCTCCACAAGCTGGTGCCGAGGTTACTGCCGACGTTGCCAGCACCTCCCAGGCTACCTCGGCTGCTGCCGACGTAATTCCTGATGCCTCGACCTGAACTTATGCTTGGCCAAAAAACTTCATTAAATCCCCGGTATGCCGGGACGCAGATGTAATCAAACTTAAGTAGTTCCTTTTGCTACCTCTGTTACTATCATGCTTATCCGAACCATGCTTTTCTAAGCTTTACGTCGAATCCTTTTGAATGATTGCTCGAGTTTACTTTCGTGTTTACTATGTTTGGCATTCTTTGCTCTTGACTACCTTTTAGGCAGATGCCAGTCGAGTCACAAGATTGTTGTTCATAGCATACAGTACTTGGTAAATTCCGAGGTATGTTTCAAAGTCATCCGACATAAACGAAAGGTAAAGACAGGGGTTAGTAAACGACACATGCCGAACTATAATTTTGGACCGAGTCCCCGAGTTCATTTTCATGTCTCCCACGTTTTTTCCTCTTTGCTCTTGACTACCTTTTAGGCAGATGCCAGTCGAGTCACAAGATTAGTTTCATAGCACACATTACTTGAAGTTTGAGACGAGGTTCAAAATAGTTCGGCATATGAACAAAACTGACAAACAGAGATAAAACATAAGCACAAGAGCGAGGCAGTCCCCGAGCTTTTACCTCGGAGTGCCGACATTTTTATTAAGGATTAACCGAGGTACATACATTGCGCCTTTCATGAGTAGAAAGGTCGGAGTAGAGCTACGTTCCATGGTCGCCTGACCTCTGACTCGGGGTTGTCCAGCCCATCTTCCCTTGGTTCCTGCGCATCTATAAGATAGTAGGAATCATTGAGCAGAGCTCGGCTCACAACGAACGGTCCCTCCCATGGAGGTGACAACTTGTGCCGGCCTTTCTTGCGCTGCACCAACCTCAGCACCAAATCTCCCTCGTGAAACACACGAGGGTTGATACTCCGGCTATGATAACGTCGGAGACCTTGCTGGTAAATTGCTGACCGAGATGAGGCCAATTCTCTCGCTTCCTCAAGCAGATCTACTGCATCCTCCCGAGCCTCTTTTGCCTCGGCTTCAGTGTACATTGCCACTCTGGGCGCATCATACTCGATGTCAGTGGGTAGCATAGCTTCTGCCCCATAGACCATAAAAAATGGCGTATAGCCAGTCGATCGATTTGGCGTGGTCCTTAGACCCCACAGTACTGCTGGTATCTCATCTATCCAACACCCCGGCGTTTTCAGCAGTGGTTCAATGAGCCGAGCCTTGATGCCGGCCAACACTAGAGCATTTGATCTTTCCACCTGTCCATTAGACTCCGGGTGTGCCACCGAGGCTATGTCCAGCCGGATTCCCTTGTTCATGCAAAACCGAGCGAACTCTCCAACAGCAAAGTTAGTGCCGTTGTCCGAGATAATGCTATGGGGGTAGCCATATCGCAGAATAATCTCCTTCAAGAAAGTCACTGCTGAATGACCATCCAACTTCCGGATTGGTTTCACCTCGATCCACTTGGTGAATTTGTCCACCATCACCAATATGTGTGTCATGTTACCTCGGGCTGGTTTGAACTCTCCCACCATATCCAAACACCATACCGCAAACGGCCAAGTGATAGGAATTGTTTTGAGCGCCGAAGCCGGCATATGCGTTTGCTTGGCAAATCTTTGGCATCCTTCACATCTCCGGACTATGGCCTCTGCATCAGCAAGAGCAGTGGGCCAATAGAACCCATGCCTAAACACCTTGGCCACCAGAGCTCTTGTGCTGCAATGATGACCACATTCTCCTTGGTGGATCTCCAAAAGCATCTCCTTGCCTTCAGCTGGCTCAACACACCGTTGCAACACCTCGGTTACGCTTCTTTTATAGAGCTCCTTGTTGATGATGGTGTACGCCTTGGCCCTCCTTTGAATCCTCCTAGCCTCGGTTGTGTCACTTGGCGTGCTTCCCTCCGTTATGAACTTCATAATTTGCTCCGCCCACTCCGGCACCGGGTGCAAAGGAAAAAGTTCCTCATCCACCTCCATTGGCTCGGCCACCATAATCTCCTCCATTATTTCCTCCACCATCCTGCGACCAGTCCCCGAGTCTGGATGAGCAGTCCCCGAGGTTTGGTGTGCAGTCCCCGAGCTCTGCCACGCAGTCCCCGGGTCCGACCAAACGCATCCGACGTCTACCTCCATTGGAACAGGTCCGGGCTCTTGCTCCGCCGGGATGAAAATAGATTCGGATTCAGGAGAAGGTTTGATTGAAGGAGTTCTCAAGTGATTCAGGGCTACCCCTGGTGGTACTGCCTCTTTTGATGAACCGAGCTTTGACAACACGTCGGCAGCATCATTTTCTGCCCGAGGTATATGCCTGTACTCACACCCTTCAAAGAACCCGGATATCTTTTGCACATGGAACCGATATAACGCCATGTTGGCATCCAGAGCATCCCAAGTTCCAGAAGATTGTTGCACCACCAGGTCGGAATCGCCGAAGCACTCTACACGCCGGATACCGATCTCCTTTGCCACCTTGAGGCCATGGATTAAGGCCTCATACTCCGCCACATTGTTTGATGCTGAGAAATGAATCTGCAGCACGTACTTCAGCTGATCTTGCTTTGGCGAGGTGAGGACTATTCCAGCCCCCAGCCCGATCTTTGTTTTGGACCCATCAAAATGCATTTTCCAATAATTATAGTCCGGCCTGGGTGGCTCATACTGCATCTCGGCCCAATCACAAAAGAAGTCCGGCAACGCCTGGGATTTAATTGCGTCTCTTCTCTCGTAATGTGGTGCATATGGAGACACCTCAATCGCCCATTTGGCAACTCGGCCAGTTGCATCTTTGCACCCGATGATCTCCGAGATTGGAGCTTCGCACACCACCGTCATGGGATGCTCCTGGAAATAATGCTTCAACTTCTTGACCGCCAGGTAAACACCATACGTCATCTTCTGGTAGTGAGGATAGTTCTGCTTCGAGGTAGAGATCACCTCGCTCAAGTAATACACCGGTCTCTGCACCGACCTGCCACCTTCTTCGCGCTCCACCACCACTGCCACACTTACAACTCGGTTTGTGGCCGCAATGTAAAGTAACATCGGCTCATTGTGCAATGGTGACGCTAACACCGGGGCAGTGGACAACATCTTTTTCAGCTCGCCAAACGCCACGTCGGCCTGCGGGGTCCATGTAAACCCGGTACTTTTCTTCATGAGCTGGTACAAAGGTAAGGCTTTTTCTCCTAGCCGAGCTACAAATCGGCTCAACGAGGCTAGGCACCCTGTGAACTTCTGCACATCTTTCAAACACTTCGGTAACTTCATGCTCTCAATAGCTCGGATTTTGGCCGGGTTAACCTCGATACCTCGGCTGGACACCAGGAATCCGAGCAACTTCCAGCCGGGACACCAAAGGTGCACTTGTCCGGGTTAAGCTTCAACCGATACTTTCTCAAATTCACAAATGTCTCCTCGAGATCCTCGAGGAGAGTATTTTCTCCTTAGTTTTGATGACAATATCGTCGACATACACTTGCACATTTTTGCCCATCTGAGAGTGCAGGCATTTCTGCATACACCTCTGATAAGTTGCCCCGGCATTTCTCAGACCAAAACACATGACACGATAGCAATACGCCCCATACGGGGTAATAAAAGCGGTCTTTATTTGATCCTTTGGGTTCAGTGGTATCTGGTGAAAACCAGAGTACGCATCGATGAAAGATAACAGTTCACAACCAGCAGTGGAATCGATCACCTGATCAATCCGAGGTAATGGAAATGGATCTTTTGGGCACGCCTTGTTGAGGTTAGTGAAGTCAATGCACATGCGCCACACCTTGACCACGGCTGGCTCGTCTTTCTTCTTTTCCACCAGACCGGATTGGATATCCAGTCCGGATGCAGTACCTCCATTATGAACCCGGCTGCAAGCAACTTAGCCAGCTCGTCCAGCACCACTTGTCTCCGGTCGTCTGAGAGACGACGGGTCGGTTGCCTCACCGGTTTCACCTCTGGCCTAACAAATAAAGAGTGCTCTGCCAACTCCCTCGGAACACCTGGCAGGTCCTTAGCCGACCATGCAAAGATATCCCGATTCTCACGGAGGAAGTGACAGAGCTCGCCTTCCTATTTCTCGCCTAGCCCGGTCCCAATGATGGCCACATGCTCTGGGTGCTCCGGGTCAATGGGGATCTTCTTGGTCTCCTTGGGTACCTCGAACGCCGCAGTTGAGTCCGGGCTCATCAGTCCGGACAGGCCGAGCTGTGTTGACTGCGCCATTGCCACCACTTGATGCAGCTTCTTCTTCTCGGCTGCGATCACCAAAGACTCGGCTAGGTTAGATCCCGCCGAGGCACACTGAATTGCTCGCTTGTAGTCACCCGAGATGGATATGATCCCATTAGGCCCTGGCATTTTCATCTTCAGGTATGCAACATGGGTGGAAATCATGAACTTGGCCAAAGCCGGCCTTCCAAGCAGTGCATGGTATGCACTCTCCAAGTCCACCACCTCGAACTCGATACTCTCAACTCGGCAATTTTCCTTGGTTCCAAATGCTACATCCACCCATATCTTGCCCATGGGTGCACAGGAAACGCCGGGCACAATCCCATGAAAAGTACAACTGCTTGGCATCAACTGATTAGGCGAGATGCCCAATTTCACCATTGTGTCTCGGTACATGATGTTGATGGCACTGCCATTGTCCACCAGAACTCGGGTGAACCTCACATTGTTGGTAGGCCCACACAACGTTGGATCTACCACCAGGGCATACTTTCCAGGACTCGGCATGATCCGAGGTGTGTCCTTTCTGCTCCAAGTGATCTCCTGCTCAGACCAGTTCATATAGGTCGGCACCACCGGCATTACTGCATTCACCTCCATGGCACGCCTCTGCACGCTCTTCTTGTCAGTTGGCTCGGTCACAAAGACCACATAGCTCGCATGAACCTCTCTATAGTCATTTCCGGGGTATTCATACTGCTGACTTGGTCCGGCACCATTGTTGTTGTTATTACCTCGGACATTCACCACATTCACGGGTCTTGCTGCTGCAGGCCTCGGAAGAGGTGCAGTGGTTACCGGGGTAACATTTGCTCCGGACAGATTAGGGTGGGACCTCGGCTGAAATCTCTGAGGTGGTGGTCCTGTTCTGATTCCTCCGGCCCTTGCCCCCTCTTCTCTGATTCTGCGGTTCCAGCTGCACTGCCGGGTTGAATGGTTGGCTGGCTTGCGCGGGTCAGTCGTATGGTAACAGCACGGACCATCTATCATTGATTCATAGGTCATGGGTGGCTCCTGGTTCGGACTAAATGCCGGACCATTGATTTTTGGCCTCTGGACACCTCCAGCTCCGGGCTGATCCGGGTTCACCGCTGCAACTTGGTTGGAGGGTATGGATAGTCCGGCTCCCTCCTCTTCTGTCCGAACTCCTGACGGTCATTACACCTTGGTCCGAGCCGGTTGTTTATTGGCTCCCTCCTTCTGTTACGTGCTCCTGCCTCTGCTGCTGGCTGCATCGGATCACCCAGGGCATAAGAATCTGCAACCCGGATGTTTCTGCTAGGGATCTCGGCATATCTCTCTGGAGCCTCTGCCACAGCATGCTGCCATGTCGACAGCCATCTGCAAACCAGGAAATGGCCTGGGCCTCTACCACTCCTTCACAGGAATTCCGAACATTGCTCCACCGAGTTAAGAATTCTCGGTCAGTTTCATGATCATCTTGCTTACATGCCGCCAGGAGCTGAGGTCGGTTTGGCCTCTTGTATGTACTAGCAAAGTTGCTGTTAAACGCCAGCTCCAAGTCTATCCAGGAGTTGATACTATACTCCGGCAAATTATTCAGCCAGATCCGAGCTGGACCTTCCAACATGTGCGGGAGATACCGGACCGCCCATCGGCGATTGCCCCCCGCAATGTGCACCGAGGATACATAATCTGTCAGCCAATCTTGTGGCTTGGTGCTCCCATTGTATGGCTTGGTGTTCCGACCTAACTGGAACTGAGATACTGGTGGTGGTGGCTCCTTCATGATCCGAGGTCCAAAACACGCCGGACCAGGAGGGCCTTCCTCCTCCAGTTGCTCAGACAAGTAGAGTCTATCCAGCTTGTTACGGACATCGCCTGGAGCTAACATCCGACCTCCTATCCGAGGTCCCAACGCCCCATCCACTCTGTGGTATCCAGCTCGTGCCATGGCCGAGTCTCCATCATCATATCGGTCATCGCCTTGACCGACGTTCTGAGGTTGCTGAACATACTCCGGCTCTCGCTGATACTGCCCCTGCTGCCGAGGTTGTTGCTGATACCTCGGGGGCGGAGGTGGTTTACCTCGGCCAGCCGATGCCGCTTGACCGCCGTTCTGATTTCCCTGACCGGAGTTACCCTTAGCCCGGCTCGCATTGCCTGGGCCGGGGTTTCCCTTAGCTCGGCTAGCATTGCCCTGGCCCGCCTTCTGCTTTGCTGCTAGGACTGGATCATACATCTGCAGCTGCTGGTTCTGACCCGAGGTGACACTCCGGGCTCGATCGGCTCCTCCGACGAGTGGAGACGAGGCTTGCCCCTTGGACACCTGACTGACTGGCCTAGCTGAATAAACCATCTCTGAATCACCAGCCCCGGCATTTGCTCTGCGGAGAGCCTCATTCTGCTGGTTAGCCACATATACTAACTCATTGACTCGCTTCTGCTGCGCACGCCATGCATCTCCAGATAATCCGGATAGCTCGGCCCTGCCTGCCTCGGCAGCTCTGAGGTTCTTAGCAGGGGAACTATACACCGGCCTTCCAGTTGACACGCGACTCCCACTCCTAGCCGAGGTGGTAGGTCGAGCCTCCCTGTTTAGCTCATCGTTGAGCCCCTTGCCTCTCTGCCGCACCTCGGCTCCCCTATGTGTATCAACCGCTACCGGGGTGAAGCCATTCGCTGCATTGTACTCGCGCAGATCTCTATTGAACTCATCTCTAGCTGTTATCATTGCTACAGCCTCCTTCTGCAACAGGACACGCTTTGCCTCTAGGTCGGCCACAGTCACTACTATGTCCACTCCTGGATTTACTGGGTCTGCCAGTGTATCCACTATCTCTACCAGGGTCGCACCTCGGCCCCGCAGCTCTGGGGTGCCAGGCAAGTCCTTCTCTAGCCTGGGCTTTGCAGATCTCACCTTAGCAACCTCGGCTGCCTTGGACTGGCTGGCATCTACTTTGCCAGCGGCGTCAACCGGACCTGTCACCATCACCTCTACGCAGCTCTCGGGGCGAGTGATGCGCCGACCTAAAGCCGCGAGGAGAGGAGTTTCGTCGTCCACGAGCACCTGCTCCGGGTACCCGCGAACAACCTCGACAGCAACGTACGTGACGAAGCTGCCGAGCATCATGGTGAAGCCGTGCTCGGGGAAGGGCTTGCCGGCGAAACACCCCGCGTTGTCGCTGATGAAGGTGAACTCTCCGATCTTGGCGACAAGCCCGGAAAGAACACGCTCGCCTGAGCCCGTCCGGATGAAAACTCCCTCCAACGCCTCAATCTGCCCCACGGTGGGCGCCAACTGTCGTGGTGGGATCACGGCAGATGCCATAGGTATGGCTAAGATGGGGCCGAATGGTCGTTGGGGGAATCCGGGGAGGGTTTATGCACTCAAGAAGTGCACACGCAAGAACACGCAAGAACACGAACAAAGAACCAAGAAAGCAAGAACACAAAACACACCACGATGTACCCTGCTTCGGGGCCCTCTTGCGGAGGTAACACCCCTACTGCAGCACTATCCTAGTCAGTGTATAGCTCAAAGTGACAAGTACAAGCTGCTCCTCGAGCTGTATGATGATACAATGGTGAGAACTCGTGGTGGAAGATGATGCTACAAAGAGAGGAAAAGGCACTCCGAGCCTGAACCGAGGTCTCTCCGAGGTGTTCCGAGCTTCCTCTCTATCTTTCTCTCTTTCTTGATCTCCGTCCGTCTCTCTCTCTCTAGCAGGAGGGGGTGAAGCCCACTATATAGGCCAGCCGGGTTACCATTGTGCCCCTCGCAGAACACTGTTGCCATGCCTCTGCAACGGTCACCACCGTACCACCGTACCTCGGTCGGGGACAAGACGTGGCTTGCCCATCTCCTGTAGCCTAACGGCAGAGCTAGCATGTCCCCTCTGACCGAGACAGGACGTGGCCTGGCAGAGCTACCTCGTAGCCTTTACCCAGACCTCGCGTGGTCAGCGGTCGGAGACGTGCAGGCCCGCCGAACCCGGAGCACGCCTCTGCCATGCTCCTTGACAGACGCTCCCGTGTCAGGCGCTCTAGTACCCGGCTGGAAGTGACAGGAGCATTGACTCCGGCCCGACCTACAGCCCATCACCTCGGTTAGCTCGGCGCGTCCGTGCCGTACCTTGGGTCTTGCGCTTAATATCTTTTACTAGGTCGGATCTTACTTCCTTCCCACAGCTTCTCCTGCACCCACAACACAAACCACCGCACTGAGGTAGTTAGGTCGGCAGAACATAGCTCGGACTGTGAACCTCGGCCCTGGCCAACAGTATACCTCGGACCCCTCTGGGCCAAAATAGGTCGGCCTGTATTCTCCAGGTCAAGATGAAGCTCGGACCTTCCCAGGCCCAAACAGGTCGGCCCTTTCCGTACCTCGGCACAACTTCGAACACCACCTTATGCCAAGCCTTGACCCTACCCGGGGATACTCCCCCGACAGTATCTCATACGAATGCAGCAATTCGGGCACAGCAGCACAGAGCCTGCTCAGCGGCGTTCTCCACAAGATCAACTCCGTCTTGAGGTTGGGGCTGACAGGACTGAGCCGCAGGCGTCATCGCAGCTTTGCTGCATCTTGCAACGACGAACAAGAACATGGCTGAGGCGAAAAACCCGGCGAGGAAGCAGCCTACACCGACGAGGAGACCATTCTTGGTGACATGTATGTGATACGAGGAGGATGATGCGGCCAGCTGCGTCGGTGGCGGTAGGTCGACGGTGGAGCCGGCGGCCTGTGCCAGAGGTGGCGGGAGTAGCGGTGCAGCTGGGCCGGCTGGTGGCGGTAGCCCGACGGGGGCGGCCGGTGGCGGGAGCAGCGGTGCAGCTGGGCCAGCTTGTAGGCCGACGGTGGCGCCGGCGGCCGGTACCCGAGGTGCAGCAGGATGGTCATTTTTTGCTAGTAGCGGTCGGAAGAGCGGGGCAGCTCGACGGGGTGGTGGCGGAAGATCGACGGAGGCGGACGCCGTGTCCGGCGGCGGCGGCGAGGAGAAAACCCCACGCCTTCCATCCACCAACATGCAGAGGGCGAGGAGAATCACAGTGCACAAGGCTGCTGCGACCGACATGGAGGTTTTTTCTTCTTTAGCTAGGTAGCCCTCTCTTTTCTGTTTGGTGCTGCTGCTGCGAACGGGCCATTTTTATAGCCGAGTCAAGTCAAGGTGTGGCATCCCATCACGTCGACCACGCCGCTGTTGCTAACTTAACCAAGTGGGCTACCTGCATATATACAGATAGAACTCTGTGGCGGACACAAAAGCGGAAGGTTTGGGATAGGGGAGGAAGACTCGAAGCTTTGTGGAGGAAGAGACGAGGGGGAGTCAATGGGGGAAGAGGGAATGGAGAGTGGACGGGAATGGAGAGTGGACGGGAATGGAGAGTGAACGGAGGCGGAGTCGTGGACGTGTGCGATGGCCGATGGCGATGGGCGATGGCGATGGGGGGAGAGGCCTTCTTCGGTTGGCCGATGGCGATGGGCGATGGCGATGGGGGGAGAGGCCTTCTTCGGTTGGCCGGTTTGATTGTTGGCCTCGCCTCTGCTGCCGCCGCTGCTGCGCCCTGTCCTGAGGACTTGCCCCGCCTGGCTCGCGCTACGGCCTACGCGTAGATGTATGATTTCAGGTGGGATGGGATTGAGACATCCCGTCCCACCAAGGCTGCTGCTCCACTTCTCCCATTGCCCCACTACCCACTTGTCCATGAACAAATTTTTTCCTGGGCTTTCACGGGATATCCCGGTTATCCCGTCAAAATCCCGTATGTGCGTCTCTGCACAGCTGCGCTCGTTCTCTGCGCTTGTTCCCCAGGCACACGCCAGTTAAGACTGAACATGCATGCGCCACTAAACAGATAACACTGAAAATTCATTGTTTCCCAGGCACGCGCCAGTTAACACTGAAAATTACTCCAAACTGCCATGCAAGGTACAGGTTACACACGAACAACTGCCAAACTGAAAACTGCAAAAGTCATGCAAGGTACAGGTTACACTAAACAGTTTGTTCTCGTTCTACACACTAAACAGTTTGTTTGCGCCTTGTGCCAAACTGGAGATCGATCTACAAGGCCAGCTAGTCTCTTCCACCTGGATCCGTTGAAGTTTGTTTTGATGTAACCAAGCAGCAGGATGGAGATCGATCAACAAGGCCAGCTAGTCTCTTCCACCTGCTCACATAAACATTTAAAGTACATCAGATGCACGCACCCTCAACTAGATGCCCTTGACAGAAAAAGTAACATATAGCAGTAAGAAAAGAAAGATATGAATCGATTAGCTTTTTCAGCTACACAACAGGAGGAAGCTACAACTCTGATTGCTGCAGTATGAACTAGCTTTACAAAATAACCAACTAAATAATGGAGCTGCAGCTCATCCACTAACCAACTAAAACTGAAGTAAGCACCATTAAAACTGAAGCAACTGTGCTCTTATGCCATCACTATCTCTATATTGCTACTGGATAATACTATTGCTCTTATGCCATCACTATCCTAGAACGGCATGGCCATCAGATTGATGCGTGCTTCCTCCACCCAGCCGTACATTCAGCAGGAAAGAAAGGGATTCAACAGCAAAGAATACATGGAGGAGGAGGGCAAGAGGGACCTCACCGGCTTGAGCAGCAGCAGCAGCTCGTGGGCGTGGTCGCCGGCAGGCTAGCAGCAGGCCAGCAGCAGCAGCTTATGGGCGTGGTCGCCGGCAGGCTAGCACCAGCAGCAGCTCGTGGACAAGGCGCTGGCAGGCTACCAGCAGCTTTTCGTCCGAGCGTCCTCGCCGCGGTGGATTAAGAACGTGGAGGCCGGCGGTGGCGCTAGGGAACTGGCCGTCGGATCGATTCGTTCACGCAGGGACGAGGAGGGCGAGTTATTCCGGCGACGGCTAGGGCGGCCGAGATCTAGGGTGGCGGCGACGGCGGAGGCCTCCCGCCTCCAGTCGAGGTCTCGAGGAAATGCGGCTCTGATGGGGATGAGCTTGGGACAGAGATCCCGTGCCTCCACTACGTCAAGGCACGCTGTGCCTCCCAACTGCGCTCGGCCGTCCATCTCACATCTAACGGCCCGCATTGGTCAACGCAAATAGACTCAATCCTCTCGTCTCCTTCCTCTTCTGCTCCTCACGCGCGAAGGGAAATTGAGCTGCTCGCGCGTGGGAACTCAGGTGCGTTTTGCCGCCGTCACCACCGTCGCCGCCATGGGAGCTCACGCGGCCGACATCGGATAAGCGGCGCCGGCGAGCCCCTCCGCCCCCACGGCCTTCTCCTCCTCAGCCCTGCTCCGACGAGCTACTTGTCCCCGCCGGCCTCCTCCGCGGCCCTGTGAGCCCTCCGCTCTCACGAGCTCCTTGTCCCCGCCGGCCTCCTCCGCAGCTCTGTGAGGCCTCCGCACCGACGATCTCCTTGTGCCCGCCCGAGTCCTCCGCAGCCCTGTGAGCCCTCCGTCAAGGTAGTTTTCTGGTACTCTGTATATCCATACTTTGGTACCGATTGCAGCATGTTTGTACTGAAAATTGTGTTGAAATTCATTGAATGATGTGCTGAAAATTGCAGCTTATTATTGTCTCATATTTTCATGAATTAATCTGCAATTGATTGATGTGTTTCATGTCCTACATGACAGGGTGTTTCTGATTGAGATGATGTGTTGTGCATTTGATTAGTGTGTTGTGCAATTGTGGGTGTTGTGCATTTTCAAGTATGCTGCAATGGGGGAAATTGACAAGATGCCTCAAATTGGCATGAAGTTTAGAAATCCGGATGAAGCTTATATGTTTTGGCACTACTAGGAAAACCCTTATAGGTAGGTTACATTCTGTGGCGCACCCTGGCTTGGTGCGCCACAGAAATATATTTCTGTGGCGCACCTGGCTTGGTGCGCCACAGAAAGTCATATTTCTGTGGCGCACCTAGCCATGTGCGCCACAGAAATGTGACTTTCTGTGGCGCACTAAGCCAGGTGCGCCACAGAAAGTCACATTTCTGTGGCGCACATGGCCAGGTGCGCCACAGAAAGTTATCCGGGGGGCGGGTTAAAATTTGAAAAAAATAATTCTGTGGCGCACCTGGCACGTGCGCCACAGAAAGTTGACAAAGTTGACATTCTGTGGCGCACCTGCCAGGTGCGCCACAGAAAGGTGACATTCTGTGGCGCACCCTTTTTCAAATCCCACCCCCCCCCGTGAATCGTCTTTTTTGTCTTGCAGGAAGTAAAAGAAAATGATAAAAAATTCAATAAATAAAATCCTTTGACATGTAGTTAGGTATGAGTGTCTAGTAGGTATAGAAATTTTGAAATATGAATTTTGACTTTTTCTGCAACAAATGTAAAAGAAATCTTGTAACGGCCATAACTTTTGCATACGATGTCGAAAAAATGCGTTTAATATATCAAAAAAAAACTAGAGAAAATTTCACAGATTCCCCAAATTCCAAAAGAAAAAAAAGTTATTTCAAATAGAAGATTTTTTTCTACAAAATCAAAAAAATTCAAAAAATTCAAAAAAATTAAAAAATTCAAAAAAGGACACAGAAATGTATAACAAAGAAGATTGTTGACTTTTTTTTATTTCTTTGGATTTCTCTTTTTTTGGATTTTTTAGATTTTTTGAATTTTTTTGAATTTTTTGAAAATTTTTAAGTTTTTGAATTTTTTTTATCTTTTGAATCTCCTTTTGAAAGTCTACAAGTTTTTGAAAATCTGAAATTTAAAAACACACGTTTATAACATATACATAACATATACACATACAAGACTTAAGAGGATACATATGATATATATATCAATAAGAATTTGAGTAGCACAAGGGTAGGTGAAGTGGGTGGAACTTAGAAGTTAAGCGTGCTAGGGTTGGAGCAATTTGAGGATGGGTGACCTAGCGGGAAGGTATCAGTTCAAAAAATTCAAAAAATCTGAAAATAATTCCATTAATTAGGATTTTTCATATTATTTCATATTTTGATTTTTCTGATTTTTTTGAAACTTTTTTTTTCAGTTTTTGAATTTTTTGAATTTTTTCAGAATTCTGTGGCGCACCAGGCCAGGTGCGCCACAGAAAGTGGATTTCTGTGGCGCACGCCCATGGTGCGCCACAGAAAAAATAATTTAGTGGCGAGGATTCTATGGCGCACCCAGCAATTCTGGGGTGCGCCAAAGAATCATAATTTGGTGCGCCACTGATGACCCTTTTCCTAGTAGTGTGGGTTGCATATGGAGGTCGTGTTGGGTTTGATGTGAGGAAGAGAAACAGGCATGTGAGCAAGATGGATGGTCAAGTGACTTCATGCTCATATGTTTGTTCCAATGAGGGTATACGGAAGAAAGGGATAACAATGGACCATGAGCCAAAGCGTGTTAGAGCTGAAACAAGAACAAATTGCAAAGCTCACATGACTATATCATTGGATCGAGTGGCACTAAATTACAGTGTCATAGATGTTGTGTTGGAACACAATCATTACCTTCAATTGACACAAACATGTCACTTGATGGCATCACAAAGGAAGATTTCTGAACTACAAGCTTTTGAAATAGAAGCCGCCGAGGACTCTGGAATCATGCCGAAAGCTGCACATGAGCTTGCCTGTCGTCGAGTTGGTGGCCCATCTAATCTCGGCTACACTTGTCGTGATCAAAAGAATTATTTGCGAAGCAAGCGGCAAAGAGAGTTGGCTTTCGGTCAAGCTGGTAGTATGTTGAAGTATTTTCATGAAAAAATTATTGAGAACCCATCTTTCCAATATTCTTTGCAGCTGGATTGTGAGGAAGATATAGCCAACATATTCTGGGCTGATGCTAAAATGGTTCTTGATTATGCACACTTTGGTGATGTTGTCACATTTGATACAACATTTGGCACAAACAAAGAATATAGGCCATTTGGTGTTTTTCTTGGACTCAATCAATTTAGAGAAACCACCATTTTTGGTGCAGCTTTGCTATTTGATGAAACATCTGACTCGTTTAAATGGCTTTTCGAGACTTTTCTAGCTGCACATAATGGGAGGCAACCTAGAACTATTTATACGGATCAAGATGCGGCAATGGGGAAAGCTATAAAGGAAGTCTTCACGGAATCATATCATGGATTGTGCACCTTTCATATAATGCAAAATGATGTTAAGCATTTGTGTCCATTGAAGGGTGAAGAAAAAGATGAAGAGGAGGGCGAAGGCAGCAGTGAAGATGAAGAGGAAGAGTCTCATGTTATCACAGATTTTGGTGAATGCATGTATGGCTTTGAGGAAAAGTAGAGTTTGAAGAGGCATTTGAAAATATGAGAAGTAAAGTGCACAAGCAAACTTGGTTAGATAGTATCTACAAGTTGAAAGAAAAATGGGCTGAATGTTATATGAGACATGTCTTCAGTTTGGGAGTGAGAAGCACACAACTTAGTGAGAGCTTCAACAATTCATTGAAAAACCATTTGAAATCAGATTTTCATATTGTTCGGTTCTTGATGCATTTTGAGAGGACGGTGGAGGAAAAAAGAACAAAGGAATTGCAATCTGAATTTGAACAAAAGAAGAAGTTGCCAAGAATCTTGATGCACACACCTATGTTGGTGGTAGCAAGCAAAGAATACACTCCAATTATCTTTGAATCTTTTCAAAGTGAATATGAGAGATCCATGGCTGCATGCGCTAGAGTGTTGGATGGAAATAACAAATTTGGGGTTACCATTGGGAGTTTGCATGGTGATTTAGAATTTGAGGAGGAGCGCATAGTGATTGGTGATCCTTTGACCAAAACAGCTTCATGTAGTTGTGGAATGTTCAATAGGACAGGAATATTGTGTGGACATAGTCTCAAAGTTCTTGACTTGATGAATATAAAGACATTACCAACACATTATGTCTTAAAGAGATGGACTAGAGAAGCACGCAATGGAAGCATACAAGATAGACAAGGAAGGAATGTGGTAGAGAATCCAAAGTTTGAAGCCCAATTTTGGTACAGGGGTGTGTCTCACAAGTTTCACACTATGGCAGCTAAAGTAGCCAACTCTCCAGAGTGTCGCTTGATTTTAGAAGATGCACTTGATTGTGTTAGCCCACAACTAGATGAGAAACTCAATGCAACCATGAATGCTATGAACATGCCATGTGATGACCAAGAAAATGTTGACCCAAATGTGCAACAGTTTCTTGCCGCAAAGCTCAAGAAAAAAGAGGTTCAATCAAAAAATTTGAGGAGAAAGAGAGGTTGGCTTGATAAGTTACTCAAGGGGCGCAAACTAACTAAAGGTGCCTCATCCAAAAAAAAAAGGCAAAGGTATGTTCCCATCTATACATGATATATTGTTATCACTCATTCCTAGACTAAATACTTGAATTTTCATGGCAGCAACAAAAGAAAATGATGGTGCACAGCCTCAAGTAAGAGTGGAGAAGGATGATGGTGTACAACCTCAAGCAAATGTTGAGGTTCAAGAGAGCAACACAGTCATCAGTTACACGCAGCTGCTGATGGCTCCCCCTGGTGGTGTTTATGATGAAGTTCTGTTCTAACATGTACAAGCTTGTTAGATAGTATTTTGGACATTTTGACTAGTATTTTGGAGAAAGATGACTATAGTATTTTGGATTTGGGGGCTGACTATAGTCTTTTGTGGCCTAATTGTACAAGTAGATTGCCTTCTATATGTATTTGAAGAATTATGTAAGAACAGTTTGTTGGTGCTAAATTTGAGTGTTAAAACTCTTCCTTGTATAATCATTCCGATTCATTTCAATTTCATTTTCTAACTCATTTTCTAATCTGCTCTTCCTTCTCCTGGTCATTTTCCAGTAGGAAATTCTGCACATTCAACACTTTCTTGCTGCTAGTTTGCTGTATGAATTTGGTCTCTGTTTGTATCTGAATTTCGTCCTGGAGTTGTCTTAGTGTTTAACTGAATTTCGTCCTGGAGTTGTTTTACTGTTAACTGAATTTTGTGTGTTGTGTGTGTGTGAAGTGCAGACGGACGTCTCCTGCAGCTAGCTAGGGCCGGGGCGTCCGTGGCAGTCGGAGCGGGCTTCGACGGAGGGGGGTAGAGGACGACGGCGGCGGGGGGCAGAGGACGTCGTCGGAGGGGCGGTCGGCATCGGCGGAGGCAGCCGCCCGAACTCAGGCGGACGGAGCAGAGCACCCAGAGCTGGGCGGCCGTAGACGAGGGCCGAGCTCACCCTGGAGGCGCAGCCGGAGCGGATCCTCTCCATTCCCGGCGGCGCGCTGACGGGAGCTCGCCCTTTACCTGCAGCTCGGCTGTCCGGCGACGAGACCACAGGCGACGCGAGGTACTGGAGAGCGTCACGCGCGTGAGGAACGGAGGAAAGAGACGAGAGGATTGAGTCTATTTGCGTTGACCAATGCGGGCCGTTAGATGTGAGATGGACGGCTGAGCGCAGCTGGGAGGCACAGCGTGCCTTGACGTAGTGGAGGCACGGGATCTCTGTCCATGAGCTTGCTGTGGGCTGCAAAATAGGGATACTTGGACTGTTCATTGGGTTGGGTGGGCTCAACCCATTTATCCCGTACGGGACTAGTGGGATCTTTTAGCGGGATAGGCGGGATTTATATGGTGGGATGGGACACGGGATAGGTGGGAAATCCCATCCCACCTGAAATCGTACGTAGATGTGGATTTACTTTCTATCTTTTCACTTAGATTTCCTTTCTATCTTTCCGTTTATGATTTTATTTTTCTCCTTCCTTGTGTGTACTATGTTTTTTTGACAAGTGACCCATCGCGCTCTGCTTACATTCACTCTGTGCCGACAAACACAGCTTTCTTCAAAAAAACGAATTGGCTCAACATCATTTTCTAGTAATAAGATATGAATTTTCTAGTACAGGCAAAAAAAATCTCTTTACCGACAACAAGTAGAGAAGTAACTTTCAAATACTACATGCATGCATAATATAATCTGTTTTTCGACAAAAAAACAAAAAAAGATAGAAATAAAACTACTACAAAAGGTAACAATATCATTGAGTCAACAATACAAAAATAAAAACCAATAATAAATAAATATGGGTTACCTCCCATAAACATTTCTCTTTAACATCTTTTAGCGAGGCACATTAATTTTAGTGATGATCACACAAACATAGGAACTGAATCTTATAAGAGAGCATCAAGAAGTATATTAATAACCAAAACATTTAAGTCTCCTACGCATAGGGTTCTTCAGTGGCGGAGCTAGCTCCCGGCGACCTGGGGCAGCTTGCCCGGGCTCAGCCGTGGAATCTCTACTAGAATTTGAGCACACTATGCAAATAACACGAGGACATTAGGAAAACACCAGCTAGCTCATTGCCTTCGTTCCCTGCCCGGGATGTATTATCTTTCCAAATTCTCACCGTTCTTCCTGTGCTAGCTTTAACAGTTGTCAATTCCATGTTTCTTTTCTTCTTAGTTCTTTATTAAAACGGTTACTGAACCGGGTATATGAAATATACAAAAATGATTCGCTACCATGGTGGTGCGTACTCACCCCCTGGCTAACTTTAATTCAAGCCATATAAATCGATTTTGAGCTTGCTTTCCTAGTAGAACATGCAATTATAGTGTACAAAAGTAGCTTCAGAATTTTGGGAAAAGTATTTTTTTTTCTCAAAAAAATGGTTGATTTTTTTTTTGTTGTTAAGTCGAAATTGAGTTGAGTTTGATGAAGAAATATCGTTTTTGAAATTCCAGAACCACTTTTGTACACTAGTACATGTATGTCACCCTTCCCTACGACCTTTAATAGTAACATTTTTTTTCCGTTTCAGCGGACATAGATTTAACAAATAATCACCTGTAGAGAGTACTGACCTATGATTTGGCAGACAATTATGCTAGTTTTATGTAGTAGTTCATTCGGAGAGAAGGAGAATGCGAGTCTTGTGCTAGCTGGCTACGACCGAGACCGACTGACGTGCCGTACCGACCATAACTAACTATATGAAAGACAGTCCGTTTCTCGGCCCCTCAGCGATCGAGCACTGTAGCTAGCCACAGTAAGCACTGCTCCTTGCTACAGTGTTCTACAGTGTTTCGATCCGAGCCGTCGCTCGGCGATCGGACTGTTCACAGGACACGCCTGTGACACTTTTGCAAAAAGACCCCTCCCAAACCTACAAATTAAACCGCAATCCACGAAGTCGCGAGACGAGGGACCGATTCAAAAATTGCGAAAACGTAACGGACTAATTTGCAAAACTGACCTCACAGCCCCCTCCCACTTCTCCTCCCGCGCGACGCGGAGGTCGCCGCGCCGCCGCCGCTCCAGCCCTCCTCCCTCAGATCTACCAACACGGCGGCCTCCGCCGTCGTCGCCTCCACCTCCTCGCCGAGTTTCGCGTCCCGGAGCGCCGCGGCGTCGCCGGAATCGACGCCGGCGTGCCCGCAGGCCGCCGCCGCGTCCGCACGCCGCAGCCGCCGCTCCGGCGACCTACAGGCGGCGGCGCCGCCACTCCCGGGTTGCCCGCGTCGACGCGCCTCCAGTGCGGCCGCCCGCGCGTCCTGCCTCGCCGTGGTTCGCCGCCGGCGTCCGCGTCGCCGCCGCGGCAGCTTCGCCGGTGGGTGACGTCATCCTGACGTCACCACGGGCCTGGGCTGGGCAACGGGCCGTCTGCTGGACCGGCCTGCTCCTGGGCGCCTGCCTCGGCCCTCCATTTTTTTTTCCATTTTGTTTCTTATTTTCCAAAACTTTTCAAACTTTTGAAATACAGATCCAAATCAATTCAAACCAATTTCCAGGTATTTGTAAAATCAAAGTAGTCATTCCAAATGCTTTAGAACCTTTTCCCAACTTATTTAAAATCTCAAATACCAAATAAATATAATTGACCCGAAAAACAAATTTTAAGAATTTCTAAAAAATTGTGAACATCAAAATAGTCATTTCATATGCCTTCGAACCTTTTCCAAATTATTTTAGATCTTATTTTCCAAATAAATAAAGTTGAATCAGAAAAACAAAATTTATAAAAAAAAATAATGCTTCGCATAACATAAAACACTTTATAGATGTTGTTTCACGGTATTTAGACAATTTCAAAAAACAACTACATGCTGCAAAATCATAAACTTATTCAGTTTATTATTTGGAAATAATCCAAATTCAGTTCCTCTAATTATGGATTGAATTTCATGAATACTCACGTAATGTATTTCCTCTGAATATGGAGTTACATTGAATTTTTGAACCAACAACACTAACTTATTGCATCATTCGAAATAGATTAACATTTAGATGTAATTTAACTTAACTCTCTCCAATTAATATTTAGAGGTAATTTAACTTAGCTCTCTCCAATTATGCATATAAATAAAATAAATGCTAAAAAAATAGTCAACATTCCCACAAAATCATATACTATATTCCCTCTTATTATGGTACTAAATAAGAAAATTATGGCAAAATATAACCATATTTGACCATTTCGATTTAGCTAACATATTTGGAAAGAATGTAACTTAAATTCCTCTAATTCTGTACTTACACTTAAAAAAAATGTTTGCTCAGATGATTATTAAACGAAAATGCAAGTTCACTTCTTCAAATTATAGATTGAGTTTAAATTGAATTTAAGAAATGCTCAAACAATGTATTCCCTCCGATTAGTAAGTTAAATTAAATATGTAAGACAATACACAAACATATCATATGAAAACGACTACATTAACATTCACAAATAATATAACTAAACTCGCTTCAATTATGCAATTCAATTTACTAAATGCTCAAATTGAACTTAAGTTTCCTTAAATATGAAATTAAATTTAAAGAATGCTTTATTGCATGCACATTTTAGGAAATCTCAAATACTTTTCCTCCAAAGATGGATTGAATTTAATAGTTGTTAATACAGTATATCTCCTCTAACCAAAGATCTAAATTAAATATTTACGGCGAAGTACAAACATAATATTTAGACATAACCATGATATATTTCCTCTAAATGTGGTGGTAAATAAAAAATTATGGCAAAATGGAACCATGCAATATTCAGACATAACCATGCCATATTTCCTCCAAATATGGTGGTCAATAAGAAAATTATGGCAAAATGGAACTATACTCCATCATTTCAATTTAGCTAGCATATTTAGAAGCAATATAACTTAATTATGTCTAATTATGTACTCACATTTTTTTTTTAAAAAATGACTAGATGAATACTTCGATTAAATACAAATTTGTTCCTCCTAATTACGAAATGATTTTCAAATTGAATTTGAGCTAAGTACAATATACAAATTATAACTATCTCCTTTCCTTACAATATATATATAACGCAATTACAAAAACATAGAAAATAATATCAAAAAAATATTCACACCATGGCGCGGCGTGCCGCCGCGCAAAATTTAATTTTTTTTACATCTAAACGTTTTTTAAACCGTAAATTTTTCCAATTACAGCAACTTCAAAATTTGAGCAATCTCTAAAATCCAACCATTTTAAAAACGTCTTTTTTTTTTGAAATTCCGATGATTCCCATACTTAAACAATTTCAGAATGTTGCCATTTTCAACTTCTAATTTAAAAAACACGTACCATTGTGCAAAACTTAAAAAATAGATGAATTTCCAAATTCCAAAACAAAAAACAAACTTTCCACATGACCTAATAAATGGCTATATTGTATTTTCAAACAAAATTACCCACTGTTAAATCAAAAAGAAAAAAAACTATCGCGATAATTTCCAGCCGATAAATATTTAACCGCATCAGATAAATTAACATGAATTTCATCCTTTCCTAAAACATTTTTTTACAAAAGTTAGGTTTCTGACAGGTGGTGCCCTTTTCCTTCAATAATTTCCATAAAATAAAACCTGTTCAAACTAACTTGATTTTTAAATTTCGACAATTTAAAATGCACCCTCTAATTGAAGATCGGACTTACCGAATTCTCATACGATTCATTTACTCACATTATGGAGTCAAATAGATATTTATGTCAAATTACAGATGTATTTGCCCATTCCAATTTACGTAATTAAATTAAATATTTATTCCAAAACACATGCATATTTCAACATTCAAAGCCGCTAAGTACCTACAAATACCTTAAACGGCAAATACAACCCAATTTGAATTTTACCACAACTACACGGCATACAAATTTCAATATTTCAAAATTTTATTTGCCTTGCAAATCTAACCATTTTACAAACATGAAAATAATTCAAGCCAAGTAAAACGAAAACGATTGGTTCACTCTCGCAATAACTCCATAATTTGTAATATTTGTACACGAAATATATGCGTTATACAAACAGCGCCAACAATTCTATTCACAAAATATATTAAGTAACCAAAATAAAAAAAACAATTCATATTCACAAAAATATTCACCAACGGTCACGACGCGCCAAAATTCCACTAGTATGATGTAAATGGCAGCAAACTCCCACACGAACCAGCCTTTTTTTACTCTGTTTCACTCTCTTCACACGGAGGAAGAGAACCCGATCTCTGTGGCAAAACAAGGACCAATATTGAGTCAAGTCGTCGGGTCGGGCGTAGTTGGGAAGTTGCCGAATTGGATGATTGGAAAATCTAAACTATCTTTTATGTCGGATGCTCCCAAGTGTGAATAAATAAAAGGAAGTTCCAGGCATCACATGCCAGGTGGTCCTCCATATACTTTGCTTGCTCCATTCCATCAGCATCAGGATCCTTACCCAGGGCTCAAATCCTCAGGTCAATGGCCGCAAACTCCTCATTATTTTTTGAGGACAAGGTGGTCGTACCACGGCACGAATAGATAGAAAGAATTGACGTAGTTTATAAGGGAAACCGGGTCCAAAAACCATATAATCTGTACAAAAAGAATGACACAAACGAAGCGACCCGTCGCCCACATGACCCAAGTCGACAAACGCCACAACACACACCACCCGCTCCGGAGCCGCCGTCCCGGCGTAACAACCAGATCGACCTTCGCATTACCCGAAAGCGATCCAGTCATGGTCGACGAACCCTCTGCCCCCGCCGTCTTCATCCAGGTTGCCACCAAAACCACCATGTACCGGGGCCGCCGCCCCGGAGAAGCAACCAGATCGACCTTCGCATTGCCCGAAGATGATCTAGTCAGGTTGACGAACCATCTGCCCGCGCAGTCTCCATCCAGGTCGTCACCCAGACCCCCGCTAGACAACGGCTCCGCCTCATAGAACCGTCGTGTCGTGGGAGACCGAGGCCGCCGCCTCAACGTCCACCACCATCCGGGGCCGCCGCCCCGACGTCCACCACCCACGACGACACGCCCCTTTTGCCCATCCGCCGCGAAACCGTCGCACCACGCAGGTCAAGAGCTCCAAAGCGGCGCCTCCAACAAGGTAGTGACGAGATCGTCACCGCCGCCCGCTCCCGAGGAGCTAGATTTTCACCCGGAGCTCTTAGAACCACACGCGTTAGTCGAGGTCGAAAAGCTCCACAATGACGCAAACAAGAAGGAGAACGACGCCCGAGTGCGCCGCCGTCGTCGGCACCGACCGAAGTCCGTGCGAGCTTTCGCCCGGAGTTCAACTCGACCGCAAAGCGTCGGGTGCCGCAGGACGGCGTCCTGGTCATGTCGTCAACCGCCGAGCTCCACCGCATGCCGCTGCCGCCGCAGCACCACCCTCCACGGCAGCCGGCACGGCCAATCCGGGGCCGCCGCCCCGGCTTCCTAGAGCGCCGCCAACGGCACCCGAGCCCTTCTCCAGCACCGCATCCGCGCCTCTGCTCTGCCCAGCGCCAAACACCACGGGCAGGAGCACCCTTCACAGCCACCAGTAGCTCATCACCCCCTCGCCTCCTCTGCGCCCAGGAGCCAGCCCCGCCGCTGGGACGCACCTCACCGCACAGAGCAGACGCCGACGCGCCTCCTCGTCGACGGCGCAGCCGCGCCCAGCGCCGGCCTCAACGCCCAGCTCCCCGGACGCCCAGCAACGACCGCGTCCCAGCCCGGCCCCGACGGGCCCAGATTGGGCCCGCCAATCCCATCGGGAGCCTCCGCGCGAATCCTCTGGCCTCGTATCGCTCCGGCCAGCGACGGCGCCTCCGCCGCCCGCAGACCGCACGCCAAGCGCCCTCCTCACCCGGGCCCGCCGGCCCGGCTTCCTCCGCCCCGACCGACGCCGCCCCCACGGGCCGGTCCACCCCCGACGAGGACGAGAGCCATCCCCTCCGACCGCCCTTTTGGCGGTGAAGGGGTGCCGCCACCGCCGCGGGCAGGCCGGCGACGGCAGCGGCAGGGTGGTTTCTTGGACGAGGGGGCTGGCGGCGGCGCTCGGCTTCGCCCCTGGCGTCGCCTGGGGGAGCGACGCGAGGGGAAGGGAAAAGTCACTTTATATTTTGATAAACTCCTCATTATAAACACCACCATCTACTACAAGATCTGAATCAAGCGGAGCCAACAATGTGCGGCTGCGACGACGATTGCTGCGGCTGCTTCTCTTACAGGACCCGGGAGAACATCAAGTATGGCTGCATCTGCTTCGGCGTCGTCGCCGTCATCGTCCTCTTCGCCGTCCTCTTGGCCGCCTACGCCTTCCTCCGCCACATCACCATCACCGTGGAGGACGCCTCGCTTACCAGGTTCGTACTGCTGACCACCCCGACGACGGCGTTCGCGTACAACCTCTCGCTTACGCTGAGCGTACACAACCCGAACTGGGCGATGACCATCAAGAACACGGAGCCGTTCGAGGCCGCGTACAAGTTCGACGGCCAGCAGTTCGACCGCGTGCAGGTCGCCGACAAGGGCGTCAAGCACCCCCCCAGGAAGACCATCCTGTACCGCCTCGCCACGAGCTCGAAGAGCGTCTACGTGGCACTGGGCAACGCCGGCGTGGCGGAGTACAAGAAGGAGAGCCAGGCGGGGGTGTTCGAGCTTGAGGTGGCGCTGACCCGCGAGGTAAGCTACACGGCGCGCTACACGAAGTGCAAGATCGAGGCCACCTGCCCACTCAAGCTGCAGATCGAGCAGCCCGGGCCGACCACGGTGGTGTTCGAGAAGGTGAAATGCAAGCTTGCCAAGGCGGAGAAGAACTGCTAGAAATGAATTGATTTCGAGTTGACCATAAAAAATTGATTTCGAGTTACTGTGTTCATTCACTGTTGGTTTGTGTCGATTTCAAGTGTGTATGTGGAATTCTCCCCCACTAGACAGAGCAGCGCGCTTCGCCGCGGCGCCGTCTGCCCCTCGTCCTTGCATGGCGCGGCTAGTGTGATGTGTGCTTCGCCGTTTTGTTTTTGCCATAACGTGCTGTCAGTTTTGTGAAACAGAGGACTAACTGGCTGTGCTCAGGGCAGGTAGAGACCAGATATGTGATCCTAGTTGTCACGTAATCACGTCCAAGCTGCATGCTCCATCACTCACGCCCTCTCTTTCCTTAACTTAATTATATTCTAGATGTTCTTGTGGAGCTTCCTGGCCGAGGCGTTTGGGCCTGAGTGGCAGGCCCAAGACCTTGCTGAGTTCCTAGAAGTGCAGGCAAACCGTACCGGTAAGAGGAGGCGTCTCTTCTAGTTAGTGTTTGCCGCGATGACCTACACCCTTTGGACTATACGTAACAAGATGGTTATCGAGCGTGTCTTTCTGAGGCGTGCCTCTGACTCCGTTTTCAAATTCTTGCCATTTTTGCAGCAGTGGCATCCACTCTGTAGATAGCGGGATAAGGAGCGGCTGGATGGATTGATCGAGAATCTTCTGAGGGCGGCACGCTTCTTTATGCGTCATCCAGCCACTGAGTTGCTCCCGTGTGGAGTTGTACCATTTCACTTTAGCCTTGGGCGTTATTGTGTTGTGGCCCAGCAGACTTGTTATTTTTCCTTTTTTTGAACTTGTGACTGGATCTTTATATGCTTGTGGGCAGATGCTTATTTATAAAGCGGAACGAAAACCTGTTTCGAGGAAACAAAACGGACTAGTACTACTAGTTGAGTAAAACTAAATGAAGTGAACACCGCACCGGCTACTTGTGTCATAGAAAAATGTTAAACCCGGCTGTGTCGTGGTATGCAGGAGCTAACCCGATTGTTGAGAACGTGTTATGTATAGATCGCATGAATTGGCAAAGAAGAAAGAAAACCGATCGACCATGTGTCGGCAAATTGGCGCATTAAACTGTATGCGAGATGGTTTGTTACAAGGATACTCCCTCTGTATTCAAATAAGTGGACGTTTAGCATTTGAATTTTTCCATAAAAAGGTGTAGTTCTACCTTCCCAATGCACTTAAAAGTTGGTAATAATGTTTCTCTCTCATCGCACGGGAATCAAGCCCAATAACATTCAACACATGATTTACTTTTTTCCTACATGCACATAGCTCATTGGAGCTGGGGTAATTAAAGAGGAGAGATGGTGAATTGCATTTTCCCTAGGCATTTTCTACTTCTCTCCATAATTTGTCTTAAAATTCCTAGATGTCCACTTATTTGAGGATGGAGAGGGAGTACGATCGACGCAATAATGCTATATTTAACGTCGCCAGCCGGCAAAACCGCCACGTCTGCAACATTGCATAGTACTTAATGGTTAGTTTACGTAGTTAATGGCGGAGCTAAACAAAATCAATGGACGGGCCAAAATGAAAGTAAAAGAAAAAAGTGCTTCTGACACTAGTGGAAAATGGGACAGCAGTCCCGGTTCCGGAGGACATCTAGTCTCGGTTAGGCAACCGAGACTAACAAATCGGGACTAAAGCCCCCACCTCTTTAGTCTCGGTTGCTTACGAACCGGGACTAGATGCCCACCCACGTGGCCACGGCGCAGGCCGCGCCGGCTCGAAACCTTTAGTCCCGGTTCGTAACACGAACTGGGACTAGTGTGTTTACGTTTTTTTTCTATTTCGATTAATTTTCTGTATTTAGGGTTTTAGGAGGGGTTTCGGATGGTTTCCATCGTACACTCACGTCGATGCGCCAAAAATACGAAGATGAAGTTGATACATATATATTTAACACATACAAATTACATGAAGATCACGTTGATGACACAAACAAATTAAGTAGTACATGAAGATCAAGTTTTCCCGGTTCCAGGTACTTAATTACATGCAGATCAGTATTACATGGAGGCATACTAATTTGTATTATAGTAGTACTCTCCTGTATCAGGTATGACCTCCGCAAGGTAAAATCCCGCCAATTCCTCCGCAATTGCTTTGAAGCGGGCCGCTAATGGTAGCTTGCTGCGCTTTCTTGCCAACTTTAAAATAATAAGATCAAAATAAATACATGAGTTGTGTGTGTATACATATATATATCAAATGAATGAAACTCAGCACAACTGATGGTAAAACAATAACGCTGTGAATAATGTTTAGGTACTTCTTTACTTCTTTTGCCCTCGAATTTGTCGCAGGTCAGAACGTGTATGTACTCGCAAACGAAGTATCCACAGAAATCAGTTCCCTGTGGCTGTTCCGCGCAAGACTATACAAGAATAGAATTCAATCAAATAATAATCAAGTATGATAATGGTGCGTGGACCTAAGTAGTACTACTTACATTGTTCAGACGCCATATCAGCTTGTCTTTCCATTGACCGGGTTCTTCCTTAATGAACTTCTTCCAAACGCTGCCCGACTGATAACCCCAAGAACAGGGGATCACTGTAGCACATCTCAATGTGGAAGTAAGGTATCGATCCGCAGGAGTAAAAAGGAAAAGTTATCTATTCTCTACAACTAAAGTGTCACAAGTTTTAGTTGATTATGCACTAAACAAGTATAAGGAACAAGATGATTGATTTAATGGGTGGAAGTTTAATGCAACAAAATAAGAATGTAAAAGTGTCACAATCCTCTTCAATGCAAGAGGGCAAGACAAAGGTTTTCTCTTATAGGAACAATGGACATGGGTTCATGGGTTCACTTAATCCTCTCTCTCTCATCTATGGTGATTATCATGTTATGGATAAAGTACACACAATTGTCATGTTTTAATGGTAGCTTTTATGACGGCTATATGTCCTAAAACACATAGTTGAAAGAAGTACTCATTTGTGTTGCTATGTCACCCTCGTAAGGCTAGCGTGGTTGCTGTCACTCCCATTTCATACTCTTCCTTTTTACCCCCAGATAAAGGATGTTGGGTTGTATTTCACATGTCACTCAATACATATGCCGTGTCACATCGGCCATCCCGTACCTACATACATCATACTTCATAATGGACAATGTTCTAAACACTAGTGCAATGATTCATATTTCGTGTGCATGACCACATCTCTCTCATCTATCCACACTTGGTGGTGTCAATCACCTCATGACAAGGATAAACAAGGCATTATGCATAAATCAAACCATCACATGCATCATAGAATATCTCCAAAGTATGACAAATCATAAAAGCTCCAACACAACGGTAAATGTATAACAAATCATCTCATACCACAATATCCACCATAAGAATTACATAGATAGATCCATACTTATGCAAGGCACATCATATGGACTCCAACAATGATCATACATAGAGAGATTAGATCAAGTTACCACCACAAACCCAAGGTCCAGGGGGTGGACTACTCCCCCTTCATCATGGAGACGGTGGAGAAGTCGTTGGAGAAGATGGAGACCACCCCGGCAGCGCCCCGCCGGAGTTTTCCCCCTCCAATCTGCAGCTCCAGGTCTTTGTTTCGTGGTTTCTGTGTTTCGGTGGCGCTCCTTCCAGAGAACGTCGGGGGGCTATTTTTATAGGCGTTTTTAGGTCAAGACTATGTCGGTGGAGCAAAGATCGACGGCCACGGAGCTCCGAGGGGGAAAAGAGGTGGGCCCACGCGGCCAGGTACAGGAGGCCGCGTGGGACCCTCTATCTTCCAGCCTGTTGGGCCTCTGGTCTTCAATTTGAGCCCATTATGTTCGTCTCGAAAATTCTGAACCGTGCTCTTTGGCCTTGCCCTTTTTGGAGTCCCGAAGCTCCCGGAAAGTCTGAAACACTAAAAAAGACGTTTTTCTGGAAAACAGGGTTAATTCCAAATAAATGGGAAAACTATGAAATATTCGCAAAATCATTATAAAACATTGATATTACCCTTATATGATGCAAATATGATTGGAATAGAAGTAAAATAATGCAAAGTTCATGTATGCATTTTACATGCATCACCGACAAATAAAATTAACAAAGGAGTTATTAATGACTTGATATCAGGAAATGAACGAAAGAGGCGATAAGAAATGAAATTACTTTTCGAGCATTGTAAAACATGTCTTGTATTCTAGAGGACTTTTCCTTAATGAGTCAAGGACATGAATTTCTCCATCGTGAATTTTAATGACGAGAAGAATATAGTGGAACATGCACATGTTTATATACACAGTCATGCATAACTCACCAGTTAAACTTAACATCGGGTGAGCAAAATAGAATGTGTAGAAGAGACAGTAACACTCACTTGAAGTTGTAAGCCCAAAATATAGTCTTTTTGTCATGGTGTTGCTTGAAATACCTTAGCAAATCCCCCGGTGTGTCCTTGTTATATACGGGATTTTCTATGGTGACTTGATGAAGTTTATCCGGGTCAATGAAACCAAAGTCCTTGTTTTTTGCCTTTTCAATTCGAGCATCTTCATTCTGCAAAATATAGCGCACAAAAGATTATAGTGAGGATAATTACAGACAATGAACGAGCTGAGGTAAAGACTTAAATTACAGAAATAAATCACTTACAGACAATAGGAACTGATGATAGATTTATCAAGAGCCCAGATATTGTATAACTGAAAAAGTTCGCTAAACTCAACGGACACAGCGTATTCTTGGCAGTAGTGCTCTTCCTTAACTCCCACCATCAGACTGACATTCCCCTCATTTGCGGCTTTCTTGTAACAGGTATGCAACGCACGCATTTTTGTTGATAACTTGCCGTCGACCATATTTTCCCCGGGAACATATTGTTTTGCTAGATCAGCGACGGCGTAATCGGTTGACGAACCTATTTGTTGTGGAGTACATTGCGCGGCCGCGGCAATACGATGTATTTCTTGTTCGTCAAACACCTTGAGCGGGGGGACCGATTGTGCTTCTTGTTCTCCGAGCTGGGGAACTTGTTTACCTTTTTTCGGCGGCGGGAGCTCCTCCATCAGATCGTCATATGACTTGTCAATAGAACGCTCATAGTCTGATGGCGGCGCTGGTGGAGGGTTATATAGGTTATCGATGGTTCGATGACACAGCTCCGAAGCGCAGCCGGCGGTAAATTTTGCCTCGGGCACTTTCGGTGCAAAGAATGCTGTATTATAGGCCTTCACGGCGGCGGCGTTTTCCTCGACAGTTTTATCACAAGGTAACTTCTCAGGAGGCGGCGGTGTTTTCTGCTTTCTAGGTCCCCTCGTAATCGGCGAACCGACCTTGCTTCCATGCACTAAAGCATTATTCCTAAAACTGAATTTTCACTAAGTCCTAAAACTGAATTTTGGACATGTGGTAATTGGAAACCCATGGACTATTTAGTCAGCAGTTGTTCTAACAATTTGCTTACATGCACTAAAGCATTATTCCTACCAAGGAGGAGTGCATCATCTTTTGTATTCATAATGAGATATGAAATCAAGCAAGATTCTATTATCATCATTTTATTCATCTATCAAGCCATAAGACTCTTTGAAGGCACCACAGTGAGTAGATCATTTCTATATTGATGGACAACAATTTGAAGTTGCTCAGGAATTTATTTAAGCACTCAGAACAAGTTTGAATATTTATCTAAAATTGAAAGTAATCAAGACACTATATTTATGATTTGAAAATGACAAGTACTCACCAATAAACAATAAAGCAATATATATTTCTTGTTGTTAAAAAAAGAATAATGCATAATAAAAATAGAGGTGTTAATCTACACATTCTATAATTGGAAATTAATCCAATTATACACAAATTCCTTCCAAATATGGAATGAATTCAAAATACATCAAATATTAAAAGTTATAAGATGAAATCATAAATATAATGCAACTCTACACAACCAGGGGCCTTTCTGAAACTAAAAGAATCACAAACAGATCCTCAATTCATTTAAACAGGAGACAAGGGCCCGTTCGAACTATTTCTGCAATTGCTCTGAAACCTAGGGGGTTATTCGAAAAACGCCGTTTCTTTTCTTTCTTCTTCTTCCTCTTGCCAGAAGGAAGAGGCCGACGCCGCCGTGCCACCTCCTCTCCGTATGGGTGTTTGCTTCCACGGATAAGAACCCTAGAGACGTCCTCATCTTACTCTCCATCGCCTCCTCATTCTCTCTTGCTCTCTCCCAAGAAAACAACCGAAAACCCTAACCCTAGCACGGCCACGTGCGGCCACGGTGAGGCAGGGGAGGGGCGCGCAGGGGAGGGGTGCGAGACAGGGGAGACCTACCTGCGGCGTCACGGCAGCACGACGGCGCGGCGAGGCAGGGGAGGGGCACGGAGGCGCGGCGGAGCAGGGCTTCGCCGTCAGGGGCGTCGGCGGCGTCGGCGGAGAGCAGTTCTTCGATTTGGGGGAGAGAATGCCAAAATTTCGGCCGCGGCCACACAAATCCCCACGAAACAGACCTTTAGTCGCGGTTCCAAACCGCGACTAAAGGGTCTTTAGTCGCGGTTCGTGGCTGGAACCACGACTAAAGGTCGAATTTGGACCGCCCAAATTTACGCGCCAAGCCCACACCCTTTAGTCGCGGTTCGTGGCTGCAATAACACATTTATGAGTTCTACCGGGCGTTGATGGACTCGGAGACCGCTCGGACCTGTGGGTTGGCCAGTAACACTTGGGGGGTGGACAGACGCGTGTCGGATGAGGAAAACCTGAGCCTCACTCTCACTTACTCAGAGGAAGATCTGGAATCATTGGTGATGTCAATGAAATCGGACACGGCTCCTGGACCGGATGGGTTTCCGGTCCTGTTCTTTAAACAGTGTTGGGGATTGGTTAAGAACGGGGTTCTTCATATCCTCAATGACTTTATCTTGGGCAGGATAGACATTGCTAGATTAAATTTTGGGGTGCTCTCGCTTATCCCTAAAGTGCAGGGCGCGGACCTCATCTCTCAGTTTCGACCGATTGCACTCATCAATGTTATCTTCAAGATTGTGTCCAAAGCCTTTGCGGTTCGTCTCGATCCCATAGCCAATAGAGTGATCAGCCCTAATCAAACCGCTTTCATCAAAGGCCGGTTCATCCTGGACGGTGCCTTGGCGCTCCAGGAAATTGTGCACGAACTTAAAAGCAAGAAGCTTGGGGGCGTCTTGTTCAAAATCGGCTTCGAGAAGGCTTACGAAAGGGTAAATTGGGACTTCCTCGCGGAGGTACTGCGTCGGAAGGGGTTCGACGCAGGCGTAATTCACAGACTAATGCAACTAGTCCAAGGGGGCCAGACCGCGATCTCAATCAATGGCGAAATGGGCCAGTTCTTCCGCAACAAGAGGGGTGTGTGACAGGGAGATCCGCTGTCACCTTTGCTCTTTAACTTCATTGCGGAGGCGCTCTCAGCCATGCTTTCTGCTGCCGCCGCGGCTGGGCACATCCAGGGGGTTGTGCCTCACTTGATCCCAGGTGGGGTCACTCACCTACAATACGCGGACGACACTCTTATTTTGATTCAAGATGATGATAGAGGAATTGCTAATTTGAAATTTCTGCTGATGTGCTGTGAGGAAATGTCAGGATTAAAAATCAACTACCAAAAAAGTGAGGTAATAGTTATGGGTAAACCCCGTGCTCGGCGTCAAAGGGTGGCGGATATGCTTAACTGCAAACTGGGGGCGTTTCCCTTCATTTACTTAGGTCTTCCGGTAGCGGACAGAAAGCTCACTATTGAGCAGTGGAATTTCTTGGTGTTAGGGGGGAACCTTGGGTTGGAAGATTCTTATCCTCCGGGGGGAGACTGATTCTTTCAAATTCTTGCCTAGCCAGTCTACCAATGTTTGCCATGGGGTTGTTTCTCCTTCAAGATGTCGTGCATGCGAAGTTTGACTCCCATAGAGCGAAGTTCTATTGGGAGGGCTCGGGTCCAAAGAGAAAGTACCACTTGCTGAATTGGCCTGCGGTTTGTCGACCCAAGGAACTTGGTGGTCTGGGGATCACCAATTCCAAACTTATGAACAAAGCCCTAATGTTGAAATGGGTGTGGAAGCTTTACCAACAGGATGACAGTTTGTGGGCCAATTTGATCAGGGCCAAATATCTAGTTAATGAGGACATTTTTGCAAGCTCGAGTCGGGGGGGGGGGGGGGGGGCTCGCAGTTTTGGCGTAGTCTTGGGAAAATTAAGCACCTTTTTAAGCTTGGTGCTCGTCATTCAATCCGTAATGGGCAGAGAACCCTTTTCTGGTCAGACGTGTGGCTTGGCTCTACCCCACTGAAAGACAGATTCCCTCGCATTTTTGCTGTTTGTGATAACCAGCAGGTGTCCGTGGCAGCAGTGGTAGCCAACTCCATCAACCTTAGACGTTCGTTAGATGCGGAGGGCAGATCTCAATGGGTTGAGATCTTGCAGCTCATTGATCAGATTCCCATCTATGAGGGTCCTGATTTAGTTTCTTGGTCGTTGGAAGCTTCAGGGCAATACTCGGTGGCTTCCATGTATGCTAGGCTTTCCCAAGGGGCGGCCATCGCACACTTTCAGGACGTGTGGGCGGCAAAACTTCCGCTGAAAATCAAAATCTTCTCTTGGCAATTGATCCTAGACAGATTACCTTCGGGACAAGTTCTCGCCTCAAGGCAGGGGCCTTCGGACGGGTTCTGTGCCCTATGTGGCGCTGCGGAGGATGCGGCTCACATGTTTTTCTCTTGCTCGATCGCTAAATTCGCTTGGAGTGTGTTGCGACAACTTCTTGGGAATCGTTGGTGTCCAGCTAACTTCGCTCAATTCTATGCCATTCTAAGCGGTTTGTCGGGACAAACGCGTAGGGTGGTATGGTCTTTATTTGTTGCACAATCTTGGGCTTTATGGAATATTCGCAATAAACTCTCTATTGAACGCATGATTATTCACCACCCCGCTGACGTGATATACAAAACGCTTATCTTTTTGCAGCTGTGGTGCCTAAACGCCAAGCCCAAGGATCGGCCAAGACTAGAGTCGCTGGTGGCAAGGCTAAAGCTGTTATATACAGCAAATCGCCCGAGAACTCCGAGTAGGACCTGAGCGACATGGCGTCCTCTTGCTGCTTCTCCACCTGCTCTCGGAGTGTGTGCTGGGGTGGCTCCCCTATCAGCTGGTTATCTTAGTTGTTGTCTTGTTAGCTTGCGCTTGTCTAGCGGTTGTTAAACTGTTCGCTTGTGTTCGTCTCTTATGGCTAAGCTGTACGCCGCAGCATGTAACTGTCCTATGTGTGAACTCTGTGGTCTTATTAATTTAAGGCTGGGCACTTTTGTGCCTTGTATCTAAAAAAACCATCTAAAGTTCTAAACTAACCATTAAGTATGCAATGTTGCAGACGCCACGATTTTGTTCTAGGCTTCGTGGTTAAGCATCAACTTCTTCTTCACCCACCTCCTTCTTATTTTTGCCACAATTTGTTCATTCAACCACGGTCAGTCCGTAGCATCCAGCACGTCAAGTGTAGCATTATTGCGTCGATCGTATCTTTGTAAACTGACTTTTTAAGGATTAGTCTAGGCGCGCGTGGCCAGCTGTATAATATTTTTCCTGGTTTTAAACCATGTTCTATCTACTGTTTTTAAGGATTAGTCTAGGCGTGGCCAGATGCAAAGCTGATGCCTTCATTCAGCCTAAAATATATACATCTGGATAATAATTTGTTAAATGGCCAGATCTATTCTACTCCCTCCGTTCACAAAATGATGTCTCAACCTGAGGACTTTTATGGTAGGGACAGAGAAATACTAGCCGTCCAACCAGTTAGATCTGACAGTCAAGATTTAACGATACTTGTCGATCAATGGAGTAGTATTTTTCTACCATAGTGCAAATTTGGTATGCAAATAGGAAAAAGCAAACATGCAGCACAAAGTTGCGGACCAGATCGGCAACTTGGGCAACACAGCCACATATGCCTTCCATGACATCGTAATGGATGAAAATATGAATCATGATATACCGCAGCTAACACAAGAAGAAAATGCTATTCTTACAGCTGATTTCTTAGTACAAAAAGTGTATGAAGCAATTTCTCAAATGGAACTTAATAAAGCACCAGGACCGGATGGTTTTCCTGCGGAGTTTTATAAGTACTTTTGGGAGGTAATTAGAGACGATTTGATGGCTCTATTTTTTCAACTCAAACAAGGTAATCTGCCGTTGTTTAAATTGAATTTTGGAGTCATTACCCTACTACCCAAAAAAGAAAACGCGGTTCTGATTCAACAATATAGACCAATATGTCTTCTTAATGTCAGCTTCAATTTTTTTACAAAAGTAGGTACTAATCGTATTACCGAAATTGCACAAAAGATTATTCGGCCGACCCAGTCGGCGTTCATGCCTGGGCGACACATCTTAGAGGGTGTTGTGGTCCTTCATGAGACTATTCATGAACTTCATCGGAAGAAGATGGATGGTGTAATTTTTAAAATTGACTTTGAGAAGGCATATGATAGAGTTGAATGGCCTTTCCTCCAACAAGCTTTGCGTATGAAAGGTTTTGCACAAGAATGGCGCAATTGGATTACGCAATTTGTCCAGGGGGGAAGTGTTGGTGTTAGGGTGAATGATGACATCGGTCATTACTTTCAAACTAAAAAAGGTCTACGACAAGGGGATCCGCTGTCCCCTATGCTTTTCAATATAGTGGCAGATATGCTTGCCATCTTAATTGCAAGGGCGAAGGAAGATGGTCAGATAGGCGGTCTGATACCTCACTTAGTGGAGGGTGGACTATCTATTTTGCAATATGCGGATGACACTATATTGTTTATGGAACATGATCTTGAAAAGGCGGTAAATATGAAACTCATCCTCTGCATTTTTGAACAATTGTCGGGATTGAAAATTAATTTTCATAAGAGTGAAATATTTTGTTTTGGGAAAGCTAAAGAAGTTGAAGATCAGTACAAGCACATCTTCGGGTGCGAATCTGAATCCTTACCTTTCAAATATTTAGGTGTCCCGATTCATTATAGAAAACTCAGAAATGATGAATGGCAACCAGTAGAGTGTCGTTTCGAAGGCAAACTTGGTTGTTGGAAAGGAAAATTGTTGTCATATGGGGATCGGTTGGTGCTTGTTAATTCGGTCTTAACGAGCCTCCCGATGTTCATGCTTTCTTTTTTCGAATTACCTAAAGGGGTAAGAAAAAGATTGGACTTTTATCGATCGCGATTTTTCTGGCAGAGTGATGAGAACAAAAGGAAATATACACTAACTAAGTGGAACATTATCTGTCGTCCAAAGGACCAGGGAGGTCTCGGGGTGGAGGTACTTGAACTAAAGAATAAGAGTTTGCTCAGCAAATGGTTGTTCAAACTTTTAAACGAAGAAGGGGTGTGGCAGGAATTGTTACACAATAAATATCTTCATAGTAAAACTTTAGCTCAGGTAGATGCGCAACCCACAGACTCTCCTTTCTGGAAGGGACTCATGCATGTCAAAGATGAGTTTTTCCAAAGAGGGTCTTTTATAGTTGGCAATGGGGAAACAACTCGTTTTTGGGAGGACACATGGTTGGGTGATTCTCCACTAATGAATCAGTACCCATTGTTATATAACATAGTTCAACATCAGCATGTTTCGGTCCATGCTGTGTTGCATAGTGCACTGCCCCTAAATTTAGGATTTAGAAGGGCCCTAGCTGGGAATAAATGGGATATGTGGTCTCACTTATGCCTCAGGCTAATGGATGTAACTTTGACAGATGTTCCCGATACTTTCAAATGGAAATTGACTCAGAATGGGAAATTTACTGTAAAATCTATGTATGAGGATTTCATGAATGGACATACTAGATATCTACAGAAATATCTCTGGAAACTAAAAATACCGCAAAAAAATAAAATTTTCATGTGGTTCCTTCATCGAAAAGTTCTACTGACAAAAGATAACTTAGCTAGAAAGAATTGGCACGGTAGCCCACATTGTTCCTTTTGTGGGAACAACGAGACCATCGATCACCTTTTCATCTCTTGCCCTTTTGCAAAACTTGTATGGCGTGTTGTTTTCTGTACCTATAATATTCCACCTCCTACTAATGTTACCAATATGTTCGGGAATTGGTTGCGTGGGATGGACAACAAGACTAAAGATAGGATTCGTATAGGCGTTTCGGCTATCTGTTGGTCTATTTGGAATTGTAGGAACGATCTTGTTTTTAACAGAAAAGATAATTTTCATGTTCTACAGGTTATTCATATGGCGGTGCACTAGATCCAGTTATGGGCTTTCCTGCTACCTTCGGATCAGCGGGACCTTATGGTGGCTGGATGCACGAGACTTTTATCGGTGGCACAGGAGTTTTTCTCCCGGCATACGTGGCAACATATTAGTCGACTTTCGTAGTTGTGCTTCACCTTTATCTATTTTTTATTGAGGCATGTCTCAATCTTTCGTGGTTGCTGAGATGTAATATTCGTTAAAGACTCACTTGGACTCTGTAATAATCAGCTGTGTGCATCACTCGATGCAGAGGCTGGGTTTTAATACAATTCCCTTTTCTAAAAAAAAAATGCCTTCCATGTCTCGACCTTCCTTATACTAGATTTCTTAGCTTAATCTTTCTCATAATTAGTTAGTTTCTTATTTAAACATTTTCGTGTACTACTAGTTTCACTGTACAAACCGTAGTTGCTAGCAAATCAGATGAACCCATTATACTATTGAATTTATATTGATAAGAATTTTTTTATGATATCAAACATAAATTTTGTTGACCAAATTAATGGTCAAAGTGTATTCTTTGATAAGCTAGCAATTCTATCGATCAGCTTTTTCAGCTGGCCAAGTCTACGTATAAAGGTCAAGGCGGCGACTCGCTAGCAAAAGGCGAAACCAACGGAAAGAGCTGGCTATAGTCAATGGTGACACGTGTTGCTGTCACGTAGCTCATCATTGGTGAATAACTTGGAACACGTGTCTGAGGAGAAGATATCACCTCCTCCCTCCCACCCATAAGGGTGCTTAATTCATAGTCCATGTGCTACAACAACAAAAATGTCAAATTTAAATGTTGCTCTTGCGATAACTTAGGCACGAGGTATAGATCACGCGCGGCTCACCAAATTAGGAAAAGTTTTTGCGAAAACAGATCCAGTATATCTCGTGATGACCGGTTTGAGTAACAAGTGTTAACTTTGAACGGCAATGCATACCAATCTAGGTGGTAAAACAAAACATGGTACTACTCCCAGAGTGCATGTTTGCGAAACCAATCCGTGTACAATAGTTACAGTCTTACAGCTACTAGTGGTGGTAAGTAAAATGCTACTGTAGTAGTAGATTTCCCCAGAAACAACTACTAGCTCGAATAATGTCAAAAAAAAAAAAACTAATAGCTATGATTTGAAAATTATCACCAAAAGTGTACTGGCCTATGATTTGACCGACAACTGTGATAGTTTTATGTAGTTTATTCGTAAAGAAGGAGAAGATGTGCGTGTGACCAAGTCAAGATCACAAGTCCTGTGCTAGCAAGCTACGACGGAAACCGACCGACGTGCCTTACCGACCAATGTCACCGTGACTTCTCTTTCAAGCTGCATGCTCCATCACTCACGACTTCTTTTTCCTTAACTTAATTATATTCTAGATGTATTGTAAAACAGAACGGACTAGTGCTACTAGTTGATAAAACTAAATGAAGTGAACACCGCACGGGCTACATGTGTCATACAAAAATGTTAAACCCGGCTGTGTCGTGCCATGCAGGAGCTAACCCGATTGTTGAGAACGCGTTATGTATATATAGATCGCATGAATTGGCAAAGAAGAAAGAAAACCGATCGACCATGTGCTGGCGCATTAAACTGTAAACGAGATTGTTTGTTACAAGGATATGATCGACGCAATAATGCTACACTTAACGTGCTGGATGCTACACTTAACGTGGTGGAATGAACAGATTGGGGCAAAAATAAGGAGGTGTGGGTTAAGAAGAAGTCGATGCTTAAGCACGAAGCCTAGAACAACGTCCCTTGATAAATTTTGATCTTGCCCGTCGTCGCCAGCCGGTAAAATCGCCGCGTCCGCAACATTGATAGTACTCAATGGTTAGTTTACATGATTAATGTCGGAGCTAAACAAAGTCAATGGACGGGCCAAACTGAAAGTAAAAGGAAAAAGTGGTTCTGAATCACTACGGGAATCTCACAAGATGCCGGCGGCCGGAATCTACGCCGACGGCCAAATGTCGGGGCCGTCGGCGTAGAAGACGAGCTAGGATAGATCACGAACGCGGCCGTCGGCGTACCAACCCCGTCGGCGTAGACAGATAGACCCGACGGCTGCCGTCGGCATCATAAATGCCGTCGGCGTAGACAGATAGACCCGACGGTTGCCGTCGGCGTAAAAGGGCCGTAGGGTTTAGGCCGTGACGGCACACAGACGGGGGGCTTTACGGCATTGATACGCCGACGGCAACCGTCGGCGTCTACTTTTTTTCTATTTCCATTTAATATGAAATAATTCATATCTTTAAATCCGTAAATCGAAATTTAACAAATAAAATGTCTAAATCGATTAGAAAAATTAGAGGAATCCAAATATGACATCCATATAATCTTTTTCACCATGCATGTGACATTTTGTAACATATTTTTGGTACTTGCTTAATTAAAAAATCATTTTTGGCACTTAAAAATGGAAAATGATATTTATAAAAATAATTTGGAAATTTATTTTGGCAACAATGTTTGCCATACCTGCTGCAGCGTGCGACGACGAACACGAGCAACACGGAGGCGAGAAACCCTGCGAAGAAGCAAGCTAGCCTGACGAGGAGCGGACTCTTTTTCACATGGATGTCGAAGAAGGAAGATGATGCGGCTACCTGCGTCGGTGGTGCCACGACGTCGACTGCGCCGCCCTGGAGCAGCGGTGGAGTTGGTGCGCCCACGGTGGCGCGGTCGGCAGGTACAGGCGGTGGTCGTCGGAGGAGCGGGCGTCGGAGAAGCGGGGCAGCTCGGTGGGGTGGTGGTGGCGGTAAATCGACGGAGGCGGACGCGGCGGCCGGTTGAAAATGCGGCCGGAGCAGCGGCGCAGCTTGCCCGGCTGGTTGCCGGAGGAGCGGCGAAGCTTGGCGGTGTGGTTCCCGGATGAGCGACGGCGGAAAGAAATTCGCAGGCCTTGCAATGATGGGGCTGGAGAGGGCGAGAAGGATGGCAGTGGAAAAGACTCCAAAGATCGACATTTGGGTTTGGGCGAGGAGCCTAGGATGTAGGATGAACTGAGACGAATACGCCGTGCGATTATATATAGCCGTAGTTTGGACCCTGCGCAACCACCGACCTCTTCTTCACGAGGTGAACACCATGCCCGCTACAGCTAGCGGTTGTACAGTATATCGGTAGATCTTTAATTTTTAATTAGAGTAAATTGCACAGAACCACAGTTTCAGGTCAACTTATAACACTTTGCCCCAACTTTTGGGCAAACTTTCACAATACCACAACTTTTGATGCAACCAGCATCGACTCATGTACAGACACCGTATAATTGCAAAACTGACGTACAAGCCCAATTTGTCAGGCCAGCGTGGCGTACAGCCAACTAATTCAGCTCGTAAGAGGACAGGCCGGAGCGATAGCTGCCAGTGCCTCCGCCGCCACGGTCCGGCTCCTCCGCCGCCGCTCATCCCTGCTGCCACGGACGCTCCCTCCGCCGCAGCCGCCACCACCGCTACTCCTCTCCGCCGGCGCAGTCGCCGCCTCTGCCCAACGCTGCTGCCCCTCCGCCTCTTCCCCACCGTGTCCGCCCCTCCGCCTCAGCCCACCCCTCCGTCTGGTTCCGCCCATCCACCTCGTCTCCGCCACAGCCACAGCCGCTCCGCCATAGATGCTCTGCTGCGCTGCGGTGAATAGGTGACTGCATGAGTTGTCCATTTCGATTTCAATTGGGGATTCCAATCAGGGTAAGGGTTTCCTTCAATTGCGAATCGATTTCTGATGAATTTGGGTGTCTGTATCTCAGTTCCATTGCGTATTGGAGGATGGCTAGAAGGTCCAGCGGTGCAAGATGAGCTGTAGTTTTTTTTTTTGCAAGATGAACTGAAGTTGGAGCTTCAGTTTGCTGACAAGATGAAGATGACCGAAGTTGGATATTGTACTGTGTTGTTTGTGTAGCATGTACATTCAACTTTTGTAGCAAATATGTTAACTGTACAATATTGGCAATGAAATAAGAATGGTTTTGTGATGTCAAGTAATATCTTGTTGTTTCAGACAGTCAAAATGAGTGCATTTACATACTTGGTGTACATAGAAGATATATTCTGGAGAGAAGTAGAGAACAAAATGACAGAATGAGTGCATGGACAACAAAATATGTACTGGTTGACACTTGCAAACTGCTACACAATGCACAATAATTTCTCACACAACGAATTCACGAAAGACATTTCATTTCAGCAATTGTCATATGGAACCCAATTTACTAAATAAACTTATGAGCATCCACACTAGTCTGTGCTCAACCATGATGTAACAAAAGAGACTTTAGCTAGATTTGAGTGTGTAATTATAGTAAAAGATTGCACTACAAGTTCTTCTCAGTAGTTGCCACTGGCTGTGAGAAACTTGACCCTCTGATCACTGGTAGCTTATCTCTAACTGGAAGTGCTGGTACATCAAATGAATTTTCTTGTGATTGATATACATAATTCACATCTGGTGGTTGTTCCTCCTCAACAACAGCTGCTCTTCCTCTAACTCTGATTACTTTAGCAGGGGGTCCTTCTTGTCGTTGTTCTTTGTCAACATGAGCTTCTGCTTCACTGTCTCGTGCTTCGGCTCTATGCTCTTGGGCTTTCCTATTACTCTGAAAAATAGGGAGATCAAATAAAGTTATGAATTAGAGCAAACTAAAGTACAAGCGGCTAGTTTTGAAAAAAAAATCACCTTGTGCTTGCTCTTTCTTATCTCCAAATCTGCTCTCAAAGGCTTAGAACAATTTGTGTATTTGTGTCCGAGTGTATGGCAATTAGAACATGTAGTTGTTGTCATCCTATGCCTACCACTTGGTTGCGGTACCTCATGAACACCCTTTCTCCTATTTTTCTTCGGTCTTCCAGGATGCCTTAAGAATATTGGTGGGTCAATATCAGGTGAGTCTGTCTTTGTCCAGTTCTCCTTGGAAGGTACAGGAAAAATTACATTGTTGTAGGCAATCTGATAGAGTGGCTTTTTGAAGAAATCACTTAAGTAATCTTCAGGATGCTCTTTCTTTTTATAGATACATGCAACTGCGTGCTTGCATGGCACACCATTCAAATCCCATCTTCTGCACCCGCAAGTTTTAGCAAATAAATTAACGGCATAGATTTTCTCCCCTGATGGAACTTGCCATAACCCCATACCTGCAGCCACTGGCCTAATATGCTTTGCTCTGACCTTCTCAAGCTCAAGTTTCTCTGCATAATTAGGTGTAATCTCCCAACTTGAACTATCAGCCCCCTCCCTGTTGTTGTTGAATCTAGACATGAGCTTTGTCCTAATGGTGTCTATCATGGTTTGAATTGGCTTATCCCTCGTATCCAAGATATATTTGTTGAAAACTTCACTTAAATTGTTGACGACCAAATCTGTCTTGCAAACACTGTCCATCGCATGCCTAGCCCAATGCCTAGGTGGAATTTTTGATAGCCACTCCCATGCACTCTCACTCTCAGCTTTCAAATCACTCATGGCAGCATCAAAGTCAGATTTTTGGTAAGCATATGCAGCAGAATCCATGATTTTCTTAAGATCAGCACCCCTAAATCCAGCAGTTTGAAAGTTTGCATATATATGCCTTAGACAAAATCTCTGATCGCAATGAGGGAAAACTTTGTCTATGGCGTTAAGAAGGCCCTAAAATAATAACATGCAGATTTTTAAGTTCAGAATGAACATAGATATAGAAAATAACATAGAAACTGAGATTTATTATACCTTTTGCCTATCGGACATGAAAGTAAACCTTCCAAAAGGCCCTGAATCACCACCAAGAGCGTACTTGAGTTGTTCTAGAAACCAACACCATGAGGCTGTATCTTCTTTCCCTACAACTCCGAATGCAATTGGGAACAAGTTGTTGTTACCATCCCTCCCCGAGGCAGCCAACACTTGAGCCCCTGTTGTCAACTTAACAAAGCATCCATCAACACCAATAAATGGTCTACATCCATTCAGAAACCCCTCTTTAGCAGCACTCAAACAGAAAAATAGGCCATGGAACCTAGGATTAACTGCAGGTGGAGGCTGTTGGACGGTTGTAACAATGCATCTACTCCCTGGGTTAGTGTCAATTACTGTCTGAAGGTAGTCTCTGATCCTCTTGTACTGTTCTTTGTGATTACCCAACACAATGTCTGCTGCCTTGTTTTTTGCCCTATATGCCATCATTGGAGTAATCTCTACACCATGATCTCTAATAGTAGTGTCTATGAGTCCACTTATCTTCCAACCTGGATCACCTCTGAATGTGCTCTCATACCTCTTGCTCAACCATGTGCTGCTCACTCTAGAACTATCATAGGTAATACCACAAGTGTGAGGCAATACCATCTTTCGAATGCAAACTGTTTGTTCCCTCTTTATAGTTGAAGCAGTCATGTAGAATTGGCAATGCTCGTTGACACAACACACATTAACCCTGTCTCCATCATTTCGAAGATACTCATAATCCCTACTCTGGAGTATGTGATAGTTTTTGAGTGCTCTTCTAAATTGATGCATGTTGACAAAGCACATCTTCAAACATAGTTGTTCACCTCCAAGTAACCTTCCTTCGTCATACCAAACTCTAGGTGGTAGTGGCTTTGCTCTACTTTTCTGATATTTAGGTGCAATGGAAATGGGGGTTTCAAAACAATCATCATCACTAGATATTATTTCCACTCCAAGATCCTCACTGCCTTCATCTGAGAGCTCAAATACTACTGAACTTGTTCCATCTCGAGCCTTAGCTTGTGATTTACGAAGTGCTGCCTTTCTACTAGCCATGTTTTTTCTTTTCTCTCCTCTGGCTGCAAGCCCTTTCTTCTTTGCTAGATTGCTAGAACCAATTACCTCATCTTCAATTGTGATAGTAGGCGCCTCATCTACCATGGGGAACATATCCTCAACATCCGTGTCACCCTCCATGTGCTCATTGGGGTCTTCCTTCTGCCTCTTTAATTGGGCAATATTGTACAATTCTTCTTCATCAAAATCTTGTGTTGTAGCTCCTTTATCAGCCACCTCTTCTTCTTGCTCAGCCACATATTTGTCTTCCTCATATGCACTTGATTTGCCCTTCTCTGTATTTGACTTGCTAACTTGGTTTGCTTGGTTGACACTTTGTTGAGTTGCATGATCTGTGGAATCTGGCTGTCTTGATGTTGGATCGAATCCCCTCATGATTGTCAGATTTAATCTCTTAATGTTCTTGTACTGAATCACCATCGCTGTAACCTTCTCATTGCTGTCCAGAACCTCCAACCCAGCTAATCCTCTCCCTTCTTCTTTCACATAATATATGAAGTCATTGACATTGTAACCAGCAGAACAAACCAAACTGACTAGCTTCCAATGAGTTATGTCAGAATGTCCAATTGTTCTTTGCACAGCTTCTCGCCCTTCGGAAAACATGTTGACCAACCAACGTTCATCATCATCACTGCAAGGCAAAACATACACGTTTATAGGAGATAAAGCACCAACATCATCACTAGCTGCAAATGAAATTCATGTTCCCAAATAACCTAACCAAAATTTGACCGACCCTAACCTTAAATCCATTGAACCTTGACATAAATCTCAAACTGGAGGAAAAATAGTGCAAGTACAGATAAATCGAGCACCATATACACGTCGATCATCGGTTCATACTCAAGACGCCTCACTTTTTCATCCTTTTCCGTCAGCCCTAATTCCCCAAACCCACTGGATTATGGACCATGACGAGAGAGTGCTCGCTTTACAACCAGGGCTGGATCAATGCAACGTGGACTTACTCTATTCCAGATGCATCGAAGCTCCAGTCCATGGTGTGGTTCTGCGACGCGAGTAGAGCGTCGGCCGCCGTCCAGTAGATGCGATCGGGAGAGCAAACTGCAGGTGCCGATGGAGAAGGAACTGAATGGGGGCATGTGAGACGAGGCCGGACTCAAAGCTTCAGGTCGGTTCGGTCCACGTAAGAAGGCCTGTGCGCCACGCTGGCCTGACAAGTTGGGCTTGTACGTCAGTTTTGCAATTATACGGTGTCTGTACATGATTCGTTGCTGGTTGGATCAAAAGTTGTGGTATTGTGAAAGTTTGCCCAAAAGTTGGGGCAAATTGTTATAAGTTGACCTGAAACTGTGGTTCTGTGCAATTTACTCTTTTAATTATAGGTTGGCTAGTTGGTACTGTTCATCAAATCTTCTGTTCTCGCACTCGGCATGCATCGATGGAGAGTGAATATTTCGCAACTAGTTGCGCCCGCAACCCATTATTGGAAGTGCTATTTCTAAATTTTCAAAAAATGCGAAATAAATCAGGGACATTGATTATGTTGTTTCTGGTGCATTCAAATAATTTCATCTCAAAATATGATTATATGTGTACTGTGCAAAAAAGAGAAAAGACAAGTGAATAGTATCAGGTACTATTTACACATCATTTGTTCTTTTTCTGCATGCCATATATTGTCAAATTTTCGGATGCCAATTTGTAGATGCACGAGAAACAACATGATCAATGTCCATAATTTATTTTACAATTTTTTAAAACATGGAAGTGTGCCAGGTTGTAAACATCAGTTTTCCCGCATGTAACCACAGATCGCGGCTCTGTTCTGATTGACCCACGAGGATGGTCGATCGTGAGGAGTTGAATTTGGAGCCTTCTCGGCGAGAGGTTTGTGCAGGAGACTCGATCGATCCCCGATCGAAATTATTACGATCATGTTAAAAGCTAAGAGTAAATAGCATTGGCGGTCACACAACTTATCGGTCGTGTGCACTTAAGTCACGCTTCTGAAAAACGAGATTTTTTTTATCACACTACTGAAATGTTGGTGCACGCTGGTCACGAACCACACATGTCAGTCCGTTTTCCGTTGCAAGAGGTCACACGCAAGGCAGGCACATGAGGCCGACGTGGACCAGTTTGTAATTTCATGCTTCCTTTCCCATCTGCTGGTCGAGTTGACAACTCATCGCCCTGGTTTGCCTTTGCCTCATCAGAATGTGGATTCACTCAAGGAATGGCCACCTATGCCGACGGCCTTTTGCCGTCGGCACAGGTCTTTTTACCGTCGGCATAGGATATGACGACGGCCACCGTCGGCATAGGTGCCCGTAGGCATAGCCTAGAAACCCGTCGGCACAGGTCGAGCCGTCGGCATAGGACCGTCGGCATATGTTTTCGAAATTATTATTTTTTATTTTTTTTTTTAAAAATAATTTTATTATTTTTTTAAATTTCTAATTTATGTTTTTTAAATTTTGAAATTTCCAACTTAGCCACACACAATTTCTAATTACATATTAGACACTTAATCTCAGGTCAAAGTACTTATCGCGGTCAAACTTCCCGTTCGGTCACCCATCTTCAGATTGCTCCAGCCTAAGCACGCTTAACTTTTGAGTTCCTTCTAAATTAGCTTCCAAATGAGATGTTAGAACTTACTGATGTTATTATTCTATCGAACATATTAACCCCTGGGTCATGATGTTACACTTTTATTGTCTAAATTTTGAAAATTTATTTGAATAAATAACAATGATTATGTAATAATAATATTTGAATAAATAACAATAAAATTTATTTTACTTTATTTTCTCCTTTTTACATTTAATATGCAATATTTCATATCTTCAAATCCGTAAATCAAAATTTAATAAATAAAATGTCTAAATCGATCAGAAAAATGAGAGGAATCCAAATATGACATCCATAACATCTTTTTCATCATGCATATGACTTTTTGTAACATATTTTTGGTATTTTCTTAATAAAAAAAAGTTATTTTCACACTTAAAAAATGAAAAATGATGTTTATAAAATTATTTTTTAAATTATTTTTGGCAACAATGTTTGTCATACCAAGACACACCTATGTGTCAAATATGAGCACATTATCACAAACTATGGCACGGGGATGATCACATATAAGTCATTTGACTCGAAACTTATACATGTTTATAGATGATTGACCTTTTTGTGAAGAAGTTTTGTGGAAATTTTGTCAAAACTCAAGTTTATCATTTTCCCTAGCAACTAGTACACATATAATGACTCCATGCCAAAGTATTTGTTTTTTTAAGTATTTTTTCACATTCTTTTATTTTTTTCAAAAAACGGTCAAAATGGCCGTCGTGCGTATTCATCTAAAGGGTCACATATTTTAAAACCATCGATGGTTCTGTGATATAACCATTATTGTTGTATCTTAAAATAATTTTTGTAAAATTTTCAGAGTAAACTATCACACACTTGTAGTTCAAAATTGAATTATTTTCGGAAAATAGACATAAAGTCATTTAAGTAGGCGAAATTAGTTAGAAACCTAGAAAATTCATAATATTTCTGGATTGTCCATCACATATGATCTACTTTGTGTGGAAATTGGATGGGTGCCATTTTGCACCATATTTGTTGTACTTGCTTCACAAAAAATATCATTTTTTACAGTTAAAAAATGAAAAATGATATTTATAAACATAATTTGAAAAAACTTAGTTCTGCAACATTGTTTGTCATAACAAGACACACCTATGTGTGAAATATGGGCACATTATCACAAACTATGGTACATAGATGATCATATCTAGGTCATTTGACTCGAAACTTATACATGTTCATAGATGATTGACCTTTTTGTGAAAAAGTTTTATGGAAATTTTGTCAAAACTCAAGTTTATCATTTTTCCTTGCAACTAGTACACATATAAGGAGTCCATGGCAAAGGATTTATTTTTTTGAGTATTTTTTCACTTTCTTTTAATTTTTCGAAAAAACGATCAAAATGGCCGTCGTGTGTATTCATTCAAAGGGGTCACATTTTTTAAAACCATCGATGGTTCTGTGATATAACCACTATTGTTGTATCTTAAAATGACTTTTGTAAAAATTTCAGAGTAAACTATCACACACTTGTAGTTCAAAATTGAATTACTTTCAGAAAATAGACATAAAGTCATTTAAGTAGACGAAATTAGTTAGAAACCGAGAAAATTCATAATATTTCTGGATTGTCCATCAAATATGATTTACTTTGTGTGGAAATTGGATGGGTGCCAGTTTGCACCATATTTGTTGTACTTGCTTCACAAAAAATGTCATTTTTTACAATTAAGAAATGAAAAATGATATTTATAAACATAATTTGAAAAAACTTAGTTTTGCAACATTGTTTGTCATAACAAGACAAACCTATGTGTCAAATATGGGCACATTATCACAAACTATGGTACATAGATGATCATATCTAGGTCATTTGACTCGAAACTTATACATGTTTATAGATGATTGATCTTTTTGTGAAGAAGTTTTGTGAATTTTTTTTCAAAACTCAAGTTTATCATTTTCCCTAGCAACTAGTACACATATAAGGAGTCCATGCCAAAGGATTTATTTTTTTGGGTATTTTTTCACATTCTTTTATTTTTTTGAAAAAATGGTCAAAATAGATCCGTGGCATAATTTGTTGCAAAAAGTCATATGCATGATGAAAACGATGATATGGATGTCATATTTGGATTCCTCTCATTTTTCTAATCAATTTAGACATTTTATTTGTTAAATCTCGATTTATAGATTTAAAGATATGAATTATTTCATATTAAACAAAAACAGAAAAAAAAAACATAGCTATGCCTACGGCTTTGCCGTCGGCATAGCCTTTTGAACCTATGCCTACGGCTTTGCCGTCGGCATAGACCCTGTGCCGACGGCTAAACCTGTGCCGACGGCCGCGTCGATGGACATTCCTCGTCGGAGCCTATGCCGACGGCCCCGACAAAAAGCCGTCGGCATAGAGTCCGGCCGTCGGCATAGCTCGCCATTCCTGTAGTGATTACTCTATTACAGTGCAGGAGCTGCAGGCACATCCCATTCATCGGACGGTCACCGCGTGTATGTGTGCAATTGGACGTCGTTGAACTGGGGAATTACGGAGAAAGAATGAACCCGGATGGCCGGATGTACTAAGATACTATTTTTATTATCTTAATATAGTATCTTTTTTAAGATGATAATGGTGGCCGCGGGCGGGTCAACGGTTTTTTCTTGTATGCCAGTTGCCAGACAGTGGTGGCCGTGACGGGGAGGGGACTCATGTGTTTGCAAGGCAGACAGTGTGCTGGCTCTCTTCAACCGGCCGGTCAGTCGATCCATGCACACACTTTTCCGGCTACATGTGTCATAGAAAAATGTTAAACCCGGCTGTGTTCGTGCCATGCAGGAGCTAACCCGATTGTTAGAAAAATGGGCAGATGTGTTCTAGTACGTACATTTAAGTCGTACGGCGTCATGGTCTAGGAACATGCACAGCTGATGATGAGCTGACTGCTACCGAAACCGTCTCGATCCACTTGACGTGCACGGCTGCTAGTTTTTTTTTCTTTGATAAGCTAGCAATTCTATTGATCAGCTTTTCAGCTAGCCATTGCATTGATAGATGATAATGGTGGCCGACGGGCGTAGCAAGCGTCGAGTTGACTAACTGATCTGTTTGTTTCTTGGTTCAGCGAATTACTGGTTTTTCTTTGTGAAAGGATGGCTGGCGGCAAAGCGTTTCTAGGGAGATCCGGCAGCTAGTCATGAAGATCGACCATGATGTATAGGAAGTAGAGTATGTTAATTAGCGACACGATGTATACTTGTTTAAAAATATTACTCCGTACTAGAGTACTACTCCCGTAAGAACATACTCCTAAGTGGAGTAGTACAGTACTTACATTTCCCCCACGGTAATACTAGAGTTACGGACACATTGCTTACGGAGGAAACCTACGGACGCACGTGTCCACCTCCAATTAGTCCGCTCCCTCCCTGGAGTACAGTACTTACATTTCCCCCAAGAACAACAAGCTCAAATAACTTGCGAAAGTAAATGCATTGCATGCATGGTGGGGTCCCAAATCGCCGCTAGCTAGCTCACGCAAGCCGCAAGTCCGCAAATCCGAGCGCAGGAGCAGAGCAGCTGCTTGGCTGCGTTCTCCACACGATGATCTCCGGCGTCTTGAGGTTGGGGCTGAGCACCGGAGGACTGCGCGGCTGCCGTCGATGACGCCGACCTGGTGGAGCGTGCGACGAGGAAGATGATCAACACGGAGACGAGAAACCCTGCAACGAAGCAACCTATGCCGCTCTTGGTGACATGGATGTCGTAGAAGGAAGATGATGCGGCTACCTGCGCCGGTGGCGCCATGTCGACGGCGCCGCCCTGGAGCAGCGGTCCAGCTGGTGCGCCCACGGTGGCACGGCCGGCAGGTACTGGCGGTGGTCGTCGGAGGAGCGGCCGTCGGAGAAGCGGGGCAGCTCGGTGGGGTGGTGGCGGTAAATCGACGGAAGCGGACGCGGTGTCCGGTGCCGGAGGTGTACGACAAGAAGACACGTATGGTTTAGTACGACAAGAAGACAAACAAACAAACAAATGTCCATGTAAAACATAAAGACTCGGTGGGAGTAAAATAAAGGAAATAGTGCTCTTCTCGCAAAATCTTCGACGGCCGCTGACTAACAACATGCTGCTGACTTCTGCGCACTTCTCGTGTGCCCACGCCGTGCACATATCACTACGGGAAAGACACAAGACGCCGACGGCCAGGACCTACGCCGACGGCCCAAGGCCGTCGGCGTAGACCCCGACCAGGCTAGCCTTGCTTTTTCCTTTTTTATTTTAGCTACGCCGACGGCAATGCCGTCGGCCTATATGTTCTGTTTTTTCTTTGAGATACGCCGACGGCATATGTTTTCAATTTTCTACATTTGATACGCCGACGGCAGCCGTCGGCGTATCCTTTTTTCTATTTTCCATTTAATATGAAATCATTCATATCTTTAAATCCGTAAATCGGAATTTAACAAATTAAATGTCTAAATCGATTAGAAAAATGAGAGGAATCCAAAGATGGCATCCATAAAATCTTTTTCACCGTGCACATGACATTTTGTAACATATGTTTGTTACTTGCTTAATTGAAAAGTCATTTTTTACACTTAAAAAATAGAAAATGATATTTAGTAAAATATTTTGGAAATTGGTTTTGGCAACAATGTTTTTCATACCAAGACACCCCTATGTGTCAAGTATGGACACGTTATCACAAACTATGACATGGGGATGGCCATAACTTGGTCATTTGACACGAAAGTTATACATGTCTATAGATGATAGACCTTTTTGTGAAGCATTTTTTTGAAATATTTGTCAAAACTCAAGTTTATCATTTTTCCTAGCAACTAGTACGCATAAAAGGACTCCATGTCAAAGGAATTCATCTTTTGAGTATTTTCTCAATTTCTTTTATTTTTGTGAAAAACGGTCAAAATGACCGTCGTGTCTATTCATTGAAAGGGGTCATATTTTTCAAAACTATCGATATTTCTGTGATAAAGTCACTACTTTTGTACCTAGAAAGTATTTTTGTAAAAAAATTAGACCAAACTATCACACACATGTAGTTCAATTTCAATTACTTTTGGAAAATCGGCATAAAGTCATTTAAATAAGAATAATTAGGTAAAAATCGAGAAAATTCCTAATACTTGGGTATTATCCATAAAATATGTAGTACCCTTAGTGAAAATGAGATGGGTGACTTTTGCATTTTGGTATTTTCTCCATAACAAAAGTTATTTTTGGCACTTAAAAATGGAAAATGATATTTATTAAAATAATTTGGAATTTGTTTTTTGCAACAATGTTTGCCATACCAAGGCACCCCTATGTTTCAAATATGGACACATTATCACAAACAAAGGCATGGGGATGGTCATAACTTGGTCATTTGACACGAAAGTTATACATGTCTATAGATGATAGACCTTTTTGTGAAGCATTTTTTTGAAATTTCTTTCAAAACTCAAGTTTATCATTTTTCCTAGCAACTAGTACACATAAGACGACTCCATGTCAAAGGAATTCATATTTTGAGTATTTTCTCAATTTCTTTTATTTTTGTGAAAAAACGGTCAAAATGACCGTCGTGTCTATTCATTGAAAGGGGTCACATTTTTCAAAACTATCGATGTTTCTGTGGTAAATTCACTACTTTTGTACCTAGAAAGTATTTTTATAAAAAATTAGACCAAACTATCACACACTTGTAGTTCAATTTCAATAACTTTTGGAAAATCGGCATAAAGTCATTTAAATAGGAATAATTAGGTAAAAATCGAGAAAATTCCTAATACTTGGGTATGATCCATATAAAATGTGTAGTACCCTTAGTGAAAATGAGATGGGTGCCTAATATTAGGAATTTTATCGGTTTCTATCTAATTCTGCCTATTTAAATGATTTTATACCTATTTTCCGAAAGTAATTGAAATATGAACTATAACTGTGTGATACTTTTCCTTTGGCATCGAGTTCTTCTATGTGTACTAGTCGCTAGGGAAAATGATAAACTTGAGTTTTGACAAACCTTTTTAAAAAACCTTCACAAAAAGGTGTATCATCTATAGACATGTATAAGTTTCGAGTCAAATGACCAAGTTATGGCCCTCCCCGTGCCATAGTTTGTGATAAAGTGTTTATATTTGACACATAGTTGTGTACTGGTATGAATAACATTGTTGCCAAAAATAGTTTCCAAATTATTTTTATAAATATCATTTTCTATTTTGTAAGTGTCAAAAATGACATTTTTTTATGAAGTAAGTACCAAAACTATGTTGCAAAAAGGCACCATCTTATTTCCACAAATATTAGTACATAGTTGATGGATAATTCCAAAATGTTAAGAATTTTATCGATTTCTAGATAATTTCGCCTATTTAAATAACTTTATGCCGATTTTCCAAAATCAATTGAAATTTGAACTACAAGTATGTGATAATTTGCTCTAATTTTGTTACAAAAATTATTTTAAGGTACACCAGTAGTTGTTATTTCACAGAACTGTCGATAATTTTTAAAAATTCGACCCCTTTCGATGAATAGCCATGGTGGCCATTTTGATCGTTTTGAAAAAAAATCAAAGAAATTGAAAACAAAACCTAAAAAAATATGATTAAATTCGTCTTTTTCACTTGCATTTGCAACTGTTACACAAATAAAGACCCAACGCGAAAGTTTCACAATTTTTCGAGTTTTATATATTTAGTTATGTGTTTTTGAACAATGTCAAAGAAACACAAATATCTCTACTCTATCCTGATTGGTTGGGAGGAGCAGGGTATGGATCGATGACATGGCATCACCTGATTGGTCCGAACATGTCACACCTAATGCTTCTTTTTCCACTGCAGCTCCCTTATCCTTTCCTCCTTCCTCTGTACGACCGCTCGTTCCTTTCCGCAAGCGACGACCGCGAGGGGATTAGGCGCAACGGCCGTCGATCTCCGCGCACCTCCGCCCGCGCGACCTGCTCGCGCTCTCTGCCGCCTCGCGCCGCCTCCACGCCGCCCTCTCCGCCGCCGACAAGCCGTGGCTCGCGCAGTGCCGCCGCCTCCTCCTCCCCGCCTCCCCGTCCCACCTCCGCGCCTGGCTCCCGGGCTCGGCAACCTCGTCGCCACGCTCCCGGGCTTCTTCTCCCTCGTCACCGTCCGCGCCATCCCGCAGGAGCTCTCCCCACGCTTCCTCTGGGCACCCGTCTTCGAGATCCTCGCCGACGCCCGCGGCCGCCCCGCGCTCCTCTTCCTCCACGGCTATCACCCGGGCTCCCTCTTCCCCGGCCTCCTCGCGCCCCTCAACGCCCACGCCAACACGCTGCTCCCCGAGGCTCACCGTGGTGACGAAGCCCTCGAGCTCGCTGTGCTGCCGGTGTCCTCGCCGCAACCACGTCTCCGCCGCCGCCGACGTCCGCGACCTCGAGCAGGAAGGTGTCCGCGGCCTCGAGCAGAAAGGTGGCCTCGCGCAGGCCGCCGGCAACCCCGTCTCCGTCGCCAACGTCGGCCGTCTTGGCGCCGCCAGCCCGTCCAAGCCCGCCCCCGGCCCGTCCCAGCGACGGTCGGCCGGCTTTTTTTTGTGGCGCGTGGGCAGTATACGCCGACGGCTTGCCCGTCGGCGTAGGCTGTGCCGTCGTCAGCTGCTAGTCATGGGTCCCACCACAGCGTACGCCGACGGGGTCGCATACGCCGACGGCAGGGGGTCTACGCCGACGGGCTGCTACGCCAACGGCGATACGCCGACGGCCGCCGTCGGCGTATGCCTACGCCGACGGCTTCCGGCCGTCGGCGTCTCGTGGGTTTCCCGTAGTGTATATCCAAGCAGCCACATGCCACGCACTCTATCATAATAGTAGCATTTAGGAGTATCATGAGCAAATTTAATAACGTAAGTATCACATAAAACATTCTTCTCATGATTCAGAAGCATAAAACTAATACTCCACATAAGTATACTCATTCTCATTGTAGTAATAGTGGAAGTAAACTATCATATCTATCAGTCTAATCATCATATATATGAGACATATTATAATCATAATAATTTGTCTCCTCAATGGTAGATGGACTGAAAATATCATCTTCATCATTTTACTCATCATATATAGGAGGAATATTATTATCATAGTAATCTTCCCCCTCCAAGGTAGGGGACTAAAAAGATCATACTCATTAAAATCATCATCCCCAAGTATAAATGAAGTCATTTTTTTGGAACTTAGAAATTGGAAAACTAAATCTTTACCGAGACGGGCACTCAGCGAAGATCTTCCTCCGTCACGGCGCCATCGAGACGGTTGTCAAGGGCCACGTGGCGAGTCGTTTTGCCGAGACAGAAGATTCGCCGAGTGCAATTTCGTGTGTTTGCCGACACAATGCTCTTTGCCGAGTGCCGAATGAGGGGACACTCGGCAAAGAGGCTCTTTGCCGAGTGGGCGTCACTTTGCCGAGTGTTTTTTTTTCTATCGCTCGACATAGAGGCTCTTTGCCAGGTGGCCCGTGTTTTTGCACTCGGCAAACACAAGACCACCCGGGAGAGATGAATTTTCTAGTAGTGATTGGAAGAAACGTGCGACCAAAAACCGCATATAAATCCAAGGAACAGGCATCACGAAAAAGGCAATGGTAGCTCAGGCTACATGGAGGACTATAATTTAAAATTTCGAAAACACTTTGTAAAAGTTTCATAAAAATCTAAAAATTAATCTGGATGTAGATAATACCATATCCTACAATTGTGCGAAGTTTCAATCCGAAAGTATTTGTATTTGGTGCTACGGAAAAAAGACAAATTCTGACAAGATTTGGAGGTGCACTATTCACACACCAGATCTCTTGTCTTTTTGTGTAGCGTAGAATACAACGTATTTTAGATTGATATTTTGCACACTTGTATTATATACTCATATCTACATCGACATATTTTTTAATATTTTTTGAAACTTTAAAATTTGTATTTCGAATTTTCAATTAAAGGGCTACATGTAGCCCGGGCTACAAAACACCCCCTCTCCGTCCATCATGCCTTTGAAAGTGTATCATATAGAAATGAAGGCTAAGCTCTGGCTTATTTGAAACGCATATACATGCGGTGATTAATTAGAATGATAGTGATTCAGCCGAGACCTCCTGGATCGTCATATCCAGAACGCAGAAGCATGGAAGTTCATTAGATGGCGTGACATGAGGCTCGGCCAAGAGCTCGCCGTTCCTGCTGTATTTGCCACGGAACATGGTCACGTGACATGAGAACGCGCTTCCCCGTCGCGCGCCTGTAGCAGCTCTTCCAGGAACGCTACACCAGATCGCCCACGCGGGTAAACGGATTCGCTGGTACACCAGATCGCATGGGCCGGCCTAATTTATTTTTTATTTCGTTTATTTTCTTTTTGTTTAACTGTTGATTTCTTTTCATCTACTTTTAATTTTCTATTTTTATCTTCACTTTATTTATACTAGCAAAATGTCCGTGCGTAGCTATGGGTTGTGATTTACTTTTCCACACCAAATAACCATGTAGCTTCTTCCAAAGATGTTAAAAGTACGGTGCATCTGCAAATGCACACATCTCAGCTATAGTAACCAGTAAAGAGAAATCAGCGGTATAAGTATGCCCATGCGTTGCCACGGAATAAGAATAATAAGATAACACATAGAGATCTCAATAAATCAACACTACGATCTCAAAAAAAAATCAACACTACAATTGACAGTTTATACATAACCGTGAGTGAATACCGGTGGTTCAAATTGAGTATTCCCCACCCTCTCTTTCATCAAAGACTATGCATCCAGTACTTAGCGATTCATACAAAATCAAATAAAGGCCACGATGTCCAGCTAATTTGAGCAAACAAAATCATCTCCAACGCACATCATAGTGCCAAGTAGACATGCTCACACATGCATGAAACTGGAGTAAGCTCCAGGTGGAACTCAAATCAGCCATGATACTCATTCCCAGCCTGTCCAGAGCATAGCGAAGTACAATGTTAAGCTTAATTTGAACAGGAAGAATCGACAAATAAACTAAGTGGCAAATCTGCAGTTGTTACATTTGAGTCACTGATGGGAACACTGTTAATATTAACATTACAAGCAAATGCATGAAGTAGCATAAGTACATGGTCACATGGATTGTTGTTGCAAGCAACCTGACATAGCACCAGTAAACATGCATGAAGCAGTAGCAACAATTGTACTGCTTGCAGTTGTCAATCAACATCTAACTGGCTTACACTGGACATTTAGATTTGTAAATGAATGGTCTTCAACATTTAAAATACAAGGAAATGGTTTTAAATGAATGGTATGCACATTTTTTTTTCTGTATGCTACCTGTTGAATATAACAAATGCATGGTCAGCAACATAATTTGAGTGCAAAAATGCCATCAACATAATGATCGCTATTAAAAGTACCATTTAGTGGGAACTTACACTCGAGTGATGACTCCTTCATGGCTATGTTTAACTGCATCGCAACATTTTGCACTGAGTTTAATACCATCCGACCTAATGTCATGAACTTGCCAAATGCTGACATTTGTGTTCAACATTCTCATTACTCTGACCCACTGGAAGCCTGAAACACCATCAATTCGGACCTTTAATAAAAAAAATACTTCCCAGCTTTTCATGCCAATATGACTGCTTAAAAAGACTGCAGTGTATGTTTAGAATTATTTCAGGTGCAATATCATCTGTTTTAAAGCGAGCACCAGTCAGCCTTACATGCTTATCAAATGAGACAGATACTTTTTAACCTATTCACAATACTAAAATAATTATACGTAAGGGCATGTGGAATGCATTGGGCAAGTAAATCAAATATAATTGGAATAGAGGGTTCCACCGGTGGATGGAGTTTGTTTGGTATTTTTGGCAAATACAGCTGAGATTCTTCACGCAGTACTGAAGCTGAATTGAGGAAATGAACATATTCATGTCGATGAGTAATCGTGCAAGGCAAATCTCTGGCCGCCTCAAGTTCTCATGTATTGCTCCTGTGCTGATCCGCAACGCCGGTCCTGTCTCAAAAACCTGCAACGTACCGCCAAAAATCAGAGAAAGATGCAGATAGGGCGGCAAATAACAGATAGAAGGAGAATGGAGATGCGACTCGGTTCAGCATCTTGGACCGGTGATCTCGGGCAACGGCCGCCCAGGCATTCAGGCCCCGTACGTCCTTCCATGCCTGTATACGTCGGCCGTATGCAGCGCTATGCCTGAAAGATGGGCGAGAGAACGGGAGGAGGGAGAGGACGACAGAAGCAGCAGCTCTGGCAGACGCCCACGAGCACGAGACCACCGGTAGGAGCGCTCGCGCAAGGACCTCGGCCCCCGCCGCCGCCGCTCAGGTCTGGGTGGGTCACCGCCGCCCAACTGCGGGAGGCCCTCGCCTGCCGCCGATGCTACGGTCCGGTTCACCACCGCTCGACTGCCGGAGGCCATCGCTTACCGCTACCGCCGATGCTTAGGGCATCTCCACTCGTTCGGCCCCACCAGGGTTTCCGCCGTTGCCTTTTTGCCTTTGCGCCGGCGCAAACTTGGGCCTTTGCGCCGGCGCAAACTTGGGCCTGGGGGTGGGGGGGGGGGGGGGGGGGGGGAAGTTCCCAGTCGTTTTGGCCCCCAAGCGGAACACACATCAACATAATTTGAAAGTTCATATTCCCGCCCCAAAAACAGCCCGAGTTCGGCGATTATTCCCGACCCAAAAACAGCCCGAGTTCGGCGATCAAAACAGACACAGTTGGGCGATCACACAAAAAAGCCACAGTTCGGCGATATGATCAAGCCATTGTTCGGCGATCTAGTGAAACAGCCACAGTCGACATGCTGATACGCAGATTAGATGGTCGCCGATGACACCTCGGCATCATCGTCCAGGTGGACGGGCGTGGTCGTCGGAGCAGGGTCAGAGCTCGGAGGAGGCGTGACGGTGGCCGTAGGCTTAGTGCATCTTTTAGACTTGTGGCGGCTGCGTGCATCTTTGTTATGCAGAGGCCAGGTGTAATACTTAAGACTATTTAAGCTCCCTTTATCGAAAAAAAAATGAAAGCCATCCTAAGAAACTCTCGATACCATAAGAATAGATACTTAGGTGGCCTGGAGTACAGGACTCATTTGCAATTTCCAACTAAATTTCATGTGCAAGAGAAAGTAAAGTCATAATGGCTTAAATGCTCAATAGTGACTACTACTCTACTTGTTTATACTCATGACATACATATACTGAAACAACTGATGCACATATACTGGTAAAGAGTTAGATAAACACCAAGTCTACGATTGGCTAATGGTCTAATTTATACACGTGACAGCAATGAGGTGAAGCAGACAGAACCTTACATCTCTACAGGCCCAGAATCTCAGGCAGTCAGGCCATGGACTCAGCAGGTGGACATACACGAAGATTGGTGGTCATACCTTAGGGCCCACTGTCACTTTGACGGCATTAGCCAACTCCTCAACACCCCTCGGCATCAAGGCCTTGGCATTGGCACCGAACCTGATGTTCTTGGCGGCATAGTTCCTGCTCCAGGCGAGCCTGCTCCCAACCTGCACAACATTGCAGGCAAAGCACATCACCACACAAGGTAAAAATATTTTAAAAAATTAAATAACATCCCCACAGATGCCGAATCCTCCCAGATTTAACACATTTCCGATCACAAACAAACAATATCAGAGCATTGAAAAAAGAGAGTACAAAATGCATCTGTAGAACCATATGGGTTTTCAGACTTTCATCTCATAAACAAACTCTGCACTTCTGAGGCAACCAACTACGGCGGTGAAAATGAATCGCTGAACAGAACTGGAGAGGTAGGAATCAGCCGGGGCGCCCTCAACAGTGAGAGTGCAGCTCTCGGTACCTCCGTCGCTCTCCAGGTCCTCGATCTGCCGCCAGATCTTATGTGAGAACCCTCGTTGAAGAGGTTCGATTGCACGCAAGGAAGCACAAATAAGAAAAATATAATGTATACAAGTAAACTGACTATTGCACAGTACAGAGGTAACAAATTAGGCATCACTGATAATGCTTACATGGTGACAGTATATCATGATGATGAGTATGCGCGTCCAGAATAAAATAGTACTACCTTTGATGTTACTTCTAAGTTCTAATTGCAACAAATAATTGTGATCGGTTACCAAACCAGCATAATATTATTACCCTAGCTCATTCTGAGCATATGCTTTTAGAAAACAAGCATGTTACAAGCAGCTTGGTGGCTTTTTGTATTAATCCAAACTAGGATACTTGCGTATTTACTAGAAATATATCCTAGTAAAAACGTTTACTGTCTGCATGGTATAGATTGCTTGTCTGAAATACAAGTCATCAGCAGAGTAACTCTTGCGTACCCATACTGAAGTAATTCCAACATCCTCCACAGAATGTGTGGTAACCCTCTTGAACACATACATCAGTGCTTAAGTAGACTCACAACATTTCCAGATTATGGTCTATATTTGTCATTTTGAAGTAATATCCAACTATCACGTCAGCAAAAACACTTACCATAGCGAGCACTTACCATAGTGATCACAGTCTTCATCGGATCGCGCCTGCTCTTCGCGACACACTTACCGGAAAACACTCCGCGGATTGGGGCTATGTCAACACTAACTCCACAGTGATACCTCCCCTACTCCAAACGACCAACCACCATAGCGAGCCGCCTCTGATTCACCTCCTGCAGGCCCAAAATCACTTCTCCTGCTCCAATCGAGAAACCACCATAGTTGTCCAGAATAATCAGAGAACTTCAGGAAATAAAAAATAAATAAAAAATCAATCAAAGAATACATACGGAACTTAAAAGAGAAATATGAAAAAGGAAAGAAAAAAGGCAGTAACTAGCTTAGGAAGGTTCATAGTAATAATATTGAACAATATCATGCACCGTAGATTTCTAGAAGCTGTAGAAATGATCAACAATGTCAGTGTCATACGCCAGCCAGGGCATAATACACTTACTAGTTTTTTTTTGGCATACTTCTCAATAATTTCTTAGATGTACACAGTTGATCAGATCCAACCATAAAATAGTAGCAATGAACAAGACTCATATACAGAAACAAAGAAGAACTTCTGCACTCAAATGCACCATATAAATCATGCACGAACATCCATATAAAAACAAAAGGAACCCACAGCTTATACTACTCTTTATATCAGGTGACAATGTTTCATAACATTAAATCCATGTATTGCACTATGTGGATAAACACAAAAAAGAGTAAGATCCTAGAAAGCGAAAGAGAAACATTGCTGCATAGAGCACCATATGATTTCAAAGGTGCATAATGAGCTCCAGACAATACAGAAAAATGAAACACACAAAAAGTGTGTTGACTAGTGGTTGTTAATTAGTCAGCTTCTACGGTAACATAGAAGATAGAACTTTAATCATTCAGCAAACACACAAAAAGCAACCATGATCTGAATACTACCCACCGCAGGCTCTATTGCCGCCATGTACATGCACTATAACTTGCCAGGCTTCAGAAAATGAAACTACCACTGTATTAATCCATGTGCATCTCGGAAAAATGAACATGTTATTTCCATATGTTGTCGTCCATGAAAGCATAGAGTTGCGATGCATACACTACAATTTGCCATGGTTCGCAAAACGAAACCACCACTCTACTAATCGATGTGCTTCCGGGAAAGTGATCATGTTGTGCATTCCTAAATTGCCATCCCTGAAAGCATAAAGTTGCCATGCATAAAAAGAACTCATGCCCTATTGACAATATAAGATGCCACACCGACAAAATTGCCACTTCCAGCAGGCATAAATGCCATCTACTACATGTCTATATGGAAGAAAGAAAATTATAGGTTTTGTGACTAAATTGCAATATGTTAAGCTCTGGAATGTATTTCGAACTAGTTCACAAATGAGCAAAAGACATAGCTAGTCGGTCACAAAATCATTCACTTTTTGAGAGTTGCCATGCACTCTGCTACGGGTCACCATGCACTATATGATAAAGTTCCTTCATAAGTTTGTATGTCATGCACAATAAACAGCGGCATCAATTGCTAAAAACAGAGAAGTAAAGATGCAAAAGGGCATAAACTATTACCTCGTTTGGTCTTCTTGTCGCTAAATGTCTTAGATTGTTTTATCATGTTTATTAATCGACCCGTTGTGAGCCACTTGTAGATGAATCTAGCACCTAAAACCTGGTAAAATTCAAGTCTCGGTGATATATCATACAAGAAAAAGGGATCATCTAAATTAAGGCAAATGCAAATTCAAATGCCAACTGATTTATTCACATGTAACCGCCATAGCATTGACATGAGTCGCCATCATGCAAATATCATAACCCCAACCAGAAAACAACACAAGACAGGGATAGGGACGTAGGATGCCACATAAAAAATGCCACCACCAGCAGCAACATTAGTTACCATTTTCTCACTCCACACACATACATGGTTATATGAAAAGACAAATTATAGAATTTGTAAACTAGATTGCCACATCTTAACATCTAAATTATATTTACAAAAAATGACCAAAAGGTCATGTCCACTCAACAGCTAAATCAAGTCAAACGGGAGTGAGCAAATCCACACTAGGACTAAAAGTAGTAGTTGTTGCAAATCAATCATGCAGTCAAACAGCGACAGTCAGGGGCCAAGAATCCACCGCAGCGACGGCAGGAACCAACGGCCCGTTGGTATCTCGGCGGCAGCGCGAGTAGGAGTAGAGCGCCATCAGTGGTGCAAGCGTCAACGGCTAGAGCAGGGAACGTACCGGGAAATCAAGCGGCGGTGGCGCGGGAACCTCGGAATCCTCCTCGACGGCGAGAGAAGGAGCGCGTCGGGACATTGACGATGCAGGGGGGCTGGTGCCCACGGGTGCGCCTCCCTTCCCAGGCTGGGCCAGATCTCCCCAGTGAGCTGGGGCGTCCTGGAAAACGAGATCCACGGCGGCGCAGTAGGCAGAGGAGGGGAAGGAAGGCGGGGGTTTGACAAATGAAGCTAGTAGTACGTTCCAACATAATAATCCGAGGGAAAGAGGCTGGTAGGTAGTTGTATAAACAAAACATATACGGAAAGTCGGAAAGTGGTATATTCCGTAGTATAGTTAAACAGAACATTTCACAGCAACAATAAATACTACGGAGTACTAGTACAGTAGTTGTAAATAGGTTCTACCAGCAAAAAAAACAAAGAACAACCACGGCTGAAATAAAACTAGTACTATACTCCGTAGTAATTGTGTGCCTCATGCACATGCGGCAAGCCGGGCGCCGCAGCACAGAAGCCTGGTGGCTACATTCTCCACAGGATCAACTCCGACGTGGCCGGGACCGGGCTGCTCCGCTCTGCGGCAGCGTGCGACGACGAAGACGATGAACGCGCAGACGAGAAATCCCGCGACGAAGACGAGGAGGCCGCTCTTGGTGACATTGATGTTGAAGAAGGAAGATGACGCGGGTGTCGCCACGGAGCCGGCGGCGGCGCCGCCCGGTGCAGCTGGTCGCCCCACGGTGGTGCGGTCGGCAGGTACTAGCGGTGGTCGTCGGAGAAGCAGGGCACGTCCAAGAGGCGGGGCAGCTCGGCGGGGTTGTGGCACGGAGGCGGACGCGGTGTCCGGTGGCGGAGGTGCAGAACGGAGCGGCGTCCCACTCCTTGCATGCACGAAGATGGAGAGGGCCAGGATGATCACAGTGCACAAGGCTGCTACGACCGACATGGAGGCTTCCTTCTTCTTTAGCTAGGTACCAGCTCGATTACCACTTTACCAGAGGAAGAATGAACAAGTTTGGTGGCCGGGTATTTGAAGGCGGGCGCTACCCGACGCGCGCATGTTTGTGGTCGCTACCCGCGCGCATGCTTGTGGTCAACATCAATGTCACCATCAATACAAAAATACTACTACCTTGCATTGCTTGCCCAGCAATTGCGTCAAATTCCGACCCTACCCCTCCGCAGATGTCTGTGGTCGCGCAGCTGGGGATCGTTGCTGGGCCGCTGGAGGCTGCCTGCGCGGCAGATAGCTGTGCGCTGAGTGGAGCTGGTTCACAGCCACTTGATCGTGCAGCTGGGCCGCTGGAGCCTGCATATGCGGCAGGTAGCCCTGGCGGGGCTGCTGCTGTGGAGGGCAACCATGCCTGGGTTGCATCGGAGGAGCTGAAGGTGGGCTCGCTGGGCTGCCCCATGGTGGCCGCCGGCGCGAGCTCGCCGGTGCTGACGTCGGACACCATAGAGGTGGGGGCTGCTACACCAACATTGCCTTCCCCTATGGTGCCTTCACCGTCTACGGGTGCTTCTTCGGAGACCTTTGTGAAGGGGAGGGTTGCTACATCACCACCACCCTCTCCCGTCACGGAGGCGCCTACTGGGGGGCGTTCGCTACCTACGGCTACGCCTAGGCGTAGTGAACGCCACCGTTCGGGGCACGACGGAGCATCGGCGACGGACGAGGACTCCCTGACCAAGGCAATGCGACGCAAGGCGGGACTTTTCTCTACTGCGCCTCCCGGTATGTCTCCATCCCAGAAGTCCTTCCTTTCTTTTCCGCCGTCAAAAATTACTGCAAACTTGTCCAGTGTTGGCGTCAGTTTAGGGAGGAATGAAAGCGAAGTTGTTTTATCGGCTAATATTTTGAGACATGTAGAATATGATCGCCGTAAGGTATCACCTAGTGTTTCGAGTAGACCGATACCTCCTCCTTTAGATGATGATGAAGCGAATGACACATTAGATGGACAGCTTCTATCACATCTTGTAGGAGAGGTTACGGAGTTGGATTTGGACGAGGCTCAGCTGGGATCTTTTGATGACCTGTATGCTACCGGCCGGAGATCTAAATCCGCTAAAAGTAAAAAGAACAAATCTTCGCGTAAAAGAGCGAGAGAGTCGAAATCCCAATAGTTTCCCAATGAATGGCATATTTGAAAATAGCAGAGGTCTAGGCGACTTGGCTAAACATTTAAATATTGCGCATCATGTGAGGGATTACAAGTTGGATTTTTTGGCTATTTCTGAGACGGGTAGACGAGATTTTCCAAGCACTCTACTAGATCGCCTTTCTGGTGGTGTAGATTTTACTTGGCATTCTTGTCCCCCTCGAGGAAGATCGGGTGGCATGTTACTCGGCATAAAAACTGATACCATGGAGTTGTTGGACCGTTCGGATGGTGAGTTCCACATTAAATTTAATATCCGAAATAAGTCCGACAACTTTATATGGAGTTTAGTTGCTGTATACGGTGCTGCCCAAGAAGAGTTTAAGGCTGCTTTTCTTCGAGAATTGGTTAACTTAGCTAAGGATAACCCACACCCTATTCTTATAGGAGGGGATTTCAACATGCTGAGATACCGTCACGAGAAAAGTAAGGGCAGATTCGATGGTCATTGGGCTCTCTTATTCAATGCTGTAATTGATAGCTTGTCTCTAAGGGAGGTTCATATGACGGGGAGACAATTCACTTGGGCTAATAGTCTCCCAGAGCCGACGTTCGAAAAGCTGGACCGTGTATTGATGGATTCCCGTTGGGAGGATAAATATCCATTGGTATCGGTTCGGGCTTTAGAACGAATTGAAGCTTTTTCGGATCATGCCCCCATTCTCCTTTCCACTGGTACATTGAAACCGACCGTTAAGCCCCATTTCAAATTCGAATTAGGATGGCTGTTGCGTGATGGTTTTGATGATTTGGTCAAAAGGATATGGGCCCAACCGGTCGTGGGCAACAGTGCTATTCAACGATGGAATGCAAAAATGCGCAACTTGCGTAAATTCCTACGTGGATGGGCACGCCACACCACCGGTATGCTTAAGAAAGAAAAGGAGCGCCTGTGTTCCATTATTGATGAGCTCGATAAACTCGCAGAAACGCGTCCCCTATCAGCAAATGAGAGTGACCTAAAACGGCACTCGAATGAGCAGGTGGGTCGGATGTTGAGAGAAGAAGAGCTTAAATGGTACCAAAGATCCAAGGCACAATTCATTTTGCAAGGGGATTCGAATACGAGATACTTTCACAATGTCGCCAATGGCAGACATAGGAGGAAACTCATTCATTCTCTTCTCCAAGATGAGGGGCTGATCGAAGGTCAGGACATGCTCAAAGATTATATTACCAACTACTATAAGGGTCTGTTCGGTGCTCCGGAGGAAGGTAACTTCACTCTTGATGAGACACGTACAGATGATATTACCCAAGTTACTCCGGAGGAAAACGGCCTGCTCATCGCACCCTTCTCTGAAGAAGAGATAAGCAAGGCTGTCTTCCAAATGGAGCACAATAAGGCACCTGGACCTGATGGATTCCCAGCTGAATTCTACCAGCATTTTTGGGAACTCATAAAGGTTGATTTGTTAGAGTTATTCGGCTGTTTTCATGCTGGGCAACTCGAACTTTTCCGCCTTAATTTTGGGGAAATCGTCTTGTTACCTAAGGTTCAGGGGGCCGAGAGGATACAACAGTATCGGCCTATATGCCTCCTGAATGTTAGCTTCAAGATCTTTACAAAAGTAGCGACAATTAGGTTGAATTCTGTTGCAGATCATGTGGTAAAGCCTACCCAAACTGCTTTTATGCAAGGGAGGAATATACTAGATGGGGTCGTGGTTCTACACGAGACTGTACATGAAATGCACACGAAGAAACTTAATGGGGTTATATTCAAAATCGATTTTGAAAAGGCGTATGACAAAGTTAAGTGGCCATTCTTGCTACAGACCCTGAGAATGAAAGGGTTCTCGGACACCTGGTGTGAATGGATCCGTAACTATGTTGAAGGGGGAAGTGTAGCGATAAAAGTCAATGATGACATCGGCCACTACTTCCAAACAAAAAAGGGCCTAAGACAAGGTGATCCACTATCGCCTATACTATTTAATATAGTGGCAGATATGTTGACCATCATGATCGAACGAGCTAAAACGGATGGCCAAATTGAAGGAGTTGTTCCTCATCTTGTCGATGGAGGACTTTCTATCCTTCAATATGCGGACGACACAATTCTTTTTATGGAACACGATATAGATAAAGCGTCGAATCTGAAATTGATATTGTCAGCATTCGAACAATTATCGGGATTAAAAATCAATTTCCATAAAAGCGAATTATTTTGCTTTGGCGAAGCACAGGAAGCAGCTGTTCAGTATGCCGATATATTCGGTTGTGAGCAGGGTCAATTCCCCATAATGTATTTGGGCATTCCAATCCATTATCGGAAATTGACTAATGCGGAATGGAGACACGTCGAGGAACGTCTGCAAGCGAGGCTAGCTAGTTGGAAGGGCAAATTACTATCCCTGGGTGGAAGGCTGGTTCTCATTAATTCGGTACTCACAAACATGGTACTGTATATGATATCCTTCTTCCAATTACCAAAAGGAGTCTTGTATAAATTGGATTATTTCCGATCAAGATTCTTTTGGCAAGGGGATGGTGAGAAAAAGAAGTATCGACTGGCTAAATGGGATGTGGTTTGCCGACCAAAGGACCAGGGAGGGTTGGGTATTCATGATCTCGGCATCAAGAATTCAGCCCTCCTAGGGAAGTGGCTGTTTAAGTTGCTAACCGAAGACGGTATATGGCAAACGCTCCTTAAAAGAAAATACATTGGCACGAAGGCGGTATCACAGTGTCGTGGAAACCTGGTGACTCCCACTTTTGGGCCGGACTGATGGCGACTAAGAAGCATTTCTTTCGCTTCGGTGTATTTAATATTAAGGATGGTTCGGAGATTAGATTCTGGGAGGATAAATGGTTAGGAACTACCACCCTCCGGGAACAATATCCGGCCCTATACAGTATTGTACGCCACAAAGGGGATACTATTGCCACTGTTATGCAGTGTTCTCCCCCAATGTGTCGTTCAGACGTGATTTATTCGGTGCAAGATTAATGTCTTGGAACGCTTTGTTGGCACGGCTGGCTTCAATCCAGCTTACACAAGGATCCGATGAGTTTCGTTGGAATTTATGCGGGAATGGAAAATTCTCAGTAGACTCCATGTATAGGGCGCTTGTACATTCTGATATTCCAGTCGATGATAATAAAAAATTGGCAAATGAAGATTCCACTAAAGATAAAAGTTTCTCGTGGTATCTTCGTAAGGGTGTCATTTTAACCAAGGATAATCTTGTCAAACGGAATTGGCATGGAAGTACAAAGTGTATGTTTTGTTCTAAACAAGAGACAATAAAACACTTATTCTTCGAATGTGATTTCGCTCGTTCTATATGGTCATCCATCCAAATAGCATCTAACTTATATCCACCCAAGTCTGTTGCAAATATTTTGGCAATTGGTTACATGGGATTGATAAGAAGCTTAGAACGGTTATTAGGGTGGGAGCGATTGCCGTTATATGGTCGCTATGGCTTAGTAGAAATGACAAGGTTTTCAATGACAAAAATGTTTCTCTTTTGCAGGTACTTTACCGATGCACAAGTACTCTCCGTACGTGGTCCACCTTACAGCATGTGGGACATCGAGACCTCTTTACGGAGGCGTGTGCACGCTTGGAGGAGGTGGCAAGGGACATTTTGTCACAACATGGGTGGCCGCTTGATCGCCGGATTGGTCCTCCATAGGCTGTTCAGCTCGCCATGACATACTGCTGATTGTAATCCGTCTATTCTCGCACTTCCTTTTTACTTGGTACTTTGGTTGCGGCTATGTGCATTTGTTATGCAGAGGCCGGGTGTAATACTTGAACTTTTGAATAATAAAGCCCTTTATCTAAAAAAAAAAGTAACTTGATTCGGATAATTACTGACTACCATGATTATTGTACCGTGTTACAACCTGGAATCAACGTGGAGTAGCAAACTAGCAACAGTAGTAGTACTAGTGTCCACGTAGTTCTGAAGTTTTGGCATGCTCTCAGTTGATACCGAAGCTGGGGTATGACCGAGGTCAACGAAGCTGGCTGCTCATTAGTTGGCTGACGTGACGAAGCTGGCTTCTCCTTTCTTTGTGTAGTTGCCTAACGAAGGTGGGTTTAACTGGGCGAAGTGAATGCTGGTTAGCATGAGCGGGTTTAGATAGACAGATAACGGCATCCCAATTAAATCTTATGGGCAGAGGTGGGGCGATGGTGGGTCGTCCCACTTTCAGGTCTACATCCTGGTTTGGATCAGTTTTTGATGAGGGCAACGTACGGCAGTACGGCACGGCCTGGCATTCTCTACCAACTCCCTTCCATCCCTTGTAGGTCTTCTTCCTCTCCAAAACACTCTCTCGTGTAATCCTTCAGGAATTATCGTATCGAATTTATGTGGATTGTGAGAGAATTAATTGACCAAACAACATCTTCGAATTCTTGTAGTAAACCGTGTAAGTGTCCGAGACAAGAAGAAAAAAAACGATCGACCATGTGCCGGCGCGGCCTGCACATTAAATGACCAACCTGCAGCACGCACACTATAGAGAAAAAATAGAAGTGTCACTTGTTCTTCTTGGACAAGGTGCCGCGAAGAAAAAACAAACGCGCTTGCCTCGAACTGCCCAGCTTCTTCTCTCTAGCTGCTCTTTCCTAGCAGCTGCGGCCACTCTCAACGCAACGCACCGACACCTAGCCGCGCATCAAGCTGCCTCGCCATTTTCGATCATGGACTCAGCGTCGACCGTAGAGGGGCTAGCTGTAAGCGAGATGGTTTGTTACAAGGATACGATCGACGCGATCTGTTTTTGTAGGCAATAATGCTACACGTAACGTGCTGGATGTTAAGGAGGAGGTGGGTTAAAGAAGAAGTCGATGGTTAACCAAGAAGCCACATGCAACGTGGTTTTTCCACAACTAGCAAAGTGGCCCGCGCCATGCGTGGGCAACATGTTAGTTGTTTTTAATTACATACTTTTATGTGTTATACCTGGGCATGGGCAGCCCGGCCCGGCCCGAAATTCCCGGGCTTGGGCCCGACGGGCCTAACCACTGGGCGGGCTTGGGCAGCAGATTTAGGCCCGATGACTGTTATTGGGCGGGCCTGGGCAACATATTTTCGTGTTTTCAGGAAGAAAGCCCGGCCCGAGGCCCGACGGGATTTTGTAGTTATGGGCGGGCCTGGGCATGAAATCTAGGCCCGATGGTCGGGCCGGGCCGGGCCTGGGACTGGGTTTTTTCCCGCGGGCTTTTTTAGGCCCGGCCCGCCTCATGGCCAGGTAGTCATGTCATGCATACACAATGTGTAATATTCCCAAGTAAATTAATTTCTCTACTTATTTATTGAGATATGAAACGTAGTAGTTAGCAAATACTGACTGATATGGCATAAAAACCTTCACATACTTTATCATGGTTAAAAATGTCGTAAAAATCGTACAATTAACTTATCTTAAAACACTACGATCTGAGCTATTACAAAAGTTAACCACGCAAATTTAAGTAAATGGTAGGGTTCTAATCTAGTCATGTGAAGCCTAAACACTGTCAAAATATTTTGACATTTAAAATAATGATATCAAATGATTCTGCACATATATAGAGTGTAAGTAGCATCATGATTTATTTAATTTTATATTCCAATTCTCATGTCTCACTTAAAATTTCATACCTAAATGCTAATATAGTTTCATTTTAGACATGTTGCATGTTTATTTATATTCCAACATATAATATTGGAGGAAACTTAGTGAACATGTTACCGAGGCTGCAGCATATGATTATTAAGAGGATCGTAAGTCAGGCCACAATTTATACTTGCATACAAGGTACCAGTAGTTGCATCTCCAGCGAGCACAGCACATGTACAAACCCTGCCGGGAGTATTTGTCCATCAATTAACAGCTATTCCACCGGTATGATTATACAGATTATTCGTCTACGTGTGATCTGGAAGAATAAATAATTCAATTCAATGCAAAGAGCGGCTTTACCTAAGTGGAGAATCGGGGATCCTCCGGATCGCTTGCCGGGGCTGCTTATTTTGTCGATGGCTGTAGTGCGTCGTTTCCTTTACCAATCATAGGATTAATTAATGGATCCATGTACTGTAGCACCACAATTCCATTGAGCGTACTGCAGCAGCTTACCGGTGTCAAATTCAGCGCTTAATTATATCCTGCAGATTTGTAAACATATGCACAGGGGGAAAATAAATTAGTCACCGAGGCTGCAGCATATGATGGTTAAGGGAAGATCGTAAGTCAGGCCTATCGGCACGCCGTTGACGCCGATGACGAAGCCGTGGGCAACGCGCATATCCGGCGGCACCGGATAGCCGTTGTCGCGCAGCGCCTCCGTCTCGTCCTTGAGGAGGGTGCGCGGCGCGAAGCCGTTGGCCGCGGCGCCGCCGGTGCGCCTCAAGTTGCCGGTCATGGGGAATGTGAGAGAGCGGCGGCGGTGGAGAAGCGGCGAGGTGAGGGAGAGAGAACGTCAAGGGCGAGAGGCGAGAGTGAAGAGAGTGGAGGCCGGCGCGCGTCTTTTTATGGCGGCCGGAGAGCGGTGAGCGGTGGCATTAACGCCGCTCGCCCTCGAAAAGGCGCGCCGCATTCACTCCGGCCATGACGGCGAGCAGAGGACGCGACGGCTCACTGGCGCCCGCCGGCCGTGAAAACGAGGCGTCGCCACGCGGCACGCGCCTTTGAAGGCGCCTTTGACCACGGCCGGACATGGCCGTGTCACTGCCAGGCGTGGCCCGCGCGTCGGGAGCCGACGTGGCGTCGCGTTTCCTTCCGTCCGGGGCCGCCCCAAGCCTCCCCAAGTTGAGGGCGTGGGCTGGGCGTGCCGGACACAAAAATGGGCCGCGCCGGACCGAACTCGCGTTTGGACGTCGCGAGTGGGCGCGATTTTGTGTCCGGCACGACCCAAACGGGTTTGGGCGGCCGTTTGGGCGCCGCGAGTGGAGATGCTCTTACACTGGTCACAAGTGATCGATCGCGCTCTGCACCCAATCCTCGTACGTACGCCACGTGCAAGATTATGATTGCAGACACAAAGCAAACTTTTCCTGATTGGGTTATTTGGAGCGTAGTTGGTATGGTGGGTGTCGTGGAATGCTAGATGTACATCAGGGGACATGCCGGGAAATAGAACTGTACATTAAAGCGATGTCGGATCACGTCGGATCACGCCCTCGGCTCCATCATTTCAATCTACATGTCTGCGTATCATTGTCGCCTTTCGGTTTTTTTTTTTTAACATGGCCTGTCGTTTTGAGACTTGCTGAATTGAGAAAGCCGAGTTTATCTGGACCTCCATTAAGACAACGGCAGATAGGGCCTCGACTTGCCATGCCAAAACTGGCCACAGACGAGTCGCCACGTGTCGCTGGGCAAATCTGACAAAAAAAATCAACGGGCTCATCATCAGATTTCAAAACCAAGCCCCAAGTCCACACTTCCACAACGACAGTTCCGCCTTCATATAGCACAGATTTTTGCGGATATTCATAACGGCTTAGGGGTCTAGATGATCCCACTATGTATTTAATTTTGGTTTTTTTTCTGAATGTCAAAAAATTCCCAAAAAAAATCCGGATGTAGATTACAACATGATGTGTTCGCATGTCCGAATTTGTCTTTTTTGCGCAGGTTGCTAAAAAAGTTTTTTCACCATGCCAATTTTTGTGCTGACTTGAAATGTGTTGGACTACATGCAAATATTTTTTTTGAATTTTTTGACATTTGGAGAAAAAAAATTGGGGCAGCGGGTGCAGCTGCACCCGTGTCCCAAATCGCCGTGTCCAGATTTTTGCTCTTTAAATGGGAAAGTAGCATGACAAGTTAGCCGAAACGGTAGGTACGAGGAGCGGAGCCGAACAAGCGATCAGAAGGCGATTAGGGTCTCCGTCCCGGCCGCCGGCGACGCTGCCGGTCTTCTACGCATCTGATGGCCATCTAGGCCTTGGAGGGGTGGCAATCATGGCCTCTCGCCTTCAGAACAGTTTCCATTTGCGGTTTTATCTAGTTTTTATATCTTCATCCAGGTGGTGAAGCGCCGGCTACTCCCCGGTTTCAGAATAAGGTACTGCCCGCCCTATCCCCGCTGATTGTGCGCCTAGCGCCAGTGGAGGGCGCGCGGAGTTGTGTGTCCGGCTGATCTACTGGGATCTTGTTGGTTTTCGTGTTCGTCCGTTTGGTTGCAGGTCAGATTATTCTGATGTACGGTTCTCATCTTTGGCGATGGTTGCTGTTCTGGTGCGCTGTCCCTTTGGGTCATAGGCTCATAGCACGACGACTTTATGTCTGTCTACTACAACAACAAGCTCTCCAACGACAAGCTTTTCCTGGGAGGGGCAAGGACAGTGGTGCGTCTTCGGCTCGCTCCAGTATGCGTAGTCGTCGCTAGGTGGTCAAATGACCTATTTGTAATTTTTATTACTTTTTGGGTATTTTGTACTGTTGTGGATGATTAGTATATCGGTGATCTTTTTTGCAAATTTTTTTTTGGGGAAACAAGGCCTCGCATTGAATTTTTTCTGTGAGGATGAAAAAAATGTCATGATAGATGATAGGTTCTACCGAATCAATATCTGAGTTGGCATGCCGAATTTAACTCTAGGGAATATTTCAAACACCCTCTCCTCCCTCTAGTGCTTCCTGGCGAGTTGGGGCTACTGTAAGAGCAGCGACCAAACTGTCAACACCGATTGGCTTGATGCGAATATGTGATGACATTTGAAGTAGAGGTTATCGTGTTTGATGACTGTTCATGGAGCTGGTTCACTAAGGCCTCCTTTGATTAATAGGATTTGTAAAGGAATATTTGTGTAGTATTGAAATCCTATTAGAATTTTTCCTTCGGATGCCGTTTGATCCATAGGATCAAATCTTATAGGAAAAAATTCCTTAGGAATCTTGTAGTGTAAATTTTGTAGAAAAATAACATGAGGTCCAACCTCATAGAAAAATTCCTTTACTGCAATCAAAGGAACTTGATTCAATTAGTCATGTCATTCCAATCCTATAGGATTCATATTTCTACAATTTTCCTATCCTATAAATCAAAGGTACCTAAGTTGGGAAGGCGAGAAACAGGACGTGCTCACCTGTACATCCACGATGGACATCGCCAGGATGAGTCTCCTGATCTTTTTTTTTATCAGAGTCTCCTGATCAACCTGCTAAATTTGCTGGGCAGAGTTCTTGTTCTTGGTGTCGTGCTCGCTGGTGCGGAGAACTTGTTTGGGTGTGTGTGAGTATGATCAATGCTTAGATAACTGCATTGTCGCTGTAGGTGCTGTGGGGACCCCGGACTAGCTGTCCGAAATACCCGATTATGCTTAACACAACGATCTCATGATCAGTCTGTCGTTGCACATAATCCGAACTGAGTACCATAGTTTACATCCATTACAATACCGAATTCAAAGTCTTACAGATACGGTCATACAGACCAAGTCTTACATAGGTGCCTTCATGGGCCACACCGATTTATTCCGCGGAAACTAAGGCGTAGTAGATCGATACATCCTAGCGGCAACAACCCGACTGGCAGCTGACTTATGAAGCTCCTTAGGTCGCGTAGTCGGCACCATACTCCTCCTCCACATAGGCCTCCTCGAAATCTGGCTAAGACAATAGTCAGGGACGAAACCAATATGAGTACAATTTGGAATTGTACTCGCAAACTACCCAAACATGAACATGCACCAATTTTAATTTTTATTCCCTCAACTTTTATTTATTAACAACACCTCTATATCTTTGTTGAAGAAGATAAGAAGCATTTTAAAACTTTTACTCAGCAAATCCACCTTTTTACTTGATTCTCCAAAACTCCTTCACTCCTCCGACCATAGTCCTTCATGGTCATTCATCTTTAACAACCTCATACCGATCCTTAGGTATAGTTGTATATAACACTTCCCACTTCGTTTTCTTTTTAACACACAAAACTTTGTAAAACTTTGCACATAGTCAGAGTAGGGCCTTCCAACTGTACATAACCGAGGACTCGGCTATTCGAATAGTTTTACCCTCTGCAGAGGTAGCACGCTTTTCCCACATCCATCCGGTAACTCATCGTGTCAGCCACGTCCCGCCATACAAGATGTATGCGAAGTTGAGTCACCGACCATAGCCTGTTCTTTGCTCATGCTAGTATAGGATCCTGCCCTTATGACACTTTCCATCAACACTTAACCCAGCCCGTCGGAATCTAAGTGTGAGGACTCATAGTTTTTCCCGGCGGTTTATGGTGGAACCTTCTATCCTCCTCCTTATCTTTCTCATAGAGTTTGAGCGAGGACCCAGGTCAGGGGTAGGTCACCGAACCATCCCCTCATGCATAACGGAGTCATCTCCGTCGATGAGGCATCCCATACTAATATGACCAAATTATATGACTAAGCCCTTTCCCATATGTGGGTAAATGTGGTCGCACAGGGTTTCGGCTGGTTTCCCATGAATTATTTCCGATGTTTTGTCTTCTACTTCTATATGGCAAGCCATGTCTAGTATATCAAAAGAACACATTTGAAATGCGGATATTCACAACAGGTAGTAGGTACCCAAAAAACATTTTTCAAAATATCAAAAAATTCAAAATAAAAATTTCGCATATAGTTCAAGACGTATTATGTTAGCACGAAAAGTTACGGGAAGAAAAAATATTTTTTGCAACCTGTGCAAAAAACACAAATTCGGACGCACGAAAATGTCTTTATACGTGTCAGATTTTTGTCTTTTTTGTACAGCTCACACAAAATGTTTTTTCACCATGCCATTTTTTGTGCTAATTAACACATAATGTTCTAATGTACATCTGAATTTTTTTCTGAAATTTTTTGAAATTTTGAAAAAAAAAACTGAAAAAAATTACATAACGGGTGCATCTAGACCCCAGAGCCAAATCGCCGCCTCCCAGATGCGAAAAGATTCCGAAAAGAACCCGAAGCTATATACTCCATCGACGTCATATACTAATCCCAGAATAAACATATGTCCGAGACAAGGAGAAAGAAAACCGATCGACCATGTGCAGCAAATTAACTGGCGCATTAACTACTCCACCACGAAATGAATTGACCAGCGTTAGGAGGGCGTGGCGTGGAGGGCGTGGCGTGGAGCACGGCAGCGGAGACGCTCGCCATTTCCGATCATGGACTCAGCGTGGAGCGTGGAGCGTGGAGGGCGTGGCGTGGAGCGCTCCCGGCCGGCGTGGACGGAGCACGGCAGCAGAGACGCTCGCCATTTCCGATCATGGACTTGGGTGGAACGCGGCGAGGGGCTAGCTGTAAGCGAGATGGTTTGTTACAAGGATACGATCGACGCGATGTGTGTATTTGTAGGCAATAATGCTACACTTTAACGTGCTGGATGCTACGGACTGAGGTAATATGAACAGACGATTGGTGCAAAACTAAGGAGGGAGGTGGGTTAAGAAGAAGTCGCACGAAGTCTAGAACGACGTCCCTTGATAATTTTTGATCTTGTCCGTCGTTGCCAGCCGGCAAAATCGTTGGTGTGCCAATTTCCGGAATTCAAAGTTCAGGATTCGATTTAGCTAACGTCTATAAGTTCAAGGTTCAAATTGGACTTTCTTCGTAATACAGCCCACCGGTCCAAATGATTTCATATAGGAAAAATATAGAGTAATACAGGCCATTAATAATGCGCCCTCCGTTCATAATTTGAGACACAGGTAGAGAAGTCGTATGGCGTCATGGCAACATGCAGCTCGATCATGAGCTGACTGCTACCGAAACCGTCTGGATCCACATGCGTGCATGTCTAAGGGCATGTTTGATTCAAAGGAACATCATAGGATTTTTGTAGGAATTTATCCTATAGGAATTTTTCCTTTGCTAGTTGTTTGATTCATAGGATTAGTTCCTATAGGAATTTTCCCCATATAAATCTTTGTACTACTTCCTATAGGAATTCTAACATCCACTCCAAGCTATTTTTACAATTCCTTTGATGGAATCAAACAAAGCTTGGTACAAAACAAATCCTATAGGATTGAAATGTGCATGACAAAACATTCCTATACATTTCCTATTCCTATATCTCTCCTAACCTACAAATCAAACAAGCCCTAAGCATGCAAAAAGACGTTGTCTTCTACGGTTGCTCTTGCCGATAACTAGGCCACGAGGAATCGATCGCGGCTCACCAAATTACAAGTACGATATAAGAAAAGTATTTGCGAAAACAGATCCAATATATGCCGTGATGACCGGTTGGAGTAATTACAAGTGTTAACTTTGAACGGCGATGCATACCAATCAGTATTTCTTACAAGTAGTACAATCCCGGATAGTTAAACAAACAATACAAATGTGTGTACAATGCAGGTAGTAATACATTTTCCCCAAGAACAACCAGCTCAAATAACTTTCGAAAGTAAATGCATTGCATGCATATGGTGGTGTCCCAAAACGCCGCTAGCTAGCTGACGCAAGTGGCAAATCCGAGCGCAGAAGCGGAGCAGCTGTCTCCGTTCGACGCGCGCCACCCGAACATTGATTCGATTTGCTCCGCTCTTTCCTCCGGGAGACGCCGATTCGCTAGTCACCGACGCAGATGTTTGTAAGTTCTTAACCGATCGAATCCATCGGATCTTTCTAGCGTACGTCTCTTCGAGGACCTTAACGGCGCCGGCCGGCTCTGGTCGGTATGTGGAGTACTTGCATGGTGAGCCCGCAAGAAAAGTGTCATCTGTTAACTGGAGTATTCGGTAGTTTTAAGTACAGCGGGGCAAAAGTCACACGCGCTTTGCCCAATGGCCATTTTTGCGTACAACTGCCCAGGTTCTCTTCTCTGCTCGTCCCTAAACAGGTGAGTGGCAGTATAAGGCAGACGTTGTTCAACGCAACGCACCGACACGTGCAGAGAGCTCCATCCACACCGATTTGGCCGCAGACAACTTTTTGGCATCCCGTTGTATTTTTACGGAGTACTTCATATACTTCCCGTTCCTAAATATAAGATGTTTTAGGGTCCCTTTGTATCGAAGGATTGAAAAACACATGAATATAAAAAAAAACAGTAATTTCACAGGTTTGCAAGTGCAAACTAGAGGATATTTGTTTGATCTGAGGGAAGATAAGTTGATCTATTACCCAAGACAAGTATATGCACCCAGCGTCACATGCGACCACGCTAAGCGTCCTAGAACAGACGCATCGTGATGGCTAGACGCGATCGACCCGCAGAAAACGCGGAGGTGTTCCCGCGAGGCGCAATGAACCAAGCACCGATCCATTGATCGATTCACGCTGTACGTACGTGAGGATTGTTATTATTATTTATTTATTTATTTTTATTATAAACTAAAACCAATATACAGATGTAAAACAGAGACAACACGTTAAGACACATCATTTAAATTAATTTTGATGGTTAGGTATAAAATATACGGTTACAATTTATCGAAAGATCAATAACAACATATCCTTTTTTTTTAAACCTAGTGGCGCTTTATTAATTTGAGAGCAAAGTTACATCATTTAAAACAAAAGGGAGGATAAATCCTGGAGGATCACCGTCCCACGGTCCCAGACAACCTGAATTTTGGAACGATATACATGTTTAGCTAATTCATGCGCCACCTGATTAGCATCCCTCGGACAGAACCGGAACGAAACAGAAATCAGTAGGCTCGCCTTCAGAAAACATTCATCAAGGATCGATGTGTATGGGCTCCAGATTTGTATCACCCCATTGCAAGCTTGAATCAACTTTAAAGAATCAGACTCGATCGATCACCACCGACTGACAGCCCCAATTGTTCCAAAAAATTCTAAGCCACGGAGTAAACCCATTGCCTCATCAGAAGTTGCATCCAGAACACCTTCCCCACTTCCGGTGCCCTTTCGCAACCAAGTAGTAAATGTTTAATATCCTCTGCTCCTTGTTGACATACAGGAGACTAGACTGGGCAGGAACTTTAATTTGCCTTGCTGCCAGAATAGCCATATCCTCTGATCGATCAGCTGGTTTGTTACAAAGACAGGATCGACGCAATAATGCTACTTCCTCCGATCCGCAAAAAGAGCCGCAGCTCGTTCGTACGTTTGTACACGTTCTATTGATTTCTTACGAACGTTTTACCGGATCGGAGGGAGTACTACACTTGACGTGCTGGATGCTACGGACTGACCGTGGTGGAGAACAGATTGTGGCAACGCAAAAATAAGAAGGAGGTGGGTAGGTTTAAGAAGAAGTCGATGCTTAACCACGAAGCCTAGAACGACGTCCCTTGATAAAATCGCTGCGTCTGCAGCATTGCTTAGTACTTAATGGTTAGTTTACGTGGTTAATGGCGGTGCTAAACAAAATCAGTGGACGGGCCAAAATGAAAGTAAAGAAAAAAGTGCTTCTAAATAGGGACAAATGCATGGCATCGCGAGACAACAATACAGCCCACCGGTCCAAATTGTTTCCTTTTAGTAAGTTGGTAAATGGAGTAGTACACATTTAAGTGGTAGGGCGTCATGCATGGACTAGCTAGGAACATGACGCCCATGCTCATGGGCAAAATCCTTTGCCATGGTCGCGCCACGTGACCGGCCACTGTGGGTTTAAACTAGTCCACCGTGGTCCAGTGACATGCCCCTGCGAGTACAATGTCTCGCAGTCGCCAGTTACGGCTGGTCCGCGTCAGCCTAGGTGCCTGCTACTCCCTAAATCGTGCAATTGGACGGTCGCCGCGTGTATGTTTGCAATTGGACGTCGTGCAATTGGCCACTGGGAATTAAGAATCAATCGCAAGAAGACACGGTTACAACAACAAGTCATAGTGGTTTGGATCAGACGACACGGCCTGGCATTCTCTACCGCCTCCCTTCAATCCCTTGTAAATGTAGGTTTTCTTCCACTCCAAAACACTCTCTTTTGTAATCCTTGAGGAATTATCAGAATTGAATTCATGTGGATTGTGAGAAAATTAATTTACCGAACAACATCTTCGAATCCTTGTAGGAAACCGTGTATTGTACGCACGGTACGTGAATTCAAAATTGAGATGTACAAACTAGTTGTAGAGTATACAGAACGCATAAAACGGCACTGCATACCAATCTAGGTGGTAAAACAAAACATGGTATTACTCCGGGAGAGCATGTTTCCGAAACCAATCCGTGTAGCTACAAGTGGTACTACTCCCGGAGAGCATGTTTCCGAGACCAATCCGTGTACAATAGTAAAGTCGGGTGGAGCCAAGTCCACAGTCCGGTGGACGCTGCGGCGGGTCGGGTCGCGAGGTGGGCTCGCTGATACTGGCCACTGAACCCAGCACCACAGGAGGCGGCGACCGAACAGCTGGCCAGCGCCACCGACCAAGGGAACTGGTCCGCGCTGCCCGAGGACCTGCTGCTGATGGCAATGGCATCGATGGAGGTCCTTGACGTTGTCAACTCCGGCGCAGTCTGCTCCTCCTGGTACGCGGCGTACGCGTAGTTCCGCCGCCTCCGCCTCCCAGCCAAGCTCAACCCGCCACCATGAAAATATCATCTTCATCATCTTACTCATCATATATAGGAGGAATATTATCATCACTGTAATCTTCCCCCTCCAAGGGAGGGGACTAAAAAGATCATATTCATTAAAATCGTCGTCGAGTAATTTTTGGAACTTAGAAATTGGAAAACTAAATATTGGCACTCGGCGAAGATCTTCCTCCATCACGGCGCCGTCGAGACGGTCGTCAGGGGCCACGTGGCGAGTCGTTTTGCCGAGACAGAAGATTTGCCGAGTGCAATTTTGTGCGTTTGCCGACACAATGCTCTTTGCCGAGTGATGAATGAAGGGACACTCGGCAAAGAGGCTCTTTGCCGAGTGGGCGTCACTTTACCGAGTGCTTTTTTCTATCGCTCGGCATAGAGGCTCTTTGCCGTGTGGCCCGTGTTTTTGCACTCGGCAAACACTAGACCACCCGGGAGAGATGAATTTTTCAGTAGTGATTGGAAAAAACGTGCGACCAAAAACCGCATATAAATCCAAGGAACGGGCATCACGAAAAAGGCAATGGTAGCTCGGGCTACATGGAGGACTATAATTTAAAATTGAGGCATAGGAATCTAAGTCAAAGGATTTTGATAGCACCGTTCCTTTGAACCAAAGGCAATTCATACGAAAAATTTCTAAGAACTGGAATCCTATGAAAATCATTTAAAATTCCTACAATACAAAGAGACCCTTAGCTTTTGTTCATTTTCACATGTATACAAATTTATGTAAACATATTTTAGTATATATATTCACCCATTTTAATACGCATCTAAACAATATGTGAAACACATGAAACATCTTAAGGACGTAGAGAGTACCACTCTAGGTGACAAATGCTAGAAAGAGCTCCTATGGCACGAAACACTGGAAGAAACTTGACAACCCCCATAATTATTAAGGGGCACCCATGGCACCCCCTCCAAAATACAGAATTTTCTTTAACTACTAGTATTCAGACTAATTGTATGTGTATATTAGATGAAAAAACACGAAATTAGTCAAAACTCCAGTGGCACAACAGCCCATCTATTCCTCACGGCCCAACAAGACCATCGCTCTCTCGCATCCTCGCTGGGTCGCTCGTCATCGCATCCAGTCAAGACTCGAGAGTCGAGACTCCACCACGGCACCACCCAAACCTGAACAAAATAAAACCTCGCGGCGGGGGCTGACCTAAATCGACGGCGTGGGGCTGTAGGCTGCAGCTGCCGGCGCCGACCAGGCATCAAGCGCCCGGGACGACGGCGCGGTCGGGTGTGCGGCGAGCCGGCGACCGGCGTTCCGTCCACCATCCATCCATCCGCGACCTTCTTCAGTCTCCAGTCTCCGAGCTATTGAGCTAGTGAGCTGCCTCAGCTCTGACATCAACAGCGATAAGTAGTAGCACTAAGCCAGTAACTGAATTTCCTCTATCCCAATGGTTTCTCACAAACAGAATTGATGAGACTTGCTTTCCAACCTGACAATCGATAAGATTCACACACCTACAAAATCATGGTCGGTTTTCTATGAAGCTGGTTGAAACAAAAAAGAGTGAGCTTTACAAGTTGGTGTATTTGACTCTCAAATTGGTGTTGCTTTTGCCGGTGGCGACCTAAAGCGTTGGGAGAGTATTTTCCGCGATGAACATAGTGAAGAAAAATCTGAGAACTACAATGGGTGACCAATCGTTGAATGATTGTTTGGTCACATATATTGAGCTGGAGATCTTCAAGAAAGTGATCGTATGATGATGTTATCAAGCTTTTTGTATTATTCTGGTATAAGACCAAATTACGTTACATCTATCGTCATTTTTTGCAAAGTTTAAACCTTCATGCTGCTTTTTTTAGCTGTGATTTTTTAGGCTTGGCACCCCCATTGATCAAATCCTAGATCCGCCACTGGTCACATACTTGAGAACTAAACCACAAAACTATCCAACAGTTTAAAAGATACTTGTAACAAAAAAAAATTGATAACCATTAGTAGTAACTTGCCTTTCAGTAAGCACTATGTAGTACAGTGTATTGGTAGATCTTTAAAGGTGAAGTGAAGGAATCAATAAATAATTAACTTCTCTAATCAGCGCCTAATCAAGTGGTGGCCGTAGGATCTGATTTCAAACGATCGAGACGGACACCAACATCCCTACACGTGAGATGTGGAGAAAAATAATGCCGAGGAATCGATCGCGGCTTTTCCTCGTCTGATATATATAGTCAAGTCAAGGGGTGGACTCGTCGACGGATGTATCGTCGTAACCGGTGACTGATGTAACAAGGGGTGGCTTCACCCAGCCAGCCAGCGCAGGAAAGGCGTGGAAACACCATGCATGCCCACTACAACTTGCCTTTCAGTTGATATATACTGTGTTCATCGGATGTAACAACAGATCGGCGGCTCTGTCGTATTGAAGTCATGTGGATTGTGAGAGAATTAATTTACCAAACAACCTCTTCAAATCCTTGTAGTAAACCGCTCGTATTGTACGTGAATTCAAAATTGAGATGTACAAACTAGTTGTAGAGTATACAGAACGCATAAAAAGGGCAATGCATACCAATCTACTCGCTCCGTTCAGAAAAGGATGATTTTCATTTGTCCAAATGTGGATGTATCTAGACATGTTATAAATATAGATATATCCATATTTGGACAAATAGAAGTCATCCTTTTCCAAACGGAACATGTTTCCCAAACAAATCTGTGTACAATAGTTACAGCTAGCTACTAGTGGTGGTAAGTAAGATGCTACTGAAACAAAAAAAAATAAGTAAAATGCTACTGTAGTACATTTCCCCAGAAACAACTACTAGCTCGAAGGACCTGTGAAAGGAAAGGGCACAAGGAAACAACTACGCATGGTGGGGTGTCCCAAAACGCCGCTAGCTAGCTGACGCAAGTGGTAAGCCCGCAAATCCGAGCGCAGAAGCAGAGCAGCTGCCTGGCTGCGTTCTCAACTCCGGCGCCGTCTTGAGGTTTGGGCTGATCACCGGAGGACTGCGGCGTCGGTGAGGCCGACCTGCTGGAGCGTGCGACGACGAACACGATCAGCGCGGAGGCGAGAAACCCTGCGACGAAGCAAGCTAGTCCCACGAGGACGGGGCTCTTCCTCACATGGATGTCGTAGAAGGACGACGATGCGGCCACCTCCGTCGGTGGTGCCACGACGTCGACGGCGCAGCCCTGGAGCAGCGGTGCAGCTGGTGGGCCCACGGTGGTGGCGCGGTCGGCAGGTACTTGCGGTGGTCGTCGGAGGAGCGGCCGTCGGAGAAGCGGGGCAGCTCGGTGGGGTGGTGGCGGTAAATCCACGGAGGCGGACGCGGCGGCCGGTGGAAAATGCGGCCGGAGCAGCGGCGCAGCTTGCCCGGCTGGTTGCCGGAGGAGCGGCGTAGCTTGGCGGGGTGGTTCCCGGATGAGCGACGGCGGAGAGAGATTCGCAGGCCTTGCATTGACGGGGCTGCAGAGGGCGAGAAGGACGGCAGTGGAAATGAATGCAAGGGTCGACATTTGGGCGTGGGTACGTAGCAGCTGGGCTAGGATGAACAGAGACGAACTAGAGCGGGGGGGACTATATATATCGGAGCCAGCGTCGGCAGGAGTAACTCGTCGAATGCAAAAAAGTCGATCTAGAACTCGTCGGCTCGTCGAGTTGACTAACTGATCCCCATGGGAGGGGTGTCTCGTCGCCAGTTATACGCTTCATGCTGCATCCACTAGATCGATCAGGCAAACCTGCTACACACACAAATCTCAGAACCACACGGAATGTTTTCAAGAATAAACTAATCCGGGTGCTTTGCTTAAGAACCGCCTCAATCCATGCGCACCAGGGATGTAGGGATGCAGGCTGACGTGGACCACCCGCACGGTACGCTAAGTTGTGTTAGAGTCAGAGTGTCAGACGCGCTTAATTATGTTTTGGAGTCAGATGTAGGGATGCAAGCTGACGGAGTCAGCCGACAACTTAATCTACGGAGTATATTACAAGTTTTAAAATAGTTGGTAATTTTAACAACCGTCTATTCGCTCTAATTAAGTGGTGATAAAATTAGAGGTACTAGAAACTACCAGATTAAAAGAACCTAAAACTATCTCAAAGTACCAATATTTTTATTTTTTATCGAAAGTAAAAGGTTATTTAGGTAAATTCATGTCAGCGACCCCACCGTCAGGTTCATCCCCTTTCTCATCTCACTCTCTCTTCTTCTTAGATCGGCCGAAGATGCTCTACCACCGCGACATGCATCTTATAAACCGGGATGGAGTAATAAGTTATAGTAATGAAATACACTAATTAATTAGCATTTAAGTTCATTAATTTGTGGATGTGTATAAGAAGTTCCAATTTAATAATGATTATGTGCAGTAATGAAACCTAGGGCTATCCTGGTTTTGCATTGTCCGATTTTTTCAGTGCAATCTCAGCAGAAAACTCTGCTAATCTATACTATATATAAAAGCTGACCGTTTCAGGCTTCCATCACTGTGTCCACGTCTTATATATAAAAGCTGACCGTTTCAGGCTTCCATCGCTGTGTCCACGTCTCCCGGACACTGTTCATGAACAGTACGCGCACACCTACATTACCGTCTACTGTTCACTTGAACAGTATTCGCATTTCTTTTTTTTTTTTACAATTTTTTTTTGTTTGATGCACGTCGACGGGTAGGTTTCATCCCGTGATCGGTACCGAGTTTGGTCGACTCTATCTGCTTAATTTTGGATCCACAATCACAAAAACATTTGACGAAATTTGTCAAATTCGCCGCACTCGGTCATCCGTTCGAATTTTCCTCTCACGAGTAGTTGTATATCACCGTTCCAAACAAATTACATGTTTTAACCTTTTTATTTTGACGAATCGGTCCCCCGGAATAAAACATTTTTGCATACGAGTCCCCGCGTACCGTCTTTTTGAGAAGAGTCCTCACATTTCCAAAAACAAAATTGTGAAACGGAGTCCTCGCATTTCCCAAAAAAATTGTTAAACGGTCTCCCGGAATAAAACATTTTTGCAGCAAAGTCGGTCGTCATAATATTTTCGACTGTGCTATCGAATAGTCCCTAAATCTATCCTATATATCAAAGCCCACCCAGTTAGCCCTCCCCTCACTGCTCCACGTCACCAATACTGTTCACATGAACAGTACTCGCACTTCTACAGTACCTTCTTTTTTTTTGAATTTTTTTCCAGAAATTTGAAGTATTTCTATAAAATATCTATACCCGTCGGAAGAATATGAAAAATACAACAAAATACTCAGAAAAATAAATGCTAACTATTTATGGCACAAGAATAAACATGTTTAGATGTTTTGAATTGGTGAAACTTTCTCTAAATATGGAAATCACTTCAACAAATGTACATCAAACATGTAATATCCATACCCGTCGGAAAAATATGGAAAATACAACAAAATACTCAGAAAAATAAATGCTTACTATTTATAGCAAAAAACAAACATGTTTAGATGTTTTGAATTGGTGAATATTTAGACAAATCTATCAATATATCAAAGCGAACCCCGTAAGGGCTTCCCTCGCCGCGGCAACGTCACCCGCTTTTCTAGGCCGTCCGATCGACGGAATGGACGGCCCAGATTAAGCCACGTCTCCCAGCACTGCTCCAGCAACAGTTTTGCACTTCTACAGTGCGCGATGCCCTCCGCGCCGTCCGATCTTGATCCAACAGCCCGCACAGCTCCTTCGTGATTCTTTTCTAAAACAACCCTCGCAAATCCAGTGCGCACTCCGCGGTCCACAACATTACGAAGTGTTGGACCTATTTGTAAATGCTGCAAAACGTAAGGACCTCATCGCAAAACCGTCGCCACTTCCCCCCTCCCCTCTCCTTCGCGCGCGCGGCCGAGGTCGCCGCCGGCCGCCGACGACAGGCGCCGCCGCCACAGCCCTCCCCCTTCAAATCGGAACACACGGATCGCTCCGCCGCCGCGCCCTCCACCTCCTCGACGCGGATCGGCCGCCGGCACGCCGCCCGCGCGCCGGAATCGCCACCGACGCGCCCGTTGCCCTCCACGCCGTCCGCACGCCGTCGCGGCCGCTCCGGCGACCCAAAATGGGCGGCGCCGCCGTCTGCGGGTTGCCCACGACCAGGCGCTTCCGTCGCGGCCACGCGCGCGTCCTGGCTCGCCGTGGCGCGCCGCCGCGGGAGCCTGCGGCTAGTTCTGGCCACTGTGACGTCGTGTCCCACACGCCAGATTTTTCCTTTTTCCCAATTTTTTTAAAAAAAGGCAAAATGCTGGAAAAAACAGTAAATTTAAATATACCCAAAAGTAAAACACAATAAAAATATCAAAGTGGCCACAAAAAAAAACGCTGACTATTTATGTCGCCCGATAAAAATTCAAAATTAAATATTTGAAAATTTTAAGTGGCTTTAAAATTGGTCCATTTTCGTAAGCGTTTAATAATTCAAATCCAAATAATCTAATATGCATAGCTTCCAAATTTGACCAACTCTGAAATTTAAATAAATTTTAAGTGCAAACTTTCCTCGAATTTCAGTATATTCAAAAACTAGCAAATTTTTTTGCAAACATTTCCGTGTTCGCACTGAAATTTAAACATAATTAAAATTACACAAAGTGTAAACATTTTCTAAATTCCAATACAATGAAACCTAAACAGGTTTTAATGCGGAGATTACCAAATTCGAATTTTTCACACGACGGTTCTCACAAATATTACAAATATATGAACTCACACTGAAATTTAAACGAAATTAAAATTACACAAACTGTAAACATTTTCTAAATTCCAATACAATGAAACCCAAACAGGTTTTAATGCAGATATTACCAAATTCGAATTTTTCACACAACGTTTTCCACAAATATTACAAATAAATTACAAATATATGAACATGCCTACAAAATCTGGGCATTTACTAAACGTGCAAACAATTCAAACATAAATGACTCCCCAATTTGACCACTTTAACAAATTCAAAAGACTTCTCAGCACACAAATTTCCTGAATTTCAAAAAATTTGCAATCTAAACAACTTCCGAAAGCACACAATTCAAATTTTAAATATTTCAAATTTCCAACTGCTTTTCAATCCTACCCATTTTACTAACGTGAAAATATTTCAAATCTACATAACTTTCCAATTCGACAAATTTTCGCAATCTAGACAATTTCCAAACACAAACACTCTTTGCATTCGAACGATTCGCAAATATACGTAATTTTTAAACGTCGCCGATTTCAAATTCGAATTCTACCACACGGGTGCGGCGGTGCCGCCGCACCAAATTTACCTAGTTATTTTCAATTAAGAAGCCCATCACCGCAACAAGATGTATTTAGGCACGGACAAAGCCCAGACACGTACATACACTAGAATTCAGGGAGAAAGCCCAGACTTCGGCCCTATAATTTCAGCCCGGCCACCTAAACATCTATATATACTCACCTAAATTCCAACAGTTATTGCAAAACCAGGCTGTGGTAGGTTTTCCTCTTTGTCAGAAACCGAAATTATAAAGCTTTTCATCTCCATTTGAATTTACGAAGTACCGCCAATGTGCTACCTCGTCATCTCTAAGTAAAATATTTTTCTTAAATTTTTTACATTCATACTTGATGTTAGAGATATGCGGACTTCATCATTTTTACCAGTTTTCTTGATATTGAACGTTAGAGATAGTCCTATGTCCTGAGTGGACCGGAGTCCTTGTTATTTGTACAAATAAATTAAATTAAATGCGATGACTAAACTATATAGTCCACCATGAAATATGTCTAAAATGTCTTATATTATGCAAGAGAGGGAGCAGCTAAGAGAGAAAGTGAGGAGCTTGGCTCTATCCAAAAGGGGTGGCCATGGCACGACGCTTCGGGCGGTGCATATGCACATTTTTATTTTTTAAAAGTGAAAAAATGGAAAAAAAAAAATCGGGTATTCATTAGGACATTTTGTGTTAGCACAAAAAGTTCCACGGAGAGAAAATATTTTTTGTGACCTGTGTAAAAAGACAAAAAAATGTTTCGTACACAATCATTTTGGACTTCGGATTTATTTTTTTTGCATAGGTCACAAAAAATGTCTTTACTTCGTGAAACTTTTTGTGTTAACATAAAATGTCTTGAATTATATACAAAATATTATTTTAAATTTTTTAAAAATATAAAAATTGTTTTTTGAACGGTGGGTGCAACTGCACACATGACCTGATATGGATTTTCGTGCCCATCTGGGTCTATTATGCTATACATGGTCATAAATCAAGTTAGCCTCGAACGTCACATTTATCTTTATATCACTAATCACATTGTTTCTCTAATTTGTTACGAATTACTCATAAACTACGAGCTACGTGTTATGAGTTAAAAACGACTAGTTCCGTTATTTTTTTGTTATACTAGATCTAAAAGCATTTGTCTTATTGTTACATATTGATGCGCTCTGACACGCTTTCGATTTGTGAAGATTGTTTATCATCGAATGAAGTTTTTTTCTAGGGTTATCATCCAATGAAGTTAATATAGAGGAGTTGGGGGCTACCCGTGGCCAAAAAAAATGAGAAGTCAGCGTTGTTGGCAAGGAAATGTGTTACTCTACACGAGACAGGCTGGTTCTTCGTCTCTGGTCAGAGCTCACAAGACACTTAGCTCGATCGTTCTACCTGGTAACGCAAGTTTCATACACTATATGCAAGCACATAGCTCGTCTCTTACAAAATTAATGATCCAGAATACAATAGAAGTGGAAGAAAAAACCATCCCGGCCGGTGAAAGTTGCAACCATGCATGGGAACGCCTGGTTTGATGGTTCCTACGGTGATCATACAATAGAATTTGCTGATACTTGCTCGGATTTTTTTATTTCGAAGTAGGTGCAAATCTGGTTGCTTTTTACCCTAAAACAATTTCTCATTTCTTTTGATCCTTCAATAGACTTTCAGATGACACCCTCACCGGTGAGTTTGATCATATCCAGAAGGCGGACATATCATAGCTCTCGACGTACCTTGACATGAGATACGTACGACCATAGAGGAGCGGTGAGGTGACGAGCTCGCCATTCTTGTCGTACATAGCACGGAACATGGTGACGAGAAGCAGGCACTGGTCGCCGTCGCCAATGGAGCGGCCAAGGGTAACACCTGGGCGTAGGGCGCCATCGACGAGGCAGAACATGCCACCGCACCCCATGGGGAGTAGCCGCACAGGACTAAACACAGACTCCATCGAGGGCTCCGGGAACGTCATCATCTCCGGCCCCATCTTCCATGTCGGCGCCGGGACGGGACCCTCCTCGCCAAGTGTTGGGACGTCGCAGGAGCAGATGTGCTCAGATTCGTAGCCGTCCTCGTCGTAGACTCTGCGGATCCCGACCCACGCGTCGAGGTCGGCGTCGTAGTGCGCCTCGCCACTGAACGGCAGGGACCAGTCCCCGCGGCGTGTCCACTCGCCGCTCTCCGTGTCCAGGGAGAAGGTGTACCTCTTGTGCTTTTGGCCGTACGTGTTCCTGATGGACACGAAGATGGTGCGCCCGTCGGGATGGAGCGCGGTCGCCGAGATGGAGGTGAAGTCGCTGAGTTCGGACGGCGGGGGCCACGGTACGGTGCTTTTGTTCCACGTCCACCGCTGCTGCGGCCTGCTACAGTACGGCGCATCGTCCGCTTCGACGCCGCGGCCGTCGTATCGGCTGCAGGCACCACATTCGGTCTGGCAAAGGTACAGCAGGCCGTCATTCTTGGTGCCGCACGGACTGAAGGCGTACAGCTTGTTGCCGGCGGCCACCGGGTTGTAGCTGCCGGGCACGGGGTAGTAGCTGTAGCCCAGCTCGAGTGGGAAGGGGTGCTCGGTGTGCAGCGCCGCCGTCTCGGTGTCATAGACGAGGGTGAGGCCGCGGCCGTGCTCTCCATCTCCACCGCGGACGCCGAAGTAATCGAATGTGGCCGTGACGACGATATTGCTGCCCATCGCGTGGAAGCGTGGTTTTGAACCGACCATGATGAAGCCAAGGCGAAGGATGGGCTCCGGGAGGCGCCGCGGCTCCAAGCCGGCGTCTCCGCCGGTGATCAGGTCTTCGATGCTCAGCTTTTGCACGCAGAAGCCATTCTTCCAGTCATCCAGAACCACGTACAGATCGCGCCGTCGTGGCTGCGCCAGCTGGTTGGCACCGAAGCAGGAGCACAAGTGCTGCCGATTTGACGACGAGGAGGGCCATGCTCCCGCCGCCGAGGTGTATGTACGTGGAAGGGAAATGGTTCGGCTTGATGGTCCGCCCGGCAGCACGGAGCCGCCGGGTGGAGATGTAGGCAACCGGAGATGGAAGCGAAGCAGCGGCAGAGATCGAGCCGCCAGCCACATCTTGTTCGTAACGTCCGTGAGTAGCTAGGTTACCTAGCAAGGCCAACTATATTTCACTGTGAGTAGCCCACTAAGCATGAGCCCAACTATATTAATTGAGTCAAATCTTGGCCCAAACCTGGAAACCCCTGGATGTTCTATCCTAGTATAAGATTCAAATAGTCTAAAAAATATACTATAAGATTCAAACAAACAACTTGGCAATATTCGAGGGGACAACCAAGGTTAAAGTTGAGTGGAAATTTAGGCATATACCATTTTATAGCCTTTTTCTTTGTGGGAAATCGGAGAGCTTTATTCAACTAGAACGCTGCTTGATCAGCCTGGACACTGATCACCGGGAAGTCTGGAATACAATCAAGCCAGCTGCTCGTCGACATCAGTGTGTGCAAGCGAGCTTAGCACAAAGATGAGCCGAGTTGTTAGCTGACCTAGATGCATTTTGAATAGTAAAGAAGAAAAATTAAAAACGAGCTCTCCGACTTGTCACCACCACCTTCTAAAAGCCTCTCAATTTTGCAAGGATTACACCTTCACGCAGTGCCAAAGTTTCAGCGATGAGTGAATACTCCATGTTCCCAACTAGGCAGAATGAGATCTTGCAACTCCTCACCCACCTCCCTTGTGAGCTTCAATAGACAAACCGCCATCTATGTTTATTTTGACAAAATCAGCATCTGGTGGTCTCCAACCATGACCAGGGAGAATGCCGCAAGTTTGTTTGGAAGCTCAAGAACTTGCAACCCTTTTCCTTTTTCCTATTCGTTTTTCCTATTTTATTAAGATTCCTTGCTTAGTCGTGTTGGCGACTTGGGTAAGAGCTTACTAATTCACGTTCTTGCTCCCATTGCAGATGCCCTTCAAGAACTATCTTAAATGAGGCAATAACTTTAAATAATTTTACCACTGTAGATTCAGTTAAAAGATTATTTTCTGCAGATGGATCATCGCAAGGTTTTTGGATCACACCTAGTAAGATTTCCAATTTGATTGCAATGTTTCCACATGAAGTTAATTATAGTGACAATTATCCTTTTCTTCCTATCAGTCAAAGGTGGCAGCAGTTCAACTTATATTATTACCTTTAAGTATATCTGCATATAGATTGATTTGGGTGTATTTTGTTTTTACAAAGACCGGTTGGCTTCATGATTGCTCACAATTTTGCTTAGAACACCATGTAGGAAGCACATTTCGTGAAGTTCCTTCCAAGCTCAAGGTAGCTAAGGCACGGCACCAAATAATCGGGACAATATGCATCATGGAAAGCCTCCTACTAAATTCCCATTTAATGGCCAACACACATTAGTCGTGTATTTGTACCCAGTGGGTTTTGGTGACATATTCAGAAGCTGGAACTTTTGAGCTGTATATGAGTATCTGAGCAAGTTCTTTGTGGTATTCATGGAATTTCCTAAGGATGTATGGTACGTAAGGAGTTGTATTGTTGATATTAAAATGAGAAGTAGTTGTTTCGTCGGCAAGGAAACGTGTTATCTTTAGGTGGCATGTTGGTTCTTTGCACTAGTCTGATTCTTTTTCAGCGTAGGTGCACACTTAGCTCGGCCTGTGCTTTCTAACTTACATAATCAGAGCCTCTTTCAATTTGTATGATTAGAAACATGAAGAACATAGGATTTCAATGTCATGCCTATTCAAACCTACATGATTAAATTTGCACCAAAGTTCGTTTCATTCATCGCAGGAAACAAACGATTTCTTCCCTAGAGGTTCGAGTGGATGGAATGTTTCCTTTAAAATATAATGCAAGTGAATCTTTCATAAAACATCCCTGGATGATTCAATCCTCCGAGTCACATGGAACAGGTAGGAAACATTTCTGAGGGTTGGTATCCTCCAAAGTTCCTAGCAAAATCCTTTGAATCGTAGAGACACTCGGACGACGTAAAAACACAAAGATATGACAACACTTGAGAATTAAAAAAGGCAAAGACACTGAAAAACTTTCTGCATCGGTCATTCATGTCTCGCTTCACGCACTAGCTAGATTAAATTAGTGTGTAGTAGGAAGGAGATCCAAAACAAGGCTAGAGAGCTGCAACTTAATTAGTGGATATGTATGACCGTGTGCACCACATAGGCACATTCGAACACAGGTGGGGAGGCCTTGTTCAGAGAGATTGAACAAGATGCAAAACCTGCTGGTGTGTCAGTGGCTCGGTGGTGGATGGAACGGTGGTGGTATGCAACAAAATTTGAGGTGTACATTTCTCATGGAGAGAATCATGCGAGAAAGAGTATAGATTGATTTGCAACAATGCTTCCGTCGTAGGCAGGAAATATAAAGTGGGGAAAATCCTATTAACATTTCAATGCAAGACCGGTTACGCTTTTCCTAGGAAGCGCCCAGGGTAGAGGACACCGTAGACCATAAGTCTCCGAACATATCACAAAATGTGGATGTGCATCTAGGATAAGCATGGGACACCCACATACTTTTTGAATAGATTTGTTACTAAAAATATTTTTTTTGAAACAAGGCCTAAGCTCGATTCTTACTAAAAATGCAATTCTCTTACAATTGTTCAAAAATATAGCTAGGATTACAGGCTTATAAAATTAATAATCTAACATAACATAATTGTTGAAAATTATGAATACAACGGTGAAAATGTCTTATTTATTGATTTCCTATAGAGAAGATATGGAATTCCCAGCAATTTGAGTGTTTTTAAGCTTATGGTGCTTACTCACCGGATTAATTAACTCAGGTGTCGGTCGTGGTCATATCCAGAATGCAGATAAATCATGATTCCAGACATACCGTGACATGAGGTACGAGGGGCCATACCAAAGTGGCGTGGACGTGAGCTCTCCGTTCTTGCTATACTTGGCGCGGAACATGGTCACGCGGAGCAGGCAGTTGTCACCTTCGCCCATGGAGCGGGGTAAGGTGACACCCGGGGGCCGGGCGCGCTCCACGAGGCAGAACAAGCCGCCGCTACCAGCGCCATCGGTGCACCCCATGCGGACGACTGGACGAGCACATGTCTTGACATGGACTTCAGCGGGGACTTGAGAAATGTCAGTCTATCTGCCTCCACTTTCCACGCCGGTGCTGGTCCCTTAGCTTCGACTGGGATGTCGCAAGAGCAGAGGTGTTCGTAGCTGCAGCCATATTCGCTGTTGTGGACCGTATGAGTGCCGACCCAAGCGTTGAGATCGCCGTCGTAATGCGCTTGCCCCGTGAAAGGCAGGCACCAGTCGCCATGGCGCCTCCAGTCACCGCCATTCGTGTCTATGGAGTAGGTGCCCAGCTCCTGATCAGACTCATCGCGCTCGGTGTCACTGTCGGTGACGGTGCTCAGTTCGTGATCCCTTTTGCAGGACTTCTTCAAGGACACGAAGATGGTGTGCCCGTCTGGATGTAGAGCGCGCGACGAGATGAAGACGGTGCCATCGTTGTCGCTGCCGGCGGTCATGGGTGGCGGTGGAAGGCCGCTCTTCCAGGTCCACCTCATCTGTGGTCTCAAACAGTAGGGAATGTTCTCCTTAATAAAATCAACCTGGGTGTACGGCATTCAGTCTGGCAGAGGTAGAGCAGGCCGCCATTTTTGTTGCACGGAGTGAAGGTGTACAGCTTGTCGCTGGCGGCCACGGCATGGTAGTCGCTCGTCAGATCCATTGGGAGAGAGTGCTCGCTGTGCAGCTCCGCCGACTCCGTGTCGTAGACGAGGGTCAGGTGGCCGCGGCGGCCTCCATGTTCGCCGTAGACGAAGTAGTCGCCGTCGCTGGTGACCACGATGTTGCTGCCCAGGGCGTGAAAGCGTGGGTTCGATCCCATCATGATAAAGCCTAGGCGGAAGATGGGCTGAGGGAGGCGCTTGGGCTCCATGTCGGCGTCCTTGCTGTTGCCGCCGGCGAGCAGATCGTCGATGCTGAGCTTGTGCAGGGAGAAGCCGCTCTTCCAGTCATCCAGAACCAAGTACAGGTGCCTCCGCTTCTACCGCAGAAGCTGGTTTGTACCCAAGCAGCAGGAGCACAAGTGTGGCCGATCCGACGACGCCGACCATGTTCGGGCGGCCACCGGCGCGCCCTGGTCCGCCGGGTCACGGTACAAGATATTGGCGCCCGCCGACGTGCACGCACGTGAAGTGAGAAGGGAGCTGCCGCGTGTAGATGCAGGTCGCCGGAGATTGGAGAGAAGCGGTGGCAGAGACCGGGCGAGCCACATCGTGTACGTTCGTGCGTCGCTAGGTTACCTAGGGCTATCCTGGTTTTGCATTGTCCGATTCCTACAATGCTATCTCAGCCCAAAACTCTGCTAATTATTTTCAATTAAGAAGCCCATCAGCGCAACAAGATATCCGATCCCAGGCCCATACATACACTAGAATTAAGGGATAAATCCGAGGCCCGTGAAATAAAAGCCCGGCTTATACACTCTAGAAAAAATCCAGGTATACACTCAGCTTGGCATCGGTGTTTCCCTCAACAACAACGAAATCTTTGCATCGGTGCAAAATTCCAAACCGAAACTATAAAGTTTTTCGTCTCCATTTGAAATTACCAAGTACTGCCAATGTACTACCTTGTCATCTCTTAGTAATATCTTTCTCTTTTAATTTGCTTCATTCATACTTGATGTTAGAGATATGCCGGCATCATCCTTTTCTTCAGTTTCTTGCTATTGAACGTTAGAGATAGTGCTATGTCAGAGAAGAGTGGACCCGAGTACTTATTTTTGTACAGGAAAAACTAAATTAATAAGCTTGGTTTTATGGGGACTGCTGCATATTTTGTCTTTTTATTTCAAAGATAGAGAACCTATCTTATTTGTATATTAGTGATGTGGAAAATTTCTTAGTTGTTACAGGTCATACATACTTATTGCAAGTAGTGATAATTGTAGATTGCTTAGGTGATTAAGTTGTAAGGTAATCTCTCTAAATTGTTAATTTGTAAATCTTTTTAGGCCCATCAAAACTCATGTCTTGTTGCATCCAGACATAGCTGCTACGGCCCAGTTGGCCATTAGGAAGTCTTGACAATCCAATAATTGATGCCGCCCTCGATGTTTCTTTACCCCACCACTGTCACAGAGTGGCTCGAACTAGTCATGCATTCCTCGTCAAAGATTCATAGGAGTCATATTGGAACCCCTACCTGTTGGCCTCGATTACCACGAACAGAAGTTGTTGCAACACCACATCATTAATGTGATACCGTCATATGGAATCATCGTCCGTACATGTCGATGGTCATGATGGAGGACGTAATTAACCTTGTCGCATTAGATTCGCCAGTCCTCGTACGGGTAGGTGGCCTCTAACGTGTTATCGTCAGCAAATCTGGTTGTGGACCTTCATTTGGGCCTAATGCGGAATGTTCACCCACATACAGTCTTTCATCTCCATAAGCTCAGCAGTGGTAATTACAGGGTCGAAGTGGTTAACCTTCAAGCTAATCTTTCCAAATTAGTACAAATTTATAATTATTGTGGATGTTTATCCCTTCTTTTTTTGGGTGCAAGCTCCGCCAAATCAAGTACTACCTCTGATCCGTTAAAAGTGTTGCGAGAAGACACTATAGCATGTACAACTCGTACGCATAACCTGTGATGGTTTTTAGGACCGGAGGGAGTAACATACTGCAGTACTTTCTAAGCAACATAGTACCAGAAATATGTACAATTGTGTCAACTCACCATAAAAATCTCCCTCTAGATAAAAAAAAAGTATGTTCTTTTGAGTTTTGATGCAATCTTGGCCCAAAATCCCTGCTTATTATTTTAACAAAGAAGCCCATGAGAGCAACAATATGTCAGATCCGTGAGGCCCATACATACACTAGAATTAAGGGATAAATCCCAGGCCCGTAAAATAACAGCCCGGCTTATACACTCAAAAAACAAATATCTAGGTATGCTCAGCTTTGCATCGGTGTTTCCCTCAACCACAACAAAATCTTTGCATCGGTGCAAAATTCCAAACCGAAACTATAATATCTTTCTCTTAGTAATATCTTTCAATCTTTGCTCAGTTTTTCGTCTCCATTTGAAATTACCAAGTACTGCCAATGTACTACCTTGTCATCTCTTAGTAATATCTTTCTCTTTTAATTTGCTTCATTCATACAGTCATACTTGATGTTAGAGATATGCCGGCATCATCCTTTTCATCAGTTTCTTGATATTGAACGTTAGAGATAGTGCTATGTCAGAGATGAGTGGACCCCGAGTCCTTGTTTTTTGTACAAGAAAAACTAAATTCATAAGCTTTGATTTATGGGGCTACTGCATATTTTGTCTTTTTATTTCAAAGATAGAGAACCTATCTTATTTGTATATTAGTGATGTGGACATTTTCTTAGTTGTTACAGATCATACATACTTATTGCAAGTAGTGATTATTGTAGATTGCTTAGGTGATTAAGCTGTAAGGTAATATTTCTAAATTGTTAATTTTTAAATCTCTTTTAGGCCCATCAAAGCTCACGTCTTGTTGCATCTAGACATAGCCGCTATCGGCCCTGTTGGCCATTAGGAAGTCTTGACAATCCAATAATTGATGCTGCCCTCAATGTTTCTTTACCCCCACCACTGTCACAGAGTGGCTCGAACTAGCCATGCATTCCTCGTCAAAGATTCATAGGAGTCATATTGGAACTCCTACCTGTTGGTCTCGATTCCCACGGACACAAGTTGTCGCAACACCGCATCATTAATGTGATATCGTCGTATGGAATCATCGGCCGTACATGTTGATGGTCTTAATGGAGGACGTAATTAACCTTGTCGCATTAGCTTCGTCAGCCCTCGTACGGGTAGGTGGCCTATAACGTCTTATCGTCAGCAAATCTGGATGTGGACCTTCATTTGGGCCAACTAGGGCATGTTCCCCCAACATACATTTTTTTCATCTCCATAAGCTCAGCAGTGGTATTTATAGGGCCGAAGTAGTTAAGCTGCAAGCTAACCTTTCCAATTTAGTAAAAAAATGTAATTATTGTGGATGTTAACACCTTATTTGTTGGGTGTAAGCTCCGCCAAATCAAGTAACATATTGCAGTACATTCTTGTTATAAACGATAGGTAAATAAACGATGAACAAAAGCAAGATCAACACAATGGGGACACTAGATTTAACGTGGAAAACCCTTCGAACAATGAAAGAGAAAAAACCACGGCGCCATCCAGCAATATTCACTATGATCGGGTGAGGTTACAAACGTCAGAGGTTTAGAACATGCGACTAATCCCAACAGGCAGCTTACAAGAGGTATATATAATGGTGAAAAACAATAAGTCGGCTGCCGCCCCCGCACCCCCCTCCGAGACGAGTCATCGTGATGGGCTAACTTCGGACTCCCTTCGCTCCGTCTGAAGTTAGCTTTATCTTTATATGAATTTGGATCACAATAAAATAACAATTCTAAGGAACATAGTACCGGAAAAATGTACTATTATGTCACCTCGCCATAAAAGATCTCCCACTAGATTGAAAATGAGCGATGTTCTAGACATTGAAACGGACTTCAAATTATATAACTTTGACCACTTGTATATGTATAAAAGCCATACTTCTATAAGAATACAAACATACGTAATTTTCAAGACAAATTTATTCATATGATTTTAAAATTTACAATCTGAATAATTGAAATGATGGTCCTAATAACAATTTCAGAAGTTTGACGCAAAGCATGTTGAAAGGATCAGTAATTTGTGAGAGATCGGTGGAGGGAGTCAGTGAGACTCAGGTAAGTACAAAGACAAATCTTGAACCACATTAGAACTAGATATGCCGCCTGTATTAATAGAGCTATAGTTAAGGACGAAGCCCCACCCACCACCTTCCCCACATGTAGTACACACTAACTCCCCAGGCCACTATATATAGACTTGAGCTGGTTGTGGTTTGTCACTCAGTAGAGTGTGTCTGACTGTCGTGCACAGAGAGACAGGAACAGCAGCCACAAGAAGATGCTGACGGGATCGACGTCGCAGGCGTTGGCCATGTCTGGCGCTGGCCACCACGTCCACTACTTCCTCGTCGGAGGGTCCGGCGGAGGCGGCGACGATCCCAGCAGGTACCCTTGGGCCATGAAATCCCTGCACGAGCTCGACGCCGTCGTCCCCTCCGTCGCCAGGGGCAGCAAGAGGCCTGCTGCTGCCGCCGGAGACGAGCTGTGGGGGTTCCCGTTCGTGTGCCCGCTCTGCCAGCGCAGCTTCGAGACCGAGAAGGCAGTCCACGGCCACATGCGCTCCCACTCGGAACGTGCCTGGCGCGGCATGGTGCCGCCCCGTCCAGCACCGGCCGGCGAGCTCGCGGCCGACGGGCGGCGCTACAGGTACGTGTGTGAGCGGTGCAGGGCGCCGTTCGATACGAAACAGGCGCTCGGGGGCCACCGCGCCAGCCACAGCGGCAGGAGAGGCTGCTCCTGGCTCGAGAAGCAGGAGCTCGCCGAGGCCGCTGCCGCTGCTGCCGAACCTCGGAGGCCCGTCGTGTTCGACTTTGATCTCAACGAACCGGCGCCGGAGGCGGCCGAGGAAGAGCAAGAGGAGTAGGATGCAGCGTGCAAGGGATCGATCGATCGATGGAGCAGAGCTAGCTAGCTGCTGGTTAGGGTTCGGTTGATGGAGATGTGCTTGCGTATGCTCATCTTTGTTGTTTAGCTTGCTCTATGTTTTTTCATGTGTTTCTCTCTCTTTGACTTTGTGTTTTCCATCTAAGCATGCATCGGAGACTAGAAGTATTCTAGTCCGTAATTATAAGCTTGCTCATCGATCGATAAAATAAATGAAGACTGCAATTAAGCTGCTATATATGCTGATGGAGCTAGAAGATGAGCAAGTTGTGGGTGCTAGGTACTCTATTTTTTCCAATCCAAACGCAAATCCTACATGCATGCGTATATGTGTTCGTTTGATCTACCTAAAGTAGTCCTTCAAATTTACTGAGTTTCCATGTTTCTCTTAATTAATTTATCGTGCTAGTATATAAGATTCGTGTATATAGTTCTCATCATTAACCGGGCCAACTCTTTTTTCATGAAAATGTAGAAATCCTTTTGCATATGGCGAGGTTCGTAAATAAGAGATTTATTGAATTGCATTAAGATATATCTTTTTCGGTTGCATACCGGATTTCTTAGAATCAATTAAGTAAACAAAAGATTAATCCTTGCAAAAAAATTCGTGTAGGCTTTCATGCCACATGGGGTTGATGTGTGGGACACTTGGCATATGTGGTTGTATGTGAACCTTTGAACCCATAGTTTGTATAGAACCATGAGTAGTTTGATGCATAAGAACATAAATCGTTTGAGGATTTTGTCTTCAAGTGAATGTATGAAGTGTGCTTCATGCTATACATACATGTACACTCCGCAAGTCTTCAAAATGTATGAGAGATATTTCGACATCAAAGCAGCACCGTATAATTTTCACAACCTTCACCTTCCTTTTGCGCAGGGAATATATATCAAAAGAAAGAAAATAGGATCAACAAATATATTAGAGAATCACACAAAATTCATATTCTCCCAAAACAAGGTGGATGTTGCATATTGTATCTAGTGTTAGTTGAGGACTCATGGCCCTTGTTAGGTATAACAATGTCGGATCCCAAAGGTTAAAATCCTATCAAAATACTTAACCAAATACTTGCACATACATATTCCAACTATAGGACAAGCATCCTAGTGGATATGTAAGATAGCTTGAAACCTTGAATGAGACTGGTTGTATTCCCTCGAAGACCTAGAACATATCATACTTTTCACCAAGTTAAATGCATTATGATAATTAAGTATGGTTAGAACCTTATATATATGATCAATCAAATTCTTGCCAAACAAAGGTTATCAAGCTAGTGCCTATCTCGAGAAATCCGAATCGGATTCGGATGTCCAACCTGGCACGCCAAATACGTGTTGGCCTAATAAAAAATAGTACATCACGGATCTTTTCTATAAATAGTACATATTACCGAAAAAAATACGCATTTATAATGCTACTGCACGTGCATCACGATATTACTCAGACACCGACACAAGTGTCAGAATCCGACTCGGATTCGGATGTCTGAACAAAAAGTTTTGTGCAAGGCAGATATGTGTGTGGAATCCATCTCAAGTCTAGAGGGTCAGACATAGCTAAATGGTGGTGTGAAAAATATCACTCTGAGATTTACACAAGTATAAACATATATACGAATACCAATATAGAGGCAAATGGTGGCGCGAAAAATATCACTCCAACAAGTACACAAGTATAAACATATACCCATATTCATTTGAATTTATTAACATAATGAGACAATCCTCTCAATAATATTTGGAAACTGCTTCGCTAGCCACCAAAAGGGCCAACGATATAACACAGAAAATATTTCAAATTAGGGAGTTATGTGATCATGTGAATACCATAGAAAGTAGCCCCAGCAACCCGGGTTCGAGTCTCGATCCCGAGGTTGTTTCTCGCAGCTCCCTCCTTCTATAAAAATATGCCTTGGGTGCTAGAGCCCATAGGTCTCGTTTTTTTGTGAATACCATAGAAAGTTTGAAGAAAACACTATGTAACATATAACAACGCATAAACACGGAGATAAGTTATATATAAATTTACTTACCCCCACTCCTTGGTGAGCATTAGTAGACAATACAAAATTAAGACTTGAGTAACACTTACGACGTTAAACAATACAGAATTAACTACTGCTCAATCTTAACCTATAAGCATATCAGTCATATCCACTTAGTCTATCCAAATCATTTTCTCATACTCATCATCATTATAGTTATGAGCATTCTCCTTCTGCTTCTCATTCTCCTTCAGCTTTGTCTCCACCAAATTATTAGTGAATTTCTCCATCTTCTCGTACTTGTCTGTACGTTCAAAATTGAATGTAATAGGAAAATTATAAAGGGTGGCGAGCTATGTGTGCATATTATTTCCATATATCTAATTTGCCTCCGAGTAATATCTTTTCTTCCTATCGAACATTATTATCATATCCACGAAACATTTATGCTCAATAGTGTACAATTTCTCAAGAAAATAAATCACGGAAACTAAAATTTATGGTCAACATTTTTTCTTCTACTGAAAATATAAGGTGTTGTGTACTAGCTATACTTCATATTAAATGTTAGGGACAGGTCTATCATCTTTTTGTCGTGGATATTTATACATAGATATATAGTTCCGCTGCATATAACATTTAATGGTTGGGTGACTATATGATCATTAATTGAACCCGAGATTTTACAAATCTTTTCTACTTAATAGTAAACTCAAATTGATACTTTTTTCTTGCCATACTGTTTCATGTAAAAAAAAAAATGCAATTCACCCGCACATAGCCCACATGTAAGATAGTTACAGTATATGGTAGTATGTCAAACTTCTAAACCTAGTGTCTGCATAGAAACTATATTGGATTCGTAAATAATAAGAGCAATTGTTGGATCCAGTCAATTGAAATTATGAACCCTATAACTCATGGTTTATGTGCTCATCACCTTCTGAGAACCAGTATCACATTAGAGTACTGCAGTATATATGCATGCTATATGAACATCTCTGTATATGACATTTCAAAAAAAAATGGAAGCATGAAATATATTTGGAAACTAAAGAAAGTACTCCCTCCGATTCATATTAGTGGGCACAAATTTGTCTAGATACACATGTATCTAGTCTAAATACTTAACTAGATACATATGAATTTAGACAAATCTATGCCCACTAATATGGATCGGAGGGAGTACGTATTTTAGTGAAACTAGACAACTGTCCGATATTGTGTTACTTGAGCACTCCCTAAGTTTGTGTTGGTCTCCAAGCTGATATATATGTACATTTCCCGGACTCCAAGTTTTAGTAATGTGTCCAAATAATATTTCTGCATCCTATTAGACACGCCGGTCATAGTTGCATGGATTACGACAATTTATCGTGTGTGTCCAGAAATACCATTCTAGTGGCTGGCTCGAAGTTAAATAAGGTAACTATCTTGAGAAACTAGTACGACAACATGTTACTTGTAGCAAGTTTCGCGCATACATATTTTGGTTAATTATTTTTTTGTGATCAAGTCGTCATATCTGAACTTCCTGCAGAAAAGAAGAGTATTATCTTCTGAGTATTTGGCTGATGAAATCTTCTCAATTTTGGGTGATTTTTGTTTTTGAACCGAAATATGATGAGTTAATCTTGATTTTCGTCCTTACATAGCCAAATTTTCCCTATTGCGGTTGCGGCCCAGGCCCGGTAAATGCCATGAAACATGATACATATCCCTATCACTGTACTTATAAATGTTGGCTTAGAAATAAGCCGCCGCTTAAATGCCAGCGCCTATCTCTTTCGGAGAATTAATTGGTAGTGAACCAACATTTCTCTCTATAAATAGTGAGCCGCTGTCAGTGAGAGGGTTCAGGAACCGAAGCTAGCTAGCGACGACGAGGATGAACGGTAACGGATCTTCGTCCAGGTCCACGCTGGCAGCTGGCAAGCTCGGAGGCCTCCCGTCCGGAGGCGCCGCCGGAGGGGGAAAGCCCCCGAGGCACCCCGGGCGCATGAAGTCCAGGCACCAGCTCGACGGCGCCGCTGTCATCCCTGCGACGCCAGGCGCCTCCACCGGCAGCAAGAGGACGGCCGCCCCCACAGTCGCTGGAGGAGACGAAGGGGAGCGCTTCAAGTGCAAAACCTGCAAGCGCCTTTTCATCGCCGAGGAGGACCTGCAGTGCCACATCCGGCGCTGCCATGTCCATCGCAACTGGCGTTGCGGCAAGGAGAAGCCGCTGTCGCTGGTCGGCCACCCGTGTAGCTCCAGCCGCACCAACAAGAAAGGCCGCTCCGTGGCCTCAAAGCAGCATGAGCAGGAGCAGCATCAGCAGCAAACCGGCGAGGCCGCCGCGGCAGAAGCTCCGGCGAGGCCCATCGTGGACTTTGCATTTGATCTGAACGTTCCGGCGCCGGAAGTACAGGATGAGGAGAAGACATCCAGTGGCTAGCTAGGTAGCTAGTGTACTATCTAGGTCGCCGTCGATCGAGCATGCATGGTGTGTGGGAATGATGTTTGTTGGTCTTGTTATGTTTTTCCTTTAGTGTTCTGTACCTGTCATTGGCACCATACCGATCGATGAGCAAAATAAAATGGGATTTGTATTTTCTTATTTTCTTAAGAAACTAGAGATGAGTATATATTTTCTTGAAACTAGAGCAGGTGCATTATGTCGAATATAGAGTGTTGTTAATTGGAATGCTAATCGAGCGCCACTATCAGTTTTTACCCCAAATTCATTTTGGTACTGAATATTGAACGTGACCATTATAGTTGCAGGGACAAATAGCTAATATGCCTTAGCAACTTACTCGGTCTCGCTGGCTTCCGTAATCCGACTCGGATTCGGATGTCCGCTTTGGTGAAGTTTCTTGCAAGGCAAAAAAAATCACATGTAGAGCGTTGAATCCTAGGGTTGTATTTGTCGGAAAACGGCACATCAAGCTTCGGCAAACCAAATGTATGACTAAAATTTCAGCATCATATTGGACAAACATATTGGTGTTTCCCCTATTCGCAAAAGAAAGAAATATTACTCCAATAGATAGCTAATTAAGGATAACTGTTATAGAGAGATTGTTTGGTTGGTAAAGTGAAATACATATTTCTCGGATTGTAGATCTGACCTTGGTAGCATACAAAACACATAAAAGTATATATATGTCATACAAATGTACTCAAAACCCAACATTTCCATATAGATGTCACATACATATGTTATCTCTCACCCCTTGCCAAATTATTGATTGTTCTTTTTTACACGCAACATCTTCTCTTTCTTATGGAAACATCAAACTTGCTACATACGTCCATGCATCTCCCTTTGTTCCATTTTATTTTCAAGGTATTAGGCCCGAGCAACAATAAAATGTCGGAAGTAACTCCGGTCACAACCAATTCTGCGTGATGAATGTGATTTAATGAGTTGCATTAAGTTATACATGGATCAACTATATATTTTTATAACACTAATATTCTAAATCAAGTTCATTTGTTTGATTCATTCATTAATTTCACTGAGATTTTCCAAATCTTCTCCCCATTAAAAGAAAGATAAATATCATTTTTTATAGATCTTCATCGGTGTGTCTTATGCGATGTGTCACTCATGCATATTCATTGAAAGTGTCCATATGACACTTGGAATACTATGGTTGCATGTCAAAAGCTTTCGTGACACACTTGGCATATACTGGGTCATTTTGTACATCTGGACATAAATGGTTAGAGCCCTTCATCTTCAAGTGAAAAGATGAAGTGTGCAAATTGTACCTTGAACACTCTCCCCGAGTGAGCTGTGTTGCATCAAAAAGTATATATGGGAGATATTACATGAGCTTAGTATATGCTATGACCAATTATATCCTTGCCATTACAAAGGAAATAAAAAAGTAATTTTTTTAGGGAATCTGCTCATTTGTGTCTCTCCTAAACTATATCAATCATAATGTAGGAATATGTCTAATGTGTTGTTACTCGAAAACCATGTCCTTTTCCTTTTTTTGGTAAACAGACGCCCCAAGTCCATGTTGGCCTGCATGCTATTGCATTTTGGTTCTTTTATGTAGTAGTACATACCCATTTATAATTCTAGCACACTTGCACCGGTGTTACTTTGAACACATCGGCAATAATCCAATTCGGATTCAGATTCCTGATTTGATAGAAGTTTCCCATGGCGAAAACACTTAGGAATGTGTCTATTGAAATCCTCGAGAGTCGGATATGGCTAAAAGGTGACATTTGTCACTCGAACATAGACAGAGGTGTAATCACACTTTCTAAGATTCAATTGATAATTTTAGTTTATTTATCAGGACAAATATCTAAACAACACTTTGCCACCTAGCTAGCAAAAAGGCCAACATATATATCACACCAAATGCTTTTAATAAGGGAGTTTCTTAACTGATGACACATTCAAACTTAGAGAAAGGCCCTACCAAACATATAAAACGCATAAATAAATATTACCCCATTGTTGGGTAAATATATATCTATTACAACAAGTTATCCCAAAAAATAGTAAAAATTCGTAACATTTTCCACATTATAAAATTAATTATTGCTATAGGCTATAGGCAATTCAACCTAATCTCTGTCATCTATCCAAATTTTCAAATCCTCTCCTTATTCTACTTCTGTTTCTCCTCCTTTTGCTCCTGGTCCTTCTCCGTCTGTTTTAATTTTTGCTTATTCAGTAAACCATATCAGCACACTATATTTATCCGGTGGACTTATGTATAATTAAGTTTTAACATTGTTCTTCCATTTTTCGAAAGGAGTGCAACATCCTGTTCCCCACACCAACTGGTGCACACGACATTTACTGTTACAAAGTACTATTCACTTCAACCAGAGTATGCTGCAAAGAACAAGCAAACTCCATAAAAATATTACATTGAGAAGTTATGCATTGCTAATCCAACTATTAGCCTGCCAGTCATATCGTTGATTTCAAGACAACCTATGCAATTGTTTTCAGGTGGCTATACGTTACCCACGCTCCATTTTATCCCACTCCACGATATGCTCAAGTAAGGACCTCCATATACCCATGATAGCCTGCAAGAAGCTGGAAAACTTATTTGTTACTGAAAATATATCATTTCGATAATTTCAAATAGTCCAACATAAAGCCCATAATCCCACTCGGATGTGTGCCTTAAGTTTTTTGCTAAGGCCTCCCTACCAGTTTTGAAGCATATCCCTAACACTGGTTGTGGGAGATTAAATGCAACAAATATTATATACGTCATAGTAACTGTGCAAAAGTACAAAAACAAATGTTGTATTGCCCTTTTTCTTCCTAAGAAGAAAATTTTATGCTACCACACACTGCACATGGTAGTTCGAGAATGCCCACGTAGGCTGCAGCCCCTCACCTACCATATACGGAGTATATCCTACACACTCAACACGTCACTAGCTATATAGTCATCACCTTACGAAGTCAGCGGCAATGTCGTGAATATGGAGACACAACAGGAGATATATAAACGTCAGATCTGTAGCCGTCCATATGTCACCATCTCCTTGTTTTGTTTCTTGTACACGTATTATTATGCTCTTAAATCTTGACCGAAATGTACATACATTTGTAACATTTCAGATGCAGTATCCATCGGATTTTGAGTATTATGTAAAATCTTGTGGAATGTGGCTACTTTGGCATATGGGGCAGCCTCTGTTTGGTGTTCTAGATTCTGACGTCCGAGTCGGATTCGGAAGTGTCATGTTTATATTTGACGAAGATCTATCCGAATCGGACACCCCAATTAATCGGGGAAGGATCCGAACCATTTTTTTTCCAAAAGTAACAACGGCCTAATTCATGACTATAAACTTAGCTCGAACTCAACTATCCTTCCCATTTAATGTTAACAGAAGACTAACATGACTATCGAAATCCGACTACGAGTTGGATTTTCAGTTCGGCAATCACGCAGCTCAACATTATTTGTATCGATTCCGAATTGAGTATGGTGTCAACTACATCCGGTAGAATAAGAAATTTGCCCACGACAAATTAATGTATCCCTTTGGAATGGGCACATGTAATCAGAATCCGACTCGGATTGCAATGTTCAATCTGGTAAAAGGAAAATATTAGGCACTGTTGCTGAAAAATTATTATAAGAAAATAATTTGAGTATAGGCTAGCTAAACAGAATATGCAAAGGACCCAGCCATGCGGAAACATATATAAAAACACAACAAACATCTTTCGTGGTGAGACTTCTGTCTAAATATGTATAAATGTAGAATTTAAACAGGACCGTCACAAAAAGGTTTCTTCTCTCTTGTCATTTTACTTCAGGGGAAAATCTCCTTGTTTTGTTCAGTGAGAACAGAAAGGAGCCAATTCGGCCCCCAGTTTACTAGTGGCCTGTTTGGCCCATATATATCTTTTGCTGAGAAAATTCACTAGTTTTAGAGTTACTTTCCCTGTGAAATATAAACACATTTTCCATATGTTTTCCATATAATATCATTTACAACAAACTTCCAACGCCAACGAAGAATTACATTATATCTCCCACATTCCTCTCTCCCTTCCACTTCTTCTACTGATGAACAAATTAACCTGTCAAAAATGTTTCACTGCTGTACTTACCATCATCATTCCTCAAAAGAGCTTACCTGACAACCAGCGATCAATCAACCATTGCTCTTTTCCATCTCTTCACGAGCACGAGCAATTCAGCCGATTGAATTGCGAAGATTGATTGATTCTGGAGCTGAGTTCATCACAGGCTGCTTTACTTCACAATGCACAAATCTTGATTCTATGACTGACACTTCCGGGCAAGCTGAATAAGAGAGTTGGCCTTCCTCTGCGCTCTGCTCGTGCCGCTCTTGGCGATCTCAGTGAGCTGCTCGTGGAGGCCGAACCCAAGCGCGTGCACCATGAGGGCGTTGTTGTTCGATCCAAGCTCGAGCAGCACGGACAGCCCGCACTCCTTGTTCTTGGGAGTCCCCTCCTTGACGATCTGCACAAGTGTCTCGATGAAACCCTCTGACCCGATCTCGCCTCGGCACGCCGAGTGGGAACCCAGGAGGAGGAAGATGGAGAGGGCCTCGTCGACCATGTTGAGCTTCTTGTCGACGAGGATCTTGAGCAGCGCCGGCACGATGCCAGCCTCGATGGCCCTGAACTTGTTCTGGTGGTTCAGCATCAGGTTGAAGAGGGCCGTTGCAGCGTCCTTCTTCCCCTGATCGTCCCGTTCTGCAGGAGGTTCACCAATGGAGGCACACCTCCCAGGGCCCCTATGGCCACCTTGTTCTCGTCCACCATGGACAGGCTGAACAGCGCCGCCGCGGAGTTCTCCTGCCCCTCAACACTGCCTTTCTTCAGTACTTCGATGATCAGAGGGATGGCCTTGCCCTTGGCGATCAGCACCTTGTTGGCCTCGTCGATCGACAGGTTGAGCAGCGACGTGACCGTGTTGTCCTGGATCTTCTTGTCCGGGTACTGGAGGAGGCCGACAAGGACCGGAATGCCACCATTGTCGGTGATGAGTGTGCGGTTCTCCGGGCTCTCCTTGGAGAGCGTCCGGATCTTCTTGACAGCCTTGCGCTGCACGTCGAGGTTCATCGACGACAGGTCCTTCACCAGCGACGGGATGAGGACCTCCTTGCTCACTTCCTTCTCTACAATAGGTTCTTCGGCAGGCTCCCCCTTCTGCATCTCCACCTTGTTCTTCTCACACCATTGCAGGATCAAGTTCTTGAGAGCAAAATTTGGCGCCAGTGACAGGTGCGCCAAGGCTGCTGCGTCTTGGGGCACGTTCTCTGACCAGCGTCCAACCACTTCTGAATGCTTCTCCTCTCGTAGGTCTGCACTTCAAATTAGAACATTCAGCCAAGATGAAATTACAATGGGTGTGTGGTCGATGAGAAGAGAAGTACGGACCCGGCCGCTGGCGATGATGACCGGATCGGTCATGATCTCGAGGGAGATGGGGCAGAGGAAGTCGTTTGGGATCATGAGGGAGGGGCACTTCTCGAGGTACTTGGGGATGGAGACCTCGCCGAGGATGTTTTTCTCGTCGATGCCGGCGACCTCCTTGAGCTTGTGGAGGAGCTCGATGATCTGCTTGGTGCTCTCGGCCTGCTGGCCGTTGCGCTCGTTGATGAGCTTCTTGATGGCCATGGTCTCGGCGCAGGTCCGCGAGGCCCTGCAGCTCGAGCTTCTTGGCGAGCGCTCGAGGATGGCGCGGTCGGCGCTGCGGTCCTCCTTGTCCTGGAGCACCACCATGAAGTCCATGGCGAGCTCCATGTCCTGGGTGTCCGCCCTCTTCTTGCTCCGCTTCAGCTGGGTGTTGATCAGCTCCACCTGCACTCATTTGCAATTAATGAGTCCACAACCGAGACATTTGATCGAGCAGGTGAAGCGCAAGAAAACGTACCTGCTCCTTGACCTCGTCGGAGATGCCGATCTCCGAGTACGGCATGCCGTCCAGCGCGACGTTGATCTTCTCGTACACGGCCGGAACCTCCCCTGCACCGCCTCGCTCTCCAGCGACTGCAATCGCGACGGACACCATTAAAATCAGCAAGAAAGTAAAATCCCAATCTCTGACGGCAAGAACAACAGGTGGATTCGTTCGTACGAGGAAGATCTTGCTGCCGTCGTGGCAGCAGCGGAGGAGTCGTCGCGCGGCCTGGAACGCGCGGCCGAGGAGGGCGAGGCGGTGGTAGGCGTCGTCGGTGAGGGCGCGGGCGGGGGCGGCCTCGCGGAGCTCCTCGATGAGAGGGAGCACGAGCTGGAGCCAGCGAAGGAGGTTGAAGCACTCCTTGCGCTGCGAGCGGCGGAACTCCTGGAACGCGCGCGCGGAGCCCACGGTGGCCAGGAGCTCGTCCAGCAGGTCCCCGTCGGAGAGCTGCCGCCCCGACGGCTCCGGCTCCGGCGGCTCCGGCGCGTCCGGCTCCGCCGGCTCCGGCGCGTCCGGCTCCGCCGCCGGCCGTGTCCCCAAGAGCGTCGACAGCATCGGATGGGGCAGGTAGGGCGAGTAGTGGGCGGAGGGAGGCCTAGAGCTTGGCGAGGTAGGCAATGGCGGTGGATCGGGATGAGATGGTTTTCGCGGGCTGAGCTGAATTACAGGAGGCAACCAAGGCTTCAAAAATAGCAAATGGAGCCATTGATTTTCTTCCTCCGTCCACACTCCCCACCTCTCCCTATTTTAGGCTAACTTTCATCGAATATATTTTTCACGTCTTTATTTTCAATAGTGATTTTTACAAGATCATGAATTTTTCGTCTCATCATAAAGTGTCTTTATTTTAATAGTATCTTATAACTAAATTTAACAACTATATTTTTGCATGGTCCTTCTCCTCTATTCTCAATGGCCAAATCCAGAAATCCCGGCTTGATTATTGGCGGCAGCAACCCATCTCCCTTCCTAGCCGCTAGCCCCCTTCCTTACCAGCTCAGCATTCTGGTCTACGACTCCTCCGGATGGGCGAGAGAGCTCTCTCGAGCGAGTAGTTGGGTTTCGATGATCCTCCAAGTGTCATCCGAATGTGGATGATGCCTAGCAGATTTGGGGACATCTAAATTTCCATGTCCATATAGATGAGCCACTGTGAGCCATTTTTGCCCCATGGTGCTCTAAAATCGTTTGGATGCCCATATAGCTGATCCACTAGATATGCTCTAACACCTAGCAGCTTTTTTGGTCCTCTTCCTCGGGCATGTGCAAAACAAGAGCCAGAGGTGGATGTTATATTTCCTTTGTAATCGCGGGTGGAACAAACTTTCCCAATGATAGGAATGGGGCATTTCTTTTGTTCGGAACACCCTATAAGAATTTGGAGTTTCCTTAATAATTCCTCCATACCGAACGGGGCCTTACGGCGAGCTGAATATAATTAATCAATTTTAAAAAATAAATATGCTTATGTATTCCTAAATCCAAATTGCAAAGAGAATAACTATGGGCATATTTTTGCAAAATAGGGTTAAACAACTACATGGACATTTGGATCTAAAAAAAGTAAAAAATACCCAATATCACACTTCTATAAACTAATTAAAGTTCTTGGTTTGACCTAAGTTTTATTCTAAATAACCAAGCGTAGACAAAATATGCTATTATCTACAACTTCAAATATATGTAATGTAATGCAAAAATATGGTCTAATTACACAAATTTGATGTTGTAGATGTTAATACTTCTATAAACTTGGTCAAATTTAAAGACCTTTGACTTACGACAAATCTAGAATTCGGGTAGCTAATAAAGAGAGGGTGTGATCCAAATGGGAGGCTGCTCATCCAGCCATGGTCGCAGATCGCCCCCAAGCTTCTGCATGCTCCCGCTCCCGAAATCCCAGATACCGACGTCTTGGCGCGTGATGGGCGGGAAGTGTTGCTCACTGTCGTCGGCGAGATAGGCGCAGTTCCCCCTCAACATGGGATAGTCCTTCACCGGAAGGCACATCGGCTCGTTGTGGCCAAGGAACAGGGCGTAGTCGTCCCCAATGCCAGGCAACCTCCCTGGGCATCGACCTTCTCGATCCATATCTCTGTCGTAGACACGTCCTTCTCCCCCCGCGCGAGGTCTTGTCAGCAGAAGGTGTCTCGTCACCAGTAGGAGCTCCTCACCGCGGAAGACGAGGTTGTAGGTGTGTCTAAAGCTAGGACGGAGCTCCCTCATGATGTACGACACAGGTCGCCCCGCCGGCACCGGTCCGGCAAGGTCCAGGGAGAAGATGGTGCCGCCTTGGCACATCAGGTAGAAGAGGTCGTTGTCATTGCTGTGGACGACGCCGGTGACATGACAGACAGAGATTGATGCGAGGACAGAGGAGAGCGGGGTCCAACGCTCGTCCCCAGGCCTCGCGTAGGATGCCTCGCGTGCGGCATGTGCACGAGGAGGACGACGCCGGCGGTGGAGATGACAACGCGACGGAACATCCGGTCTCGCGCCCTCCGCGCCGTGACAGGAACAACGCCCATGGCGGCGGTGGCGACGCTAGTTGGACGCCAGTGGTCGACATCGTACACGACAGCGCCGTCGGCGTCAAGGGAGGTGCCCTTGACGCGCTCGAGGGTTGCGATCCGTGGGAGCGCGGCCCGGGTGCCCGTCAGGGGATTGACAAGGAAGGGGTCGGCCATGTCCTCATTGGCGGCGAACACCCACCCGTGCGCCGAACCGGCAACGACAAAGCCGCGACCGCCGCCGATCCCGCAAGGGAAGGTGGCGCCGGTGGACGGGCAGTAGATCGCGGCGCCGCCATCGGCGGCACGGGCATGCAGCAGACAGGGCGACGGGTTGGGCTTGGCGGGGAGGCGGAGGCGGCGGAACTGCGCGTACGCGGCGCGCCACGAGGAGCAGACAGCGCCAGAGTTGACGACGTCAAGGACCTCCATCGATCCCATTGCCATCAGCAGCAGGTCCTCGGGCAGCGCGGACCAGTCCCGTTGGCCGGTGGCGCCGGCCAGCTGTTCGGTCGCCGCCTCTGGTGATGCTGGCTTCCGTGGCCAGTGTCTACGAGCCCACCGCGCGACCCGGCGCCGCGGCCACCGGGCTATGAACTTGGCTCTGGCAAGATCGTCGGCGGCTCTGGCCGCCGAAGCATGCCGAAATGGTTCCCATCGAGTGTGTCGCGTCCGTTTTCCAGGAATTGTGGAGCGGCATCGATCATGTAGACCGATTTATGCACGTCAGCGGATCCGATTGACGCTCTGCAAACGCGTTGGAATCGGAAAAGGTTCCGCGTTCGGTTACGAGATTTGCTATACATAATGCACCAGTCGCCTAATTTTTCGTTAAATCACAGTAGATCAGTTATGAGCTTCTACAACTCATATGGCGCGCAACCCGTATCTTGACCATCCGTTCCCGAGATTGAATGGTCAAGACTTTCCATTGAATGGGTTAAAAGTTCAACACATTCAACGACAAATCTTGACCGTTCAATCCCGGGAACGGACATATGAGTTGTAGATGGGTCTCGCGTTTCATTCGCAGCAACGAGTGGGCTCTTTTCTGCCTTTTTCTTTTTCTTTTTTGTTTCTCGCGTGGGCTGCACTTATCTTTTTTCCTTTCTTTTTCTTCCCCGTGTCGTGTGGTTTCCTGGGTTGGGCTTGCTATGTTTTATTTTTTTCCCCTCCTTTTTTGTGTTTCTAGGAGAGCTATGTGGCCTTTGACTTTTGAGAGGAGGCCGGAGACGACATAGAATGCTATTGTCTTGATTTACATATTTTTTTTAGTTAAACTAGTTAAATGCCCGTGCGTTGCTACGGGTAACACAAGTAAACGAACTACCCATTTCTTAATTCGTTAATATTTCTAATGTTTATTCATATACGAATACTGCACCTTAACATGTTGCCTCTTATGCATGTTTTTCCGAACCTGTAAGTGTTGTGGACTCCATAACACAAGTTCCCTCCATTACTAAGGCGATTGTCCATATAAGCTATCGACACACGATACAATGAGAATAAGCTATAGGTAGTTATACCTTGTGTTTGAAAAAGAGAGGCTAACTGGCGGTATCCTCTAAGCAAGCAACGTCGCGGTTGTTTTTCGACCGGATATGGATAAAACCATGTTCGGCCCAACTCCCCTCGTCTTCCCTGCCTTTGGGCATTCGGCGGTCCAAAACTGCTCGCCTAACCACATGTCTGATGCATGCGGCAGGCATGCTCCCTTCCTGCCTCACCCTGCACTAAGGAACTCCTCCGCCACCCTCCTGCCATGTCGCTCCCTTGCCACCTCGCTACCCCGCCCTACACCAAACAACTCCTTCCTCGGCCTCCAGTCGGTCATCCTGTAGTCCTGATGCCACGGGATCATCACGATCACAGTACCAAGGACGAAACTTTACAAAAATGAATGAAAGCATAATTATGAATAATTTGGCAACCAAGGCAAGAAGCACAGGAAAAACCGGTGGACCGGCTACTGTATGGGAGTCCACTACGTGGCAAAGGACCTTCAACAAGCACAAGAATTACTCAACAGATAATACACCGATTAAGTATATGCCTTTCACGAAAAAAAAGTATATTCCCACAAGCTTTATTCCTTCGAGGATTCAGCTCATATATAAAACAAAGTGAGAGAAAAAAAGCCTCAATGCAAGGTTTTCTTATTATTGAGTCATCTCTATCATCAGTTAAAACCACATAAGCACACAAAACATTAAGTTGTTCTAACTAAATAAACATGCCTGCATAAATATTTCACCAAGACATCTGTGCAATTAGGACATATGAAACCAGGTGAGCAACAATAGCTTTCTTATTATACACAACATTATACAGATATAGAGAAGGAAGCCGTTGTAAATAGAAAGCATCGTACACCTTTAGTAACCTTAAAACAACTGAGGACTCTACCGATCTTGTAGCCATAACCATTTCTCCGGCTGAAATGTATTTGTTTCTCAACAGTTGTGTTTTATAGTCGGTGCCCTCTCCTGCAGCTTTCATCAGCTAAAAAATAATATGATCTCTACGAAAAACTATTGTAAGTAAATTAAAATGCTATCTCACAATGCTTAATTGTTCTGGAGGAGATGAGCAATATCCATTAAAAAATAAAATATAAGAATGAATGACCTGAAGGAAGAACATATATGTTTTCCATCCCTGCAAGACATCTCTGTACACTGTCAGATTGGTCGGATAATGTGATGTTATGTTGTATTCCCATCTTATACACACGATTTATATGCAGCATTACATCTGTCATTATAGTGTATTGTTCTCTCACATGCCGCTATTTATTGTCAGAAGATGCAACTGAAACCATATATGCATAGTAGAAGTATGTACATCAATTCAAAAGGATATCCAATCAGAATGTAGACAGATTAGTCAGTAATTCTAATGACTCCAGCATACCCACCATTTGAATGGTGCAACCAGAGAACTTGTGGGCACAAAGCTTTCTTACCTCGCCAAGAGTAGTCTTAAATCAAAGCTTCAGTATTAATTCACCGAAAAATAACATATGTAGAAAAAACATGAGGGAGAGGAGTTTATCCTTCACTACATCATATAGATTAACTTGATTCACCTCACATGCAGGTTGCTTGGATATATTATCAAACACCTATAGATCTTCAGAAACAACATGCAAGAGAGAGAGGTGGTTAAGACTAGTCATAGTGGGAGGAACATTGCTAGTAACTTCAATGCCACGTAGGCAAAAAAGATGATGTGGCAAGTAATTAATGAGGAGAGAGGAGGTTGGAGTACTCCCTCCATTTTTGTTTAAAGGGCGCAGCTCCAAATCCATGCATTTTCACAATAGGAGTGAAATAAGGCACATGCCATTAATTACGAAATTAATTGAGGCGTTTTAGGCCCACTGATTTCTCTTTTTCCTTTTCCCTTCCGGTGTGTGCATGCAAGTGGGAACACGTTTAGGTTTGTGGAGGTGTGAAAACGTTTACAATTTGCATGCAGCTCTGTTTACTAAGCGTTAATATAGCGATTAGTTAGGCGCAGCTCTACCCCCGATGCTCCCACGCCTAGGATTTTCATCCAATAGATACACACCTTGGTCCCAGAGAATTGTGAGCTGCGCCCTTTAAACAAAAATGGAGGAAGTAACATAGCTAGTTACCGGAACATCACACACCCCAAGGCAAAATGAGTCTACAACCTAATAAATACTATAATGCATGACACCACAAATAAGTTACTACCCACTATAGAGATAGTAACAATAGGTAGTAACATAAGTATGTTACCACTCAATGTTACTCCCCACTATGACTAGTCTAACACCGTGAATTTAGAAAAGTAAACCTTTAGGATACCAGCATTAAATTGGACAGTGAATGAAATTACTGCATGAATAATGGAGAAGAAATTCTCTCGTTAGCATGATTCCACAACCAGAAATTAGCACTGCAAATGAGTTCACAACCAAAATTTAGTGCAGAATTAATTCAATGTGTAACAGTAGATTTGTGGTGCGGCACGTTGAAGATTACATGGAATAGGCACGTTTCTGGGTTTGCCTAATTCTTTTGGGCCACCTGTGAAAACATTAATGTCATCATTCATTCAGAGTATTATTCGGATCTATAAACTAAAAAGAAGATAGTAAGCACGGCCGAATTTATAGTGGTCTGTATCAGCTAAAAAAATCTCCCAGCCGCATCCTTCTATCCTAGAAGAAGCCAAATCTTGATCTGTCCTGCAGCCTTTCCTGGCTCAATCACCCACATCGGGAGCTTGTTGTATACGCCCGTAAACCACACCTGCGGCCAATTATTACAGCTTAAAAGGCTTAGTGTTGAAATCTCACATATTAACTGCTATATCAGAGACAAAACTATACGGCCTCCTTTGATTCAAAGGATCTGGGTAGGAAAAGTGTAGGATTCGTTTTCCTATAGGAAATTGTACTGTAGCAGTGTTTGATTCACAGGAATGTAGCAAAGGAAACTTAAAGGAAAATTTCCTTTGCCACCGGATTCCTACAGCAAACACAGGAAAGAAAAAATTCAGTTGAACCTCTTTTTTCTATTCCTTTGCAAGGAACGGAGACAACAAAGGAAATCAATCCCATGGTCTCAGGATTCCACATGCATTCCTATCTAATTCCTATCCCTATTCCTATTCCTACGTTTTGAAATCCTACAAATCAAAGAAGGCCTACATGTTTTGGGAGCTACTGAAACTTACTCTTGTTCTTCTTTGACAGTGCACCTCCAATGTGCTTGCTTTTCAGATTCAACATCACCTGGTAATTGCAAGTCCATTTACTTTTAGTCGTGGGAAAAAAGTTTTCCAACCTGAGACCTCTTGCTGATGTAGATAGATACTTTTGTCCGTGTAAATCCCCTGCGTCATAACAATTAAAAAGTTTCTCCACCTTAATTACCTTGATCAGCCTTAATTTTACATACTGCTGGGTTAAGGGTATGATTCACACCCTTCTAAATTAAAGAAAAGAAAAAAATTACTGGATGTTCTGAATATTGCACAGCTATGCAGTCTGTTAAAGAAGAACCCTCGCGTTGCTTCTCGCCGCCTCATGCCTCACTTTCTGCTCCATCGTCGCCCCTCCTCGCAGCTCTAATCAGACATACACGATGATTACAGATTGTTAATTCTTGCATGAAACCTCATACGGGAGTGCAATGTTATGGAAATAGCGCCGCCTTTCACCGCATCAATCCCTTACCAGTTGGGCCGATGTAAGCGTCGTCAGATCACCCGCGCTCCTGACGCAAACCGCGGTCTGGACGTCAGAGGCCACCTTCTCGGGCGAGTCGACATGCTCGATGCAGTGCAAAACAAGCAGCTCCGTCACCGGCACCATGGCCGTCGCCATCTTGGAGGATGCCTACGAGATGGGGAATGCGCGGTTTTAATCTACCTCGCGAATCATGGGGTTAAATCAGTGTGTGTTTAATGCTGATTGCCTAGAAGAATTGAGCCTGTAATAATTGTCGTTTATTGTTGATTATATATATATAGGGTGAGACTATTCTAGACAACCCTATAATGTTTCTAGAATAACTATTCTAGACAACTTTCCTATCCTAATGACCTTATTCCGACCGACCAACCCGACCCATCAGAAAAGACTAGCCGCTAGCCCCACGACCCACCACACGCGCCTCCCCGGCCCGGCCGCGGCCGCGCGCCTCCTCGGCGAGGCCGCCGCCGTCGTCCGCCTCCTTCCATGGCGCGCCCCGCCCCGGAGCGCCGTCCCTACGCCTCCCCAACCAGCGTCGACCGGAGCGAGTCCACCACCGCTGCCCCTGCTCCTTCCCGCCGGCGCGAGGACCAGCGTCGCCCCTGCCCATCTCCTACCGGAGTGAGGGCACTGCTCCGACCTTTCTCCTCCTCTGCCGGCGCGAGGCCACCACGCCGTTCCGTTCTCTGCCACAAAGCTCGGCCGCTGGAGCTCCTCCCGTCTCCTTGCGCGCCGCCAAGACCACCGCCCCCCTGCGCCCCGCTCGTCCCTGTTCGTGCTCGTCGGCAGGACCCCACTCCATCGCCACTGCTCGTTCCCGCGAGAGTCGAGCGCGTCGCTCGATGGAAGTCAACGCAGGGCGCCATCGAAGTCCACCATGCTGCCCATGGGAGGTTCGCACGGGGAACTGGTGCTGGAGATCTTGTCCTCAAGCGCCGCCGTCCAGCGCGCGTCGCTGCGGGGTGTCAGCCATCGAGTGCCTGGGGATCCCCTGCTGCCATCTAGCTTCTCTAGCCGCACAGCAGTAGCACGAAGGAGCGCGTGGGAATCCCCTTTCCGCTGGCCCCATATCCTCCCCGCGGTGTTCCCGCCGCCGTCTGGGAGATGGACGCAACAAGGTCCTCGATCTCCGGCGGCAACGCGCGCGCCGCCACCGGCCAGCAGCCCCCGCGCGCCTTCCTCATCAGCAACGCGACCGTGCGGCCCTGGCCGGCAGCCCCCACCAGCAAAATCGTCCGCGCCACCAGCCCGCCATGGTCACGCAGCCGGCTACGCTGCACCCATCCAGTGTCCTGCTCCGCTCCAGGCTTCACGCCAGCCGCCAGTGCTTGCTCCGGGCCTCCCCGTGTGGCCAAATCTCACGAATCAGGAGTTCGTGTACGAAACCATTGACTGGTTTTTTCTCTAGATGGTCTAGCGAGTAGCTGGATCGATGCTACTGCTACTCACACTCGATCCAGTGCTCTCTCACGATCTGTTACAGCTGCTCTCTATGCTTCTCTCAGTATAATGATTCCTTTGTGGTGAAAAATATACATGTGGTACCCGATTTTGAGGCATGGAAGTATGGAGAAAAGAATACTCCACGGTTTGTAGGTGTTTCTTCTAATGTCTTATACTAGGTATTTTTTTCTCCTTAGATTAGGGAGTAGTTCAGATTACCAATGGACGAAAGCCCATGGGGGCACGTAACAAGCGGCTCCACGTGAAATTTTTCTTCTCCAAATTTCTTGACACTATTTTCAAATCTTTTTCATCTCGGAGGTTCACTATTTCAAAATTGAGAGTTTAGATCGTCCATCTCGGAGGTTCGCTATTTATAGATCGGGAGTTCAGTTCTCCTCGACCACGTCGGATAATTACTCTTTTATCGAAAGTTCATCCGGATCATAGAAGCAAGTTCATACTTAAGTTTCAAGAGGTTCACTTTGTACCGAGCAGGAGTTCAACATGAACATGTCAGAAAAATCATATTAAAAATGCGTTTGACGTTTGCTACTTTATTGGGAGTTCGCTTTGAACACCGCCTGAAGTTCATTTTCCTTACGATTCCTAAAATGTTTATTTTCAAAACGAAATTATTTTTTTATCACAGAAAGATTAAAACAGGAGTTCGATTTTGTTCATACCCAAAGGTTCACATTTTTTCTAACAATAAAAACTAAAATTCATTCGTGAGTAAAAATTGTTCATATTTTCCGTAGGAGGTTCACCGTTACAGGTCGGGGGTTCATTTCATTCATGTCGGAGGTTCACTTTTTTATTAAAAGAAAAAATTAATTTATTCACGAGTAAAAAGAATCTAGAAGAAACAGAACGCTGAGGTTCACTCTCAATAAAATTCGAAGTTCAATGTATTTGATATCGAAGTTCACTCGGAATAACAACATGCTGAAAAACTGAATTTAAAAAAACAGCAGTTTAGTGTATTGAAAACTACTCTCAAACCATGAAGAATTTTGAAAAACAGTCAACACGAAAAAGATGTTGAATTTTAATACATTTTCAACGATATATCATATGCATCATTTAGACTAACGGTTTGAAAACAACGACATAAATTGTGCGCCACACAGGGGAAAAAAACCCGCGACCAGAGGTTTACTAACACATAATCAGAAGTTCACCGCCTCATGGACAAAAGTTCAACGCCTAATAGGAGGAAGTTCCTATAATCAGTTTTCCTGGGCGGAAATCCGACACATTGAAATCATCACTACGAGCTCCGGTTGGCCAAATCGACCGCCCCACGTGCAATTGACAAGTATATGAGTCTAATTTAACTCTCCCATGCTGACGCAACTCATCCGAGCAATACAAACGTGCCAATTTTGAATTGTTTTCATGTCATCTCGTTTCTCCATTTATTGTATTTTCAAAATTATTCAAAAACCGTATCGAATTTGGAAAAACTTTCTATACAAAAAAGTTGCGCCTTGTCAATATCTTTCCAAATCCATATCATTTGTTAAGTTTCGATAAACCGTTTGAAAATAATTGGCAAAACACTGTCCGCTGGATCTAAAAGTTCAGAAAACAGAATTGTTTATTTTTGAATCTAGTCCTAAACCGTAAGGAATTTGGAAAATTTGCAAGAGATATAAAAGGTGCGCATTTTCCATAGCTTTCCAACGGCGTATCATTTGCATCGATCCGACAAGCGGTTTGAAAATTACGCCCAAAATTCAGTATGAAAACGGAGAAATACGAAAAAACGGAGTTAACTATATTTAAAATTAGTCCCAAATCATATCGAATCTGAAAAACATTTTTATACGAAAAAGATGCGCCCTGCCAATACCTTTCCAACGCTATATCATTTATTTCATTTGGATAAGAGGTTTGAAAAAATGTTTAAAAAACCGTCCGCACGAGATAGACGTTCGAAAAACAGATGTATGTATTTTTAAATCTGCTCCTAATATGTGCAGAATTTGGAAAAACTGACAGAGATAGAAAAGATGCGCAATTTGAGCAGCTTTCCAACGCGATATCGTTTGCATCGATCCGCTAAGGGGTTAGAAAATTACGAGAGAAAAATTGTCCAGTCGAAAGGAAGTTCGGTCCTTTCTTAAACAGCAGTTCAGAAAGTTGTGCAGAATACTTATTCTAGAGGAGAGTCTAGAATACAACAACAACAACAACAACAAAGCCTTTTTTCCCAAACAAGTTGGGGTAGGCTAGAGTTGAAACCCATAAGATCTCGAAACCAGGTCATGGTTCTGGCACATGGATAGCTAACTTCCACGCAGCCCTATCCATGGCTAGTTCTTTGGTGATATTCCAATCCTTCAGATCTCTCTTAACAGACTCCTCCCATGTCAAGTTTGGCCTACCACGACCCCTCTTAACATTCTCATCCCGCTTTATCCGTCCGGTATGCAATGGCGCTTCCGGAGGCCTACGTTCTATATGACCAAACCATCTTAGACGGTGTTGGACAACCTTCTCTTCAATTGGTGCTACCCCAACTCTCTCACGTATATCATCATTCCTAACCCGTCCTTTCTTGTGTGGCCACATATCCATCTCAACATGCGCATCTCCGCTACACCTAACTGTTGGATATGTCGTCTCTTGGTCGGCCAACATTCTGCGCCATACAACATCGCAGGTCGAATCGCCGTCCTATAGAACTTGCCTTTTAGCTTTTGTGGCACTTTCCTATCACAGAGGACGCCAGAAGCTTGGCGCCACTTCATCCAACCAGCTTTGATTCGATGACTCACATCTTCATCGATATCACCATCCTTCTGGAGCATAGACCCCAAATATCGGAAGGTGTCTTTCTCAGGTACCACCTGTCCATCAAGCCTAACCTCTTCCTCCTCGTGCCTAGTAGTACTGAAACTGCACCTCATGTACTCAGTTTTGGTTCTACTAAGACTAAAACCTTTCGATTCTAGAGTCCGCCTCCACAGCTCTAACTTTCTATTAACCCCCGCTCGACTATCGTCAATTAGCACCACAAGAGCGCACCCCTTGGGCGCCTCCTCGCACTGTCCACGTGGCGTTCTTGTTTTGTCTTTTTCGATGGCACGCGCGCGTAGGGCCAGTTGAGGAGAAAATTTTCCCTGCGGTAAAAACCCTAGCCCGGCCTCCCTCACTTCCTTTGCCGCCGCCGCCCCTCGTGCTCGTCCATCCCGTGCTCCACCTCCTGTCGTGTCCCGGCCGCTCGTCCTCCACCACTCCTCCGTCCATGCTCCCCTGCTACGAATCGGAGTCGCTGGCTGTCTCTCCCCTGACCGATTGCCGGGGGCGTTGCGGCTGGCTGGCTAGGAGGCCAGAGCAGGATGAACGAGGCCAGGGAGGAGTGTTGAGTCGCTGCCTCGCTGGTGCTGCCAGGCTCACTATCTGAGCAAGCCGTGGCCAGACCCCAGGGCGCAAGGTGGTAGAAGTAGGCGCCGCGGAAACTCGCCGGCGATGGTGGCTGGTGCGGCCCTGTGGGCTCGGGCGACATCGGCCCTCCCTGAAGTCTGGACGCGCCGTCCCTTGGCCCTCGCCCCCAATAGATCGAAGGCTGAGGCGCCGCTCATCACATCGGCAACCTGGACTGAGGTACGTGATTCCCAATTTTTCTCTTCGTATTTTCTCCCTTTTCTCTGTTGTCATTGATCAATGGATTGAGTTGCCCCCAATAAATCATGACAATTGTATTGTATAATACAAAGGTCTGGTGATTCATCGCATATCTTTTATGGATAATCATCTAAAATACAGTAGTTTGATACAATTATGCACTGTCTTATAGTATACGTTTGGAAATAGGTTCGAACTTTTCTTCTCGAAAAAAAAGTTAATCGGAGTTCAGTTTCTCCTGGTGTGCTTCATGTTGAAAACAAAATATCAGGAGATGATAAGGCCACTATCTGTTCCAATGCAAGGAAACATTTGAACTTGATCTGACCATCGAATTTTCTATACATATTATTTGAACATAACTGGAGTACTTTTAGTAAAAAAAAGGCCAAAAGATAGAAGTACATGAAAAGGTTGAAATAAATCGCAATGACGAATAGTAATGTGATAAGCTGGGTAAATTAGAGCATGTTCTGAGCAATGAATCATCAAATGAAAAATGGTTAACATAGTTGTACTAGCCTGGGTAGACTTGGCGTATGTGTTACAGCTAGGCTCAATAATTGATGTTTTAGTACAACCTCTCAAAAGTTGTATTTTTGTTGCTCTGATCACAATAAAAATGTGTGTTTTGAAATTTACTATACTTTTAGTTGTCAATCAACAATATCATGCAAGCTCCTTCTCACATAATATCCAGGAGGAAAAGGAGGAGGCAGATAGCGATATGGAGGGGAGGAAGAGATGGTGAAGGATGATGAAGAGAAGAACGTCACTGACTTCCTACTGGAGATTGACGTCCATGACACACTCCTCCAAGCTAGCTAGCTACCTCGTGGAAAAGGAGAGCAGGGGGTTGCAGCAACCTCAGCCGTCTCCCTTAAATTTTGCCTCTGGTTGGTCAGCGGGCTAGATGGGAGGCAGCAACCTCGGCAGCCGAGACCGGGCAACGGCGTGACCAAGAGCATTAGAAAATGTGCATCCAGTGCAAATAGTGTAAGTGATATCACTGTAAATGCTTACTATTATGTTGTATATGGCAATGATTCTGAATGCATATGTATATTATATCCAGAATACAGTTAATTTTATAATTTGTTGTTTATCTCATCTAAGAACAATAATTTGACTAGCATTGGTTTATTTATTCTAGGCGCTGAGGTTATTGTTGGGAAAATGTGGTACAATCTTCAGGTAATTGGTGTAGATGATAACAGGTTGTGGGGATTGCAAGAACTGAGAGTGTTGGTCTTTTAAGGTGCTACTTTCTTTCCTTGGCAATACAATACCACAAGTACTTCTTTTATACTTCTATTATCAGTTTCCCAATCTTCTATCTTGTCAAGATTCAAGTTTTCAGCAATCATATATACCTTTGTTAAGTACTTTCTTTGTTAAATACAGGTTGCAGGAGGAGAACACATTTTTTGCCACAATTAGATGCTCACAGAATTTGTTGTATGACAATGGACAGCTTTCGGTTCATATTCCAGTTTGGTTTCCGCAATATGTGAACCCTTTGCCTAAATTATTCACAAAAAAGGAGAAAATTCAGTTGATTGTGAATATGGTTTTGAGTAAAGAGGTGTTATTGCATGAGACCCGTCATCCCTTTAAGGTGATCAACTTCTTATTACTTCTAAAAGCACCATTTATCAATCTGGGTGATAGACTGATAGCATAAGATGTTGTTTTGCATTTTCAGGAGAAAAATATGCAGGGTGAGGAAAATGGGTTTCTTGCAAGAAGCAATTGTTGATAATTGATTAATCGAAGATTTTACCTTTGCATATAGTGTAAGTCATTCACCGGAAATCTATTTATTTAGGTTAACTGTACCTTTTCTTAAGTGCTTTTAAAATTTGGGCAAATGGTGTTCCAGTTAGTGGATTATTAATTGATTGCATACAAACCATAAATTGATCTGTGGTTTTTTTGGCAGTCATTATGCTGTTACAGCTGATGGTCCTTTCGTTATGTATTTCTCCACTCCGCCATGAACACTAACATGGAAGTAACTATTTCTGATTCATACCCTTCATATTTGTAGTAAATAGTTGTGTACGTCATAATTTAGACAAGCATCAGGTGGGACCTTTTTATGCACATAGTTAAACATTCTATTGTTACCTTGAAATGATAGGCAGCAAGCTCAAACTCGAGGTGGGAGCAGCAAAGTAAAATACTTGAAAGATGTTGGAACCACTTGTAGATATACTGAAAGGAACTAATTTTGAATATGTTTTGCACTAGATTTTTTAGCTTTGCTCAGCAATACTGATTTTTTTTTTGTTTTGGTTTCTAGCTTATGCCACTTTATTAATTCTTTTCAGAACTGAAGCAGAAAGTAAACAACAATTTGTCAACTATCATTTACTGAATTGCAAGATGAATTGCTTGCCCTTGATCCTTTGGATAAAGATCATGTGATGAGGATTAAGAAAGCAGAAGGAAGAAATCTGAGATATCCCATGAGCTGGAGTGATGAATACTAGGTTTTGATTGTGCTGGGCAGGACTAGGTTTCTGAAACCTGCTTCCCTACTGGAACTCTAGCGAAACGAACTGTGAAGGACTTAGACTATATAGAGGAGTTGTTACAGTTGATTGAGAAGGAAGATGTACCCGCACCTGCTCCTGTTGAGCAGTGTTGGACCTCCGCAACAAAAGTCCCAAGATTCCAGCATCAAGTTCTGAAGAAGATGATATATTTTCATGGGTAACTTGTTCTTCTCTAACTTTGTGTTGTGTTAATCAATGTTATTATTGCCGTCACACATCCACCTAGGGTTTTCTTTTACTCTACTAATTATTCTGTTTTTGTCCTATATATGGGGGTCATATCTTCATATGTGAATACTGATAGCACCATGTGTGAATACTGATAGCCATATACTGATAGCATGCTTACAATGGACATGAGTGTCATTACCTAATGTTTTGTTCATGTCTGTAGGTTTATTCAGGTATTTTTCTGGTGGAGTGCATCTACAAAAAGGTGGATGGGATTTATCCTAAGAGCAGCAGCTAGAACATGGTCAGTATGTAATTTAGTGATGAAGAAGTGGGTTTTTTGTTCAATGGGTCAGTTCAGATTTGCACATATACCACACTTGAGGTGAGTTGTGTTTTCTCAGCATTACTTTAGAACGATGAATTCGTGGAAAGATTTTTATACTAATCCCGCCTAATTATTTGCTTTAGCCATTGTAAATACAATCGGTGATGTCTAACTGTACTGATTCTATCATATGTTCTTTTGGGCTGTCATATCTTTCCTTTTTAATTGATACCTATCCAGTGGCCGCCTTCGCCTTACAATTGTTGATGGCTGAGCTTGCCTGAGCACTTTGATCAGAGTTGATTCTCTTGTACTTGGCCATGCTCCCTTGGAATATCCACAGTAATATTAATTGTTACTGATTTAGGATTCTTAATATAACTGATCTTGTTAAATACTTCAACCATTGTATCAGAGTAACTCCTGGCGAATTCACTAAGTATGAGGCGCCTTTTAAGAGTACTTTGCTCAATCTCTTCAAAGTTGGCTATGTAGCTTGTTTTGCTTTGTTTTAACTTGTGTGTGTCAGTATAAGTTGATGTTTGATTATGAATTATCCGTCTTGATGTTAGTAATAACAAAATTATGAAATCCCATCAAAAAGAGTAGATGCTAATTCCGATGCAAGATCTGCATGCTAAGGTCAAGATTGGAAGGCTTTGGTTCCATTCTGGTTTCTGGTTTGCAACCTCACATTCGCATGATTTCAATGCTCATTTAGGATATTGGCACCTAAAATATGGTATATATTATTTGTATTTGAGTAATTAATTAGCTATTCTTCCTTGCATTGTTGTAATCATAGGCACTTGTCTATATGTACTACTATGAGACACCACATCCTTCCTTTTGTTACCTCTTCTGTTGCTTGATAAAAAAGAACGGAAAATATATAGCCACCTGTACTGCCATTATTATTTCAAACGCCAATCAAATGAAATAATGTCAATAGTTTGCTGCATTTATTGGGCTCCACAATATTCATAGAATAACTAAAGAGGTAATTATTGATGCTTTTTCTTGGGTAAACATGTTTGTTCTGAACCTTTTATGCTCTCCCCAACTAGAGTCTTTTCTAAGCTAGCTTTATTATAAATCTAAGGTTTATTGTTTCACTTTTATGCCACCTTGGAACTCTGAATGAATAGTTCCGTCCTATAAAGTCTTGCAGCAGCTGCTATGTCATATCAACTTGTGTAGGCAGAACTGAGTAAAGGGATTTTGTTTGCAGATGCTCCACGCTAATGCTTACAAACCATGTAGAAACACCATGTAGCTGCCATATTGACGATCAGTCATATATATCAGCAAATAGTATTTAGGTCTATGTTTTTCTTCTGAACTATTTATCGGTGGTTGGGCCATCCTTGAATACCCTTTTATTGTTCTCAGTGAATTGCTAAACCAAAATTTTAGACTCTCTTACCCATTGTTATATTGCCATTCCAGTTCTAGAACTGCATGAGGGCATTTTGTATTTTCTTTTTTGAGATTCAGATTACGGCTTTCTCTTGTAGATTTCTATTATTTTTGCCAAGGATTTACGGTTTGCATCTGATGGTTTACAAACCGGAGATTTCAAGGGGGTACTTGTACTTATCCTCCAGATATAGTGAATGTCCAGACACTGACAACTACAGTAGGAAAGACGACATTTCTACTGTAATGTTTCTTTGTGGCATTGTAAGTATCATCGAACTTGAAATCAGTATGTCAAAGCACAAAATTTCATATTTCTATTGTTGCTTACATATAACGCCGAGTTGCTCAATAAGGCCATGTGTTTTACATGAACGTTCTATATATGTACATATACAATAGACACAATTGTCATGGACCTATGCACTGTATGCTATTTGCATTGTCAACCATTTTGATAAGAAGAGCATTTCAGGTAGGGATCGAATTTGCATCCTTGCCGATCATATGGATCAGACTTATCGACCTGATTCTCCCGCTTCTCCTTTGTGTAGATGTGAAGGGAAAGAGGCATGAGCTACTTATTAACATTGTGTATAGATAACGACCTTGTAAATATAGCAGTACTACAGCCATATGAATATCTCTCAGCGTGTGTTACGCCAAACAGAAGTCATGCCCAGATTTGTTTCCGAAAAGGGGATTTCCCTGGCTATGTTATACTGTATGTTATTTAAAAAGACAAGAATTAACTTTAGCAGTGATTGGGTTGCAATGGATTTTTTTTTATTACTCAAGTACGAATATAATTGCATTGCTGCAAAGTTATTATAGTAATTATTTGTTGTAAGAGGAAAACCTTGAAGGATGAGTATGATGTCTGAAGGATGAGTATGATGTCTGAAGGATGAGTTTGTCTGTATGCTATAAGCATTGAAAATCTTTCTTGATGCAGTCTCTTTCAAGAAGTCATTGTGTATGGTGGCATTTTTTCTTGCAAGGATGATGGCCCCTTGAGCCGTTGAGCTGCAGTGTGTTATAGACTTTTTATATAACCTTACAGTTTTTAGAACATGTTTCAATCGGCTAGAAAAGTTTAGTAGTAAATATAGAAATGAGCTTGACAATGGGTAAGCATCCATTGCATTGTCTTAGTTAAGTTTATATAGATTTGCAAACTGAACTTGAATTAGGCCGTCATTGGACGCCACGGACCGGCCAGGAGGCGCCCCGAGGGGCGCCCCAGCCTCTAGTGTAGATTATGGGCATCACTACCGGAAGGGAGATGGTCAGTAACGCAAAGCACGAGCGCCGAACCAGCGTGGGCGAGCGGCGCCAGTACACCCGGCACGTTGCACGTGTCCTGTGGGCTGTGATGTTGGGTGGTTGCCTTTCAGCTAGTTTGGGCTGTTGTGCCCCCACGTTAATCGATCTGATCGATCCATTGTGTGTCGTCTTCTATACGTGTTTTGCTGCATGTTTATTTTTTCAACAAAGTCGCATTGCTTCCTTCCCAGAGGAACCGCCTCGCCGCCACCTTCCCAAGGGTGCGCGCGACTTCGTCGACGCCCCCTCTGGCGGCAGCAATCCGGGGGAGGGGTGGGGGAGCTTCCTATACGGGCGGCGGTGGCTAGGGTTTCAAACTTGTCGTTAGATATTTCTTCCATAATAAAGTACATGAGTAGAGCCAGGTCTTTCAATACAACTGCAGGAAACACACTTCACTAAGGGAAATCTACAATCTACAACATGATTTTACGTTTGTGCCTTTGGTGCAGTGCCGGTTTAGATATTGTCATAGAATTGTTCATATTTTATGTATCATGGGCTACGATTTTAAATACTCATATGGATATATTCTAATTGATCTTGTGTGGATTACTATTGTGTTTGTGTCCCCCCTGTGGAATCTGAAGTTGCTTGTCGACACTTGGTTATCTGAATGTTCACATCGTGTTAAATCATTCTAGTTGCTTGCATGCTTGAGTTGCATCTTCTTCCAGGATGTACTGTGTAAGGAAATTGTAGGTCACTGTCATAGCTTTTGCTCTTACAAGTCAGAGAGTTCGGCTCGATCTCTCCTGCATTCCATTTTTGGCTGGATAATTGTATTTGGCGCTATGATTTGTGCTGCAATCACTGGTCACAATGTTCCATCTCACATCAATGTGATGGTGTCGTACATGATGAGCAACTACTTTGCTGAAGTCGCCTATTGTGTCCCGCAGAAGATGAACCATGTCAATTGGGGTCCAAAGATTTGAGTGTTGACTATTTATTTTTCGTTGATCGATTTTTATCTCAATGGATCTTGCTGAGTTAAAATTTTACTGAATATTTGAGTTTTATACTTGTACTGAACTTTTATACTTCTTGGTATTATCATGTTTTCTTATCAAGTTCGAAAAAATAATACATAAGATTGCCTCCTAAATACTAAATTTCATCGTTATTTTATATAGGACTCTTGTATCTCAATTTTAATAACAAATACACTAAATTAATAATATTTGCATCGAAGTTCACTACTTATTTATCTTTTTTATCTACTTATAAGACAATGGCTAGTAAATCCTTCCACTAATTCAAATCACTCAAGATATGAAAAAGGCAAAACAAATTCTAGATAATTCTTAGATCTAATGTGGTATTGTCTAGCAAATATCTCTACGGAGGTATCTAGAATGTATTGTTTTATATTTTGAAATAATTATTTAATCTTAGGTTTTATGAGGTCTATGGGATATAGGATCTTGTCCTCAAAAACTTGAAATTAGTTTCCCATTTAATGATTTAAACTTGGACACATAGTTTTGAATTATATGAGTTCGCTAGTATTGACTAATGATGCATACGAGCTCAGTACTAGGTAGCAAAATAGATCCATTAGAGTCGAACACACAGTATACGTTAGAACACAATCCAGAAATATTAGTATTGTTAAACTAGAGTTAGTTAGAACATTTATAGCCAAACAAAACCAACTCTCAAGATATACCTCTTTCTCAGCAATATCCGACCCTCTACAACACTGTTTACCGAAAATAATTTTTGGTGACAAGTGTTTTAACGATATCAGCTTTGAATATTAGTTTGAAATGTGCTTTAACCGGAAACAGATACACACAATGGTTGCATCTTTTTTAACGGTTAATGGATATTCTTTTGTATATAGTTTGAATCCTAATGGCACGAGGTCGAAAGTATATTTGGAAGCTTAAAGTAAAACTGAAAATTAAAATTTTCAAGTGTTTCTTTTTAAAAAATTGCTTGCAAATGATAATGTAGCAAAGCAGATTTGGAAGGGATTTAAAATAACTATTGTTTTTGTGATGAAAATAATTTAGTTCAACATTTTTTATCTTGACCTTTTGCTCATTTTATTCGATGAATTATTCATATGGCATTTAGTTTAGCCCCTCCAACTAATATCTTGAAAATGTTTGGGAATGGGTTGTTTGAAAATGATTAAAAAAGGCTCAAATTCATATAGATATTTGCGCGTTATGTTGGGCTATTTGTAATTACAGAAAGGATATTGTGTTTATAAGATAGGAGCTTCCGATTTTTCGTAGCTTATCTAAAAAAACTATTCACTGATCCGGTATTAGCCCTGCCTCCTCCTAGTGGAACGTCGGTCATCTACTGATTCCAGATGTACATGGTTGAAGATGGTCGGTCGGAATATCTTTAACGTGCCTAGCTGACGGCATACTGATAAACTCATTGATGCATCGTCGCTTCATACTTTTACTCTTCTATCGGCTCATTTTTTGTATCCACTTTATGCGACACATGATATGTAAACATTGAATTTCAAAACACCGCAATAAATTCGGATGTATGCATTGACGTTGGGGCCTTTTCCCCATTTCAAAAAAAAAAGTGCTATTGTTTGTCATATCAGACTCTCTTATCAACCTAGTCTACAAGCAAGTAAGTGAACAGATTTAGGGCATGTTTGATTCAAATGAATTGTATAGGATTTTTGAAGGATTCAATCCTATAGGAATTTTTCATTTCTTGTTTGATTTGTAGGATTGGATCCTATAGGAATTTTTCCTATGGAATCTTTTATACTATTTCCCATAGACATTCTAACATCCACTCCAAGCTCTTTTTACAATTCTTTTGGTGGAATCAAACACACTTTGGAACAAACCAAAATCCTATATGATTGGAGTGTGCATGACATGGCAATCCTATAATTTTCCTATTCCTACATCTTTCCTATCCTACGAATCAAACATGCCCTTCTATCCTACGAATCAAGCATGCCCTACTCTCACCATCTTAACGCATAAACACTTTTCCTTGTAGCCTCTCTCAATCTAAACACTTAAATTCTTAGTTACGCATGGGAGCAAACCGTTTATTAGTTACACATATGTGGTAAATTAAGCACCATGTATGTTGCGAGTTGGCTAGAGATTCTCGGTCCAACTCAATCAAGCCTGTTTCGAGAGTCCAACTCAACCGTGTAACCCAATACGCTCGGGGTGTTATTTCTACTGTTAGAGCGAACGAAAAATGTTGTATCATTGAATTTGAGACTATGATCGATCAACTTATAGCTATCACATCAAGGAAGGAGTGCACCTAGGGATCTTCATGTCCTCAAGAATAGGAATCTCCAAATCTTCTAGTTTTCTTTTGAGGACAACGACCGTAATTTTTTACATTAATTTCTCATCAAAATCATTTGCACCGTATAGCCACGGTCACGTGTGCCATGTTAACTCGACTATGTGCGTTATGTTTTTGTTGATGTGAGATTTTGCTATTCCGTTTTAATTTCTTGTAATATATCCCGGAACCTATTTATCGTGACCATTATGCCACAAGACCACATCAAACTATCGATATGGTTCAAATTTTGGCAAGTATCTTAAAGCAGACGCCACATCGGCCATAGCTGGCTCATCAAGCTTGTCCCGTTTTGAAAGCCCATGTGGCATCCCGGGGGTAGCCGTTGAGGCCAGCCCCACGCCCCCACGGCGACGGTCCACGTCCCAGGACCGTTGAGCCCGAGCCTCTTTCCCTTTTCGACAGGGCTCCTATTTTATCTCGGCTCTGCCCCCCTCTCCTCTCCCCATCCACCCCCATCTCTCTCCTACGCTCCGCTCCTCCCACAGCAGCGGCGGCAGCTACCCACCAGCGGCGGCGGCGCTAGCTTGCTCGCCTGCAGTAGCTCCGCCCCTTCTTCCCCTCGCCGAGCTACGTACCAGGTCCGTAACCAGCTCTTCTTGCTCGGATCGATGCTTTCTTGAATGAACGGGGTCGTTTCGTGTTGTTTCTTTCTTGGATCGATGCTTTCTTGGATCGAACGAGCTACCTCTTCTTGGATCGAGGCTTCGTGGATTGAACGAGCTTGATTCCTCGATCGGTCCATGGAATTCCCTTCCCGGGAGCCGAATTCGAACCTCTTGGCTCGTCCCGAGCGTGCTGATTTGCTTGCGGCGATTCCGACCGGAAAGATCTCGCCTTTTCTGCAGACGCGTGCGAATCCTCGCGATTTCTGACCCTGTTTCGGCCTCTTGCTCTGCAGCGATGGAGAACCGCGGCAGCAGCGCCATGGAGGGCGTCAAGCACGCTTCGTCGGTGGCGGCGGCGGGCAACAACAACCGGCGGGCGCTCAGGGACATCAAGAACATCATCGGCGCGCCCCACCAGCACCACCACCTGGCCGTCACCAAGCGTGGGCTGCACGAGTAATCATCGTCCACCGACCAATTTCGAATTCCAATTTTTCGTATGTCCAGCCGGATCTCTGATCGCTCTGCGTTTCTTTCAGGAAACCTTCAGCTGCGGACGCCAAGAACCAGCCTGGCGGCTTCGCCGGGCACCGGCCGGTCACCAGGTAAGCTCGCGAGCTGTTCTTCAATGGATGTACTTGTCATTGTTCGGGGATGGAAGGTTAATGGAGTTCATCTGGTGTTTCCTTATTTGGCAGGAAATTCGCAGCTGCACTGGCGACACAGCCTGCTAATGCCCCACTGGTAATTGCCATAAACTCGATTGAAATGCTTGCTGTTCTGATACCGTTTCTAAGCATAGCTGTTCTGAACTTGCGAGTAGAAATCCCTATATTTGAATGCACTCTGTGTTTGCTGAATGAACTTTCTGTTAGCTGTCGATTCCCTGAAAAATGTGCTGTTGTTGCACTTACTGTAAATTATGTGTAGTTTGAATGAACCAGCACACCTGAAGCTTCAGCTTTACACATGTAATCTTCAGATTTGAGCATATCAGATCTCGCTATATCCACTGTATCTTCCTATTAAATTGAGTGCCATGATATGGTAAATTATTAATGTAGCTTGAATATGGCTCTACCGAATTTTGATACGTGTATCTTCCTTTTGAAAGGAGTGCTTTCTTATGTAAATTATTAATGCAGGTTCGGTGGATAGCTGTAGATGTACTATTGTGCTATGGTTTTTCCTCTTTTGCATTCCCGTCTGTGTTCCTTTACGTTTATTGTAGATCCTTGTCAGGTTACAGCTGCATATATTGTGAACCAAATATGCAAAATATTTCAGCTTGTTTGAACCAATACTCTGAAAAATCTGAAATCTCTTGACAGGCACCTATTGGAAGTGAGAGGCAGAAAAGAAATGCTGAGACTGCATTCCATGCTCCTTCAGATATGGAATGCACCAAGGTGTCTGATGATCTGTCGGTGCACAGTCTTTCTGACATGGATGAAATGGTAAGTTACACGCTGCCATTGTATGATCAGCGCAGATGATTTGCCATCTGGTAGTTTCATCACTCATGACCTGTACCTTGTAATTCCAGATGACAAATGAGCTGAAAGAGATTGATATGGAGGACAGTGAGGACGAGGAGGTGGCACCAGATATCGACAGCTGTGATGCCGGCAACTCACTAGCGGTGGTCGAGTATGTCGACGAGATTTACAGTTTCTACAGAAGAAGTGAGGTAACTATTCCGGAACCCCGGTGAAGCCGTTTACTGTTTTTACCAAGGTATGTGTAGCAATGGTATTCTCATTGCGAAATTCTCTGTGTTGTAGGATTTGAGCTGCGTCTCACCTAGTTACATGTCTCACCAAACTGATATCAATGAAAAGATGCGCGGCATTCTTATCGATTGGCTGATTGAGGTAAGCGTGTTACTTACTGTTCGGTGGAGTCCACATAGTAGTCTACTAGTCTTAATATGCTCTGAATAATTGTGACAAAAATCTGAATGTTCTTTGTCCAATGCAGGTACATTATAAGTTGGAGCTACTGGGTGAGACCCTGTTCCTTACAGTGAATATCATAGACAGATACTTGGCTCGCGACAACGTTGCGAGGAAGAAGCTGCAGCTGGTTGGTGTGACAGCCATGCTGCTGGCATGCAAATACGAAGAAGTGAGTGTCCCTGTTGTCGAGGATCTGATCCTCATCTGTGATCGCGCCTACACACGGGCAGATATCCTGGAAATGGTACCAATCCTAACTTTTCGATTCAGTCCAAACAAAATCTGGCAAATCTTCAGAGAACTAACACTTGGAATGTGCAGGAGAGAACAATTGTGGACAGGCTCGAGTTCGACATGTCGGTTCCGACCCCGTACTGCTTCATGAGGAGGTTCCTCAAGGCAGCCAAATCTGACAAGAAGGTAAGTTCAGAGCTCACACTATTTTGGTATATCCAGGTATATTGCACACTGCTAGCAATAGGTTTATTAGTGTGCATTGCCTGTCTGACACGAGTCCTGTGTGCCCTGTTCTGAATATTCAGCTGGAGCTGCTGTCTTACTTCATAATTGAGCTCAGCCTCGTCGACTACAGGATGCTCAAGTTCCAGCCATCGATGCTGGCGGCTGCTGCCATCTACACTGCTCAGTGCACCATCAATGGGTTCAAGTCCTGGAACAAGTGCTGCGAGCTCCACACGAAGTACTCTGAAGAACAGCTGATGTAAGAAAACACTCTGCACCTCTAGTGTATGAGATCAGCTTTAGTGCTTCTGTGCTTACAACGTTTCACTTTGGGTTTGCAGGGAGTGCTCGAGGATGATGGTTGAGCTCCACCGAGTTGCGGCCCAGGGGAAGCTGACCGGGGTGCACCGCAAGTACAGCACGTTCAAGTACGGGTGCGCCGCCAAGTCGGAGCCCGCCGTCTTCTTGCTCTGACAGACAAATCAAGTAATCAACCAACCACCCTGTAACTGCTGAAAAATTACACCGTGATGGCGAGTCGAAGAGGTGTACATTACACTGAGGCTGCTCTGATATAATCTGCACTGATGAGATCACTACTACTACTACATTACACCGGAGGACAGACCAACATGGCGTTGGTTGCTGTATTGTTGTGTGCGTTTTACTCTCTCGATAACTTGACACAGTTATTATAGTATCTGAGTTCGTTGCTTCCAATCATATCTGTTGGAATGTGTTGTATTTAGGCTGCTGGGTAATTCTTGATTGTTTGCTGTGATGATAACACCTGCAAGTTGCAAATAAACATTGATTGAAAACATCCATGTTCAGTATGGTTTGATGTTTCCCTCCCTGGAATGTGTTTCCCCCCAATGTGTTGAGTTATGCATTTCAGGTCTCTACTTGTTTTTGAAATCAAATATGAAATAGGTGACTAGTACTAGTTCAGAGTTGGCAGTGGTCCTTCCCAGATTTGAACTTATCTGTGTATACATTTGACTTGCAGTGCCCAGTAGTACTAGGAGGACCTAGAAGTCAGTCTAGAACCTAGCGCCATACTAGTATTCTGTAGAGTAGAAGCCTGAAACATGTGGCATGTTTGCAGTGTGTCTTGGATTGTACTCATTGATTCGCTTGCTGAGTTCAAACATAGAGCAGCATTTGATTTTTTTTAAACATAGAGCAGAGAACTTGATACTCTGATCCTGACCATGACTTGGTTGCTGCCAAGTAGTGAGGAAGCAATTATAATATCTGAACTTGGCAACGGTCGGTATATCCGTGCACGGAGATCTGGAATTACTGACATGCTAAATTAGCCGTCTAATTAATTTGAAATCTGAGCATAGCCAACCCCTACATTGTTGGAGCCTTCCTGGCTTCTTCACTTGCTTCCAAGCTATACGTACGGCTGATGGTGACAATTCAGGAATGATAGCCCCGAGCTTGGGAATAGGATTGTACTGTAAGGTGTTGTTCCAAACGAGTCCTGAATCAGATCATCTGAACACTGCAACAAAATCGAGCTGAAAACTAGATTCTGAACGAAGAAGTTAAGCCATGGAACTTAATCTGAAAAGTTTGTTCCCTCGTTTTACTCTATCTCTCGATAGCCTGACACGGTTACAAAATCGAGTTGTTGATGCATGGCTATCAACTGTATCTGCTGGGAGCCTTGCCGAGTTTTGCTGGTAATTCCTCAATTTTTTTTAATCTGTGATATCCGCAAGTTGTTGCAAATAAACATCGAACGCTCTCTTCCTGAGAAGTATGTATGACCTGGTGTCTTGGTCTCTACTCATTGATTCCCTTGCTGAGTTCAAACATAGAGCAGCATTTGACTTTTTTTACTCGCACAGAACTTGATACTCTGGTCCTGACCATGACTTGGTTGCTGCTAAGTGGTGAGGAAGCAACGGTCGGTATACCCGTGCACGGAGATCTGGAATTACTGACTTGCTAAATTAGCCGTGTAATTAATTTGAAATCTGAGCATAGCCAACCCCGAGCGTGGGAATAGAGAGGATTGCACTGTAAGGTGTTTGTTCCAAACGAGTCCTGAATGAGATCATCTGAGCACTGCAACAAAACCGAGCTGAAAATTATATTTTGAACGAAGAAGTTAAGCCGGGACGACTATTGCTCAGGCAAAAACGGAAAGACCCCTGTTTCGTCCTGCCCGCTCCCGCGAGCGGCAGGGCGAAACCCTAGCCGCCGCCACCTCCAGGCCCCCACCTCCTCCCTCCCCTCCCCGTCGCCGGGCAAAGCCCGGGCGGCGTCGGCGGCGGCGAGGCCTCTCTCCCCTCTCACGGCGGTGGCGACACGGGCGCCATGGCCGGGGGGGGGGGGGCGCTTCTCGCGGGGCGTGGTGGCTGCGAGGTCCGGCACCAGCGACGACAGCGGCGGCGGCTCGCCGGCGCGGCTGGAGGACGCGGGTGGCCCGGCTTGGCCAGCCCATGCGATGGGGCGTTTCAGGGGCGCAGCTGTGGCGGGCCGCCCGGCGCGGCCATGGTGGACATGGTCTCGGCGATTCGGCGACTTGTGCGTGCGTGGAGGTCTTCCGGCTAGGCTGCAGGGGTAGTGCGGCCACGGGACGGGGCAGGGGCTCCGCTCCCTCGCCGAGCTTTGCGGTCCTCGCCCCAGATTTGGCGCCGCCGGTAACCATGGGGTTGCCGGCCGTCGATCTGGTGGAGGAGCCCTCTCTCCTATTCTTTCCTCTTTGTCGGGGGACGTTGAGCCAGGACGCCGGGCGGCGGCCCTGGAAGGAGGGGAACCTGTGGGTTGGCGGGCGAGCCCGAGGTTCCGTTGGTGCTGGCTAGGACCACGGCCGTGTGGACGGGTGGTGCCTGGCGAGCTGCAATCCGCGGTAGTGGTGTGGTCGCCGCCTTGGCGGTGCCCCTTGCCCTGTGTCGGAGGTGGAGAGGTCATGCCGAGGGGAAACCCTTATCTTGGTTTCTACCAGGTCGCGGCGGCGGCGTCCGTGGACGTCGTTCCCTTCTTGAAGGCGCCGATGTGGCTTTCCTCTGCCCTCCTTCGTGCTCCGGGTGAAAACCCAAGATCTTCGGATCGGGTGGTGGCGGCATTCTACGTCGTGATCTTCTTGAAGACGCCGTCTTGGAGCTCGCGGTGGGTAGTTCTCTCGAGGTTGGGTGTCGGAGTCTTCTTGGGCGTGCTTCCTCCGGCAAAGCTTGTTGCTTGTTCTCTCTCTCGGTGTTTCTTGTTTGGACCGCCGTGGTGTGCCTCAGCGTGGAGGTGTTTCCCTGGTGGTTGTCTCCGCTGCCGTTGGGCGGGTCTCGGCGGTGTGCAGTGTGTGTTGATGTGCTGGTCTTGACGATAGGGTGAGTTTTGCCCGATGACTTTGCCCGTGTTGACGGTGTGCAGCGTTTGTCGGTGTGCCAGTCTGACCTCGAGGGCGAGCTTCGGCCGAACACCTTTGCCCGCCAAGCTGGTTCTCAATCTCACCGGAGTAGCCTTGGGTGGCGTCCGTCCTGTTGAAGTTTCTTCGGTTGTCCTGTTTCTTGTGTGTGTGAGTGCAGATCGGTGTTGTAAGCTGGGTTCAGCACTTTGTACCTTTGTCGCCGTTTGTGGCGTTATTAATTTAACGTCGGGCCTTTTTGGTCTGTTTTCTAAAAAAGAAGTTAAGCCATGGAACTTAATCTGAAAAGTTTGTTCGCTCGTTTTACTCTATCTCTCGATAGCCTGACACGGTTGTTGATGCATGGCTATCAATTGTATCTGCTGGGAGCCTTGCTGAGTTTTGCTGGTAATTCCTCATAATTTCTTAATCTGTGATATCCGCAGCTTGTTGCAAATAAACATGGAAGAAACTCTTCCTGAGAAGTATGCATGATCTGCTGCTAGCTTGTTTCCCTGGAATGTGTTCCTTCCATGTCTACCTGTCTGGGTTCAAATTTGAAATAGACAGCTAGTATCTTGCTTCAGTTTGGAAGCAGCTAGTGGTCCTTGCTACTACCGAATTTGAACGTTCCTTCCTGAGTATTCTGGTGCTTATCAGTGTGTGCTTGACTTGGGGTGAACAGCACCTAGTGCCACAGTACACACCTGAAACATGGGCATGCTTGCAGTGTTCTTGTAATCACAAACAGGTGTGTGGTGAATAAACTTATTTAAGCAGGAAAAAAAACATGGCAATGCAAGGCTAGGATCGGAATTAGTACTTGCTGTTGCTGGCAAGGAGATCTGCTTCCAAACTAGGGAAATTTCTGGATAGTTCACTTGGTGCACTTGGCGAGGCCACCGTGGACTTCCAAGCAGGCTTACATAGAATTTTTTTTGTGCAGGTAATACATCGAACTTGATCTTATCTGAACGTTGCAGCAAAATCATGATTCAGTGAGGCTTTTATCTGAACGTTGCAGCAAAATCGATCAGGAATTAGATAAACATGGGTGAAGCGAGACACAGACATGAGAAGGAATGTGCGTGAAGCCTCTGTCTCTCTCGCCGGTGTAAATCGCCTCGGCGGTTCCGATGTGGATGTATGCACGCGGGGCACAAGAGTGGAGAGGTGAAGACGACTCCAGAACCATGACTGACGGACTAACACCTAACCCTCCCCTCCCGATCCCGTCGCCGGTCACTCCCTCCCGCATTTGCATCTCCGGCGTCGGCATCGGCGCCGTGGATCCAGTCCTCCAGAGGTACACATTTCTTCCTTCCTTCGCCCCCGCGCCAATTCTGTGGAAATGCCGCCGCCCACCGTATCTACTTGTGTGTTTGAACTTAAATTCGAAATGGGTGGCTAACAGAGTGGCAGTGCTGATGGTTCTTGGCAAACCGAGGTTTGTTTCCATTTCCACTTGTTCAGGATTCGGATTTGAAATGTAGCTCAGATTGATTGGCAGCGTTAGTGGTCCTCGACAAACTACTACTTACTGTCTGCGCAGCTTTGACTAGAGATTTTCAGTCTAGAACCTAGTGCCTTAAGCAGTATTCCTGAAACATGTGGCTTGTTTGCAGTGTGTGTGTCCTGCTTTGCATTGTACTCATCTGAATCCCTTGCTGAGTTTTCTATCGATCTATCTATTAGATAAAATGAAACTGAAAGGGGGACTGTTTGAGTCACTGGTGTTTGTGGTTCAAACGTCGAACTGAAGCCCTCAAACTTGTTTGACTTGCAGAGACGTTGTAGAGTATATAATCTGATCTTGACCATGACTTGCTGCTGTTGCTAAGGGCATCCCCAGCCGTTGTGCCCCCCAGGGGCCAAAACGCCGCCTTTTCTGGGCCGCCGAGGCGCGGAACGGCGCGAAACCGAACCCTGAGGGGGCGCGTTTACCAGCCGTGAACCGCCCAGCCGGCGATGCGGCCTTATTTCGGCATAAAGAAAGGCCGGCGCTTTTTGGCATACAAATTCACACATAGAAATAATTTAACATACAAATTCACACATAAATAAAATAGTTTAACGTACAAATCCGGAGGAAGAGCTCGCGGTTCATCCTGAACCGGCGCCAGAACACCTTCGCGTCCTGCGTAGGATTGTTGGCGAAGTAGTCGGAGTAGAGGATGCAGTAGCCCTCGGCCACGACGTTTGCCTTGCCGGGTTGATAATTCAGACTCACATTATAGTCCGCGATTAACTCCAACCAACGCCTTTGCCTGAGATTTAAATCCGGCTGGGTGAAGAGGTACTTCAGACTCTTGTGATCCGAGAAGATCTCGCAACGGTTACCAAACAGATATGGTCTCCATTGCTTCAAAGCATAGACCACAGCGGCAAGTTCTAGATCATGAGTTGGGTAGTTGAGCTCATGCGGCTTCAATTGGCGAGAAGCATACGCCACCACATGGCCATCTTGCATCAATACACAACCCAAGCCTTGTAGAGAGGCGTCACAGAAGACGACGAAATCCTTGCTGTGTCCGGCAGGACAAGCACAGGAGCGGACGTGAGCTTGGCTTTCAGTGTTTGGAAACTCTCTTCAGCTTCGGCCGACCATACAAACTTTTTATCCTTCTTGAGAAGGTCAGTCAGGGCCTTGGCTATCTTGGAGAAACCTTCGATGAATCGGCGGTAGTAACCCGCCAATCCGAGAAAGCTTCGAATGTCCTTGACTGACATTGGAGTTTTCCAATCCAAATGGACTGAATCTTGTCAGGAATGACAGCCACACCATTAGCGGATATCACATGACCAAGGAAGATGAGATTATCCAACCAAAACTCACACTTGGAGAACTTGGCATAGAGGCGGTGTTCTCGAAGTCTTGTCAGAACCAAACGAAGATGTTCCTCATGCTCTTCATTGGTTTGGAATAGATGAGGATGTCATCAATGTAAATGACGACAAACTTATCAAGATAATCCATGAAGATGGAGTTCATGAGCCTCATGAAAGTAGCTGGAGCATTTGTGAGACCAAAGGACATGACGGTATACTCATATGAGCCATAACGAGTAACAAATGCCGTCTTTGGATATCCTCCTTTCTGATTTTTATCTGATGGTAGCCTGACCTCAGATCCATCTTGGAGAATACCGTTGCACCAGCTAACTGATCCAACAGATCATTGATGCGAGGAATAGGATACTTGTTCTTGATTGTCACCGCATTCAACGGTCGATAGTCAGAGACTAGACGAGGCACGGTAGAATCCCTCTTCTTGACAAAGAGTACCGGACAACCCCAAGGTGAACTGCTAGGCTGGATGAACTCCTTAGCTAACAGCTGATCAATTTGCTCTTTCAACAGAGCCAACTCTTCCACCGGCATACGGTAGGGCTTCTTGGAAATTGGAGCGGTACCGGGAAGTAGCTCTATGACAAACTCCACACTTCGGTCAGGAGGCATGCCAGGCAACTCTTCCGGGAACACATCCGGGAAGTCACACACCACGTGTATGTCCTGGATTTCAGGAGGGGATTCGCCTTCCATAAAGCAAAGGAGATCTCAGGTGACTTGGGTACGACGGCGGACGGAGGTATTGATGTTGCAGGCCAATACTTCACAATGTCACCGGAAGGAGCGGTCACGGTAATGGTCTTGGCAGCACAGTCGAGATTAGCCTGATATTTAGCTAGCCAGTTCATGCCCAGTATGACATCAATGCCTTTGGACTTCAGAGCTACCAAGGCATAAGGAAAAGACAAGGAACCTATATTAATCTGGACCTCAGGAGTAACACCATCGGTTTGCCATTTGGAGCCAGGAGTGGAGATCTCCAAAGGTCGCTCATTTTCTCGAACGGTATTTGTGGTCTTTTGCAAACGCTATGGATATGAATGAATGCGATGCTCCAGAATCAAACAAAACTGTAGCTGTATTGCCGTTGATTCGTAACTCACCCATAAGAACGCCGGGGTCTCTTCAGCTTCTTCAGCAGAGACGTGGTTCAGGCGACCACGCACATAGGTCCAGCCTTGCCAGTTGGAGTGGCAGGGGCTCGTGCAGGAGTTATCGCGAGAGGTGCCTTCTGGGGGCACTCCCTGGAGTAGTGACCAGCCTGGCCACAGGTGTAGCAAGTGACTCCAGGTGGAGCAGGTAGCATAGGACGGTACCCACTTCCGCCTATCCCAAGTGTCGAAGTAGTGGGCGCGGAGGAGGTGGCCTATATCCTGCGCCCTCGGCATGAAGGGAGCACGAGGTACGGCGCTGTAGGGAACAAACACCCTGCGCTTCTTGCTCTCAGAACCCGAGGAACTCTGGTGGTCCCCATGTGCGGGCCTCTTGGAAGCTTCAAGTTCCTTTCTTCCTTGCTCAAGGTGAAAGCCTGGTTGAACAGCTCCTGATAGGTCTGGAACCTGAAGGGCAACAACTCATAGCGGAGCTGCGGATTCAGACCCTTGCGGAACAGCTCTTGCTTGTCAGCATCATTGGTCACGTCCCTTGGGGCGTAACGAGAGAGATGGTTGAACTCACGACCATAAGTGCGGAGGTCCATCCGTCCCTGTTGCAAATCCAGGAACTCCCTCCTCTTCAAGTCCATGATCGGCTGGGAATGTACTCCGCACGGAAGGCAGTGCGAAATCAGCCCAGGTGAAGACATGGTTGGCTGGAAACAAAGCCACATGGCTTCCCACCAACAGCCAGCAGCACCAACCAAGAGGTAGGTGGCAAAGTTGACTTGCTCCGCCAATGGGACATGAGCGCGGAGAACTTGCGCTCCAAAGCACGAAGCCAATCATCAGCTTCCAGTGGCTCCTTAGCATCAGCAAAGTGGGTGGCTGGGCGCAGGAACTCAGTGAGAGTGTTGCACTCGTTCCTCCGTGCATTCTGCTGCACCAACTGTTCCAGCAAGCGCTCATTGCGCCCACGGTTCTCCTCAATGGCCATCAAGACCTCAGCCATCGAGGGTGGTGGCGGCAGATCATCCTCATCATCATTGTGGTTACCGCGACCACCACGGCCTCCACGGCCTCCTCGAGCCATTCTGGAGATTTGACAATGACACAGTTAGTATCTTTCTCCGATGGTCGAACAATAGCATTAGCGTCTACACAGTACACAGACTAGGGACGATAATACTTTGCGAGAAGGAAACAACAAGATAGAACTTGGGTCAAAGATCAGCATCATGTGCTACTAGTGAGAGTTAAGAAATCACAACTTAACACACTCTAGTTGACACAATCCGGGACCTTATGTTCAAGTCCGTGGGTTAAAACCCAAAGAAAGGATCAAATGATTTGACTTGGTAGAAACATCTGAGTTGATTTGGGATTGCAACGCAGCGGGAGCAACGTGACACATAACACTAAAGGTCGAACCCACCCCGTTTCTAATCATTTTGAAGTAACAGACGAGGAGTAAAACCTTTAAACTCAAATCGAGGTAAGATTGCTCCGAGATTAGAGGGTAACCAGATAAGGAGTAAAAAGAATCCTAAGATGGTTTTCACAACTCATTTTTAGGTTAAAATATTTTCACAAACACTAGACTCAACATCGACCAGTAGAAGGGTTTCCTACAGGCAGTACTGCTCTGATACCAACTTGTGGCGCCCCGACCCGACTGTATACAGTGATGCTGTGTGTCACCGGTTAAGCGATACAACCGGAGGTTACGGGTTTACCAATCCCCGGCCAAAACCTTTGGCAGGCGTTGCTCGGGTACATCATCCAACGCAACACCCCGATTGATGCCTTAACACAGGCACAACTCAATGCATAATAGAGAGATCAAGACTTGTGGAACAACTGGCACATCACAGACTCTACGACACAAATCATATAGTTCAACTCTTATAATAGAGAAAGATAGCAAATGACAACCAGGGTCACAGACCCAACATTACATCAAGCGGAAGCGAAGGTTGTTCTAAACAACAAGATCCAAATATGGCCTAAGAGGCCTACAGATAAACATCACAACGCCAGCTGTTCCAGGATGTCCCAAGCTGCCACCTGGGAACCCCAGACTACTCGTCGACGTCCACAAAGAACCCACCTTCGAGGTCGGTGAAGTCCTCCTCTGAAACAAAACAAACGACGTTGAGTTCGACGAACTCGCAAGATTATATATAGAGCATTAGCTCGATGAGGCTTTCAAAGTTTTATGGCTCTTTTGCATAAAGCTGATTTTATTTAATAAAGCAAACTCCAGGCATCGTCTAATCAGAATATTTAAAAGAGGGGTAAGAAGTAACTCTTTTTTCATCACCTTACTCAACATCAACCACGGTACCTGTTTCCAAAGGCACCTCCCCGAATCACCCTCGAGGAAGCTCACCTTGCAATCTTGAAATGGTACCTCTAGTACCCAGTTTTTAATCATTCCGTTAAGGTTATTCTATGATCTTATCGTCCTTTCCCAAGTTGTCCGTAACCGTGGACACGGCTTTTCGAAAAGATTTAACCCTGCAGGGGTGCACTGTGTTTACCTTCGGTACCGCCCGGCCCATTGCCTACACGTAGCTCTCTTCCGGGGAAAGCCGGCTGAGTGGGAACGGTTACAACCTTTACCTTGTTAAAGACTAACCCAGGATCATCAGTGAGGACGGAGCAGCGGATCATCAACACCCTGCCCCGTGGCCACTCATTTTCCTAACACCACCATCCTCATCCCAGTTCATTCCACCATCATCACGCACGCGCAAATGGAAGCTCAAACTAGAGGACCCTGGCTAGTCCCGCTCAAGTTAGTCGGTCGACGAGGGCTCCATATACCCCACCGAATGGAAGCGCTCTCATTCTTGGTTCAAGAGGTAAAGAACTCGCACCTAGTCGGCGAGAGTGAGACAAAACACCACCATACCAAAGTGGCCTCTCATCCCCACCTTTAAGCATTTTTTTCCTGTCACCACAATCTCTCCACCATCATCCGAACACTTCAACAACCTGTTTCCAACATGAAGTATCCATCGGACGGCTAAGCATTTAACTAAGCATGGCTAAGCATCCACATTGCATAAATAAGTATTTTAAGCCAACAATACAATCCTATGGATATTAGGAGGGGAAACAGATAATTGGCATCGGAATCTTAATGCAAACTATAGGATACTCTAATCCAAGCAAATTGACATTTGGAACCGCATGCAATATTATAGTGGAGAAAATATTTGCGGAAATAGGATAAGATATGCTCAGAGGGGGGATTACGCTTGCCTTGATCAACGCGCTGGTAAAACGGATCCTCGGGGTATTGTGGGGTGACCCCGGTTGCTTGATCTATCGAGATACAAACATCGGAAGAGAACAATCAATCACCACACAAGCGTTCACAAATGCAATGCGCAAACATGATGACATGACCAAAATTAAGGTACTAAACTTATTAAAAGTTCTCTAGTCGGATCGACCAATTTAAAAGGGAGCGAGGAATAAATATTCTCCGAAGGAGAAATATTGCTCTACCTTGTTTTTTTAATGTTTTCCTGTGCTTGGAATAAGGTAGACATGCATGCAATGATGTCACTAGTTAAACCATAAATTTGGGAGCAATTTAGTATTTTACACCAATTTTAAAAATGCACCGATAAAAGTTATTAATTTTATAACTTAACCATTTTAAATAAGTCCTTTTCATTATTTTGTTTCTTCTTTTAAATCTGCCATGGTTCTAAGTTGAATCCAACCCGAAACAACTAATTAGAATCAAAAAGGAAGAAATAAATTTGAACAGGAGAATTATTGTGTACTGTACAACATCGGAATATCCGAATTTAATTAAATCGGATAATCCGATCGAACTCACTTCCGAATTCCTGCTAAGGACTAGGAAAAAGTGGCACTGACCTCAATCGGAAGATCCGATTCTTTCAAAGATCGGAAAATCCGATGCTTCCAAGAGGAGAGAAAAATCGGCTAAGGACCTAACAGCGCACGGTACTGGAACTAGTCGGAAAATCCGATTGTTTTACAGTCGGATTATCCGACGCGTTGCAGGCGGCGAAACTCAGCGCAGCACGGCGAGCAGCACGGCGACGACGGCGAAACTACGGTGCACTAGCGCGGGAGGGGGAGAGGGGCCAGCAAGGAGGAGGGGCTCACCACGAGCCCGTGCGAGGCAGCGGCGTCGCCGGAGGTGGACCACGGAGGCCGAAATCGGGCGGCCGAACTTCGGACAGCAGCGGGGAAGAGGAGCTCTTCGAGGTCGATTTGGAGCGGCTCGGCTCGATTCCGTGGGCGGAGGGGGAGAGGACGTCGAGGCGGAGACGACGCCCCACTTCGATTCGCTCGGGGAGCACCACAGCAGCGGCGACGAGCTCGGCTACCGCGGCTCGGTGTCGGCCATCGCTGCGGGGAGAACGGGGAGAGGAGATGGAGCAGGGGGCAGTGGATAGGGTGGAGGAGCACGAGGTGGGGCTCTCCACCTTGCAGGGGGAGAGGGCAGAGGGGGCCCGGCGAGCACGGCGAGCTCGACAGCGTCGAGCTGGTGCGGTTGCGACGCGAGCTCGCGCGTCGCTACAGGAAGAAGAAACACAAATTGCGAAAACCCCCTCGCAGAACTTTCAGTCCTCACGGACAGGTCCTTCGGTAATTACAAATAGGTCCTTTTCTGTTTTAAATTTAAAACCTTTTAAACCAGCAGCTCTTTGAAGATTTATTTGTGGCACTTATACATTTTAGAAAATTAGGAAATAATTTGGGTGGCCTTTTCATACCATGTGGGAGCTCCACAAAATTTGGCGCCCCGATATAAAATGTTTTTGACAACATTTGTTCATAGAGGTTTAAATAGGCATTTTTCTAAATTCTCCAACACAAAATACTTTAGTAACTTTTGAATCAAGACAAAAGTATTACTTTGGACTCTTGGAACTACCTGGACAATATAAGAGGTCAAGGTAATTTTATTTGCAAGTTTGGGTGTCTTCCTTGTTGTGAACTTTGTTGGGACAAGTTTTGCATTTTGGTTTTCGACATTGCCAAGAATAAGTTGTGTGTGGCTTAGCAATTACAAAGGATGCAATAATGCATGCATGCCATGATTCAAACGAGGACACAAAAGTGAAAATTTGGTACACCAATTTGGGGCTGTTACAGCAGTACCGCTGGGCAGCGGTGGTACCGCTGGGCAGCGGTGGTACCGCTGCCTCCAGCGGTAGTACCGCTTTGAAGACAACACGCGCTCCAGCAAATCGAGCCGTTTGAATTGAAGACGAAGAAGGGCAGCGGTACTACCGCTGCCCCCAGCGGTAGTACCGCCGCGGGAATTTTGGCTGTGCAACGGCCACTTTTGGAGGAGCTAATTAAAGGGGTCTTCTTCCCCACTTGAATACTAAGTTTTCCTACGCTCTCTCTCCTCCATTGTTGAAAGCTTCAACCTTCTAAGATCTCCCACTCCAACCACCCAAACCTCTTGATACTTTGTGGAGTGAAGGTGGAGGTCTAGATCTACATCTCCACCGAAGGAATTTCAAATCCCCCACACTATTCGTGTGGAACTTGCATCTTGGGTTGCTTGTAACTCGAGGTGCCTTTGTGAGTCTCGGAGGAAGTCCGAGGCATTGTTGGGAGGCTCCAACTCATTGTGGAGTTCCCCGACCTTTGTGTACCGGCTTGGTCAACGCCATCAAGGTGACCTCATAGTGGAAGAGCCAAACCCCCACGGGTAAAGCTCACGGAGAATAGAGTGAGCACATCCGTGCTATTGGAGCGCCTAGGTGGCTCCACACTCCTCCAACGTAGACGTACTTCCCTTGGGAAGGAACTACGGGAAACATCTCCGTGTCTCCACTTTGCGGTTATTTCTATCCTTTACTTGTTGCTTCCGCTACGTTATTTACCTTGCTTGTATCACATAGGTTGCTATCACCTAGTGCACATCTAGTCAACCTTGTTATACTTTGATCAAGCCCTAATTAATTGAAAAAGAATTAAAATTTGGTAGTCGCCTAATCACCCCCCCCTCTAGTCGACATATCGATCTTTCAATTGGTATCAGAGCCTCGGCTCTTATCTAAGGCTTCACCGCCTAAGAGAATATGTCGGACAACTTGGACCCAACCGCGTCGGTAACTAATGAACGCCTTGGTGAGGTTGTTAGTGATCTCAAGAGTGAGATGTCTAATCTCAATACCGAGATCACTACCAACCTCAACCTAAGAATGAAGGAATCGATGCGGGAGATGTTCAAGGAGTTTCTAGGGAAACCGGAACCTAAGATTGATTTACCCCCCGAGGAAAAGGAGTCGGAGAAGGGAGATGCTCTTCCTTCTTCGGTCCTCGCCAATGTGGACGGAAAGGCAAAAGCCAATCCCGAAACAACGGATGCCGCGGAGGGTAACTCAATCCCAAGGAAGCCGGGGGTGTATGCAAGTGTCCCTCCGGGACAAGTGTATAACTCAATCCACCAACACGTCTCTCCGCCACACATCGCCAATATGGGCGTACCTCCTAAGCTTGATCCAAAAGACTTTCCTAATTGGCAATATGCTATGCGATCACACATGTCTAGTTGTTGTGTTTTCTTGATTGACATTCTAGAGCAAGGCTTCTATCCTCAAGACCCACTCAACATGACTTCAACGGAGAAGGCCAATCATCAACCCAATGCCACCGCCATGCACATGATCCAAACGGCCGCCGGCCCAACTTATACCACTCATATCCGGATGTGCAAGACGGCAAAGCAATGTTGGGATAAACTCCATAACTTGTTCTTGGGGAATGAAAGCATTCAACTTTCCAAGTATGAAGCGGTTCAAGACGAAGCCGATGAGTTCGTGATGAATGAGGATGAGACACCCGAAGATCTCTATCGAAGGCTCACCGCTCTTTCCATCACCTTGAATGATTTTGGCTTCGAGAAGTTTGAAGATAATTGGATCAAGCGCAAGTTTCTCAAGGCAATCACTCCCTCAAATCAAGGCTTGGCTCAAACCATTCGTTCAAGACCGGACTTCTCAACACTTGATTCCAACACCGTGCTCAACGAGTTTGTATCCATTGGAATGGTGGTCAAGAGCTCCATTCATGCTCATGCTCGGCAAAGAGGACTTGCGGGTGATACGTGCATTTTATATCATCATTTATATAACTTTTAGTATCATACTAGAATGTTATTTGCATGATTATATGATTGTTTCTACATGTTTTAGATGATTTTGGGGACTTTCATACAAAGTCCCTATTTTTGGTATTTAATTTCTGGGAGGCAGAAAACCTCCTTTTTCTTGTCTTTAATGTTTCAGGAGCTACAGGACCTCAAATAATAAAAGGAAAAATACTGCGTCAGTTTTTCATCGGGAGAAAGGCAGAGGGAAGAAGACCGAAGAGAGGAGAGCCACGAGGGCCAAATGGGGGTGGCCACGCGGCCCATGTACCTGGCCTCGTGGGACCAGCCCAAACTGGCCTCGGGCACCTCCTCGCCTGGGGCTTTTTATCGACGCCTTCGTCTCGCCCGAAAAGTAACGCCCTAATTTTTCCAAGTCCATCCGAGGTCGCGGCGGCGGCGAAACTCCTGATCCCTTCCGAGGGGGGTCAGATCCTGCTGCTCCGGAACTCCAGAGAAGGGGGAAATCATCGTCATCGTCATCACCTCTCCTCCTTGGCGTGGGAGGAGGCCTCTACATCATCACCCCCATCAAGACCAGCACCATCATCATCATCATCACCGTGATCCAGTCCGTTCCCCTCGCAGTTTGAGAGTTGCTATACCCTAGATACTTGTCTTGTGCTACTATTCATGTTTGTGATTGAGTACTTGTCATTATTTGGTGGTGAAGTTATAATTTCAGATTGTGTTGTACCACTTATGCCACTGAATATGATCATGTTTGCACGTTGTGAGTAGTTCCCGTATGTTCCTGAGGGCATAGGATGAATTGGCAATGATTTATATATGACATGTGTTGGTATTTTGTCAAGAGTTTATCTTTTATGTGATTCTATGATGGTGTTGTGCGAACGTCGACTGCACAACACTTCACCTTTATGGGCTCATAGGAGAACACCGTAGTGTAATGAATTGATGGAGACTTGGGAGGACACGTAAACCTGAGACTGAGTCATGAAGTTATATTATGAGGGAATTAGTATCGGGGACCTTAGAGTTTAATGCTATGGTGGGACTTTATGTCTTAATAATTCTTGTGCAGTCATTTACTTGGCCACATGATCCATCATAAGGGGTTGTAGTTTATTTATTTAGCTATACCTAATTATGGCTCCGTCCGAAGAAGATTAAAACTTGACAAGATATTCAACGTGTTGTTTAATAAATCTTTATGCCTAGCATCATCCATGCCGCCCTTGGGAATGTTTGCCACATATAAGTTACACATCACTTGAGCTTGTCCTCTTGCCACATAAGAGGATTGGGCTTTCTCTCTTTGAGAGCTTTCACTTGCTACTATCTGTTATCTGCTTTGCAACTATACAACCAAAAATACCAAAAACATTTGCATCTTTTATTGTTTTATTTATCAATCTTGCTAACCAATACCTTCAGCTCCTCGTGGGTTCGACAACCTTTTCTAATTGAAAGGTACTACAATTGATCTCCTGCACTTGGGAGTCATCAGCGGGACACTCTCCAAATGTTGCTTTGAAGTCCACGGCCATCACTAGTGAAGAAGAGTATGAACATGGAGTTGAAGAGGAGGATTCGGAGGACGTCAAGCAAGAATATTATGAGCACATGGCCCTTGCTTCAAGAGCCTTTTGAGGCAACCGTTCCAAGAGATCTTCGTCAAGACCTTTTGCTAAGAAGAACTTCGTTGCAAGACCAAGAGGAGACCGTCCAAAGACTTGCTATAATTGTAGTAATCTCAATCACTACATTGCCGATTGTCCTTGGGAGAATCGAGAGGACCACAATGGCAAGCTTGTGAGAAAAGACAAGTCCAAGGGCAACGGCAACAAGAACTACGTGAAGAAGAGGGTAGTCAATGCCTTGTGTGTTCAAGATAGAAAAGTTTTGGAAGAATACATGTCCGGTGATGAAGATGAAGATGAAGTTGGAGCTACCGCTCGCATTGCCATAGCTACACCTTCCTCTACACCGTCATCCCTATTTGAATCCCCCAATGAGAATGAGTCCATTCCCTACACATGTCTCATGGCAAAAGCCACCTCGGTAACTCCTTCTACCAAACCTATTACCTCTACATCTCCTTCCTTATTGGATTGTGTAGAGAATGTTGTGAAGGAGCCTCAAAGTCCAAATGAGGTGGACTTATGGCTAGCTAATCTTAAGGGAGAAGATAAAGTGAATGTTGATGCTCTTTTGGAGCAACTTGAGGAAACTAACTCTCTTGTAGATCAAAAGGAGGAGATCATTTCGGGCATGGCAAACCGTGAGGTTGACTATGCTAATGAGATAGCGGATTTCTCTATTGCTCTTGAAAAAGAGCAAACTCGTAGAAGGTCTCTTGAGGAGGCCCTATCTAATTCCGAGGAATCCTATGCTATTGACATGTCTAGAGTTAAAAAGGATCATGAACATGCTCTTGCTACTTCTAAAGTCTATAAGAATGAGAAGCTTGAGCTAGGCATTGAACATGCTAGACTTGAGAAGGAAAACAAGAGACTTGATGAGGAACTCAAAACCCTCAAAGAGTCTTTTGCCAAACTTGAGAAGTCTCATGATCAATTCCTAGGTCAACAAGTGAAAGAAGTTATTGCATCCACATCAAATGAAATTGTTGCTAAATCTATTATGTGTTGTGAGCATGCTAATCTTGCTGAAGAGAATGCTAGGTTGAAATCTCAACTTGAGAAGGGCATTTTGGCTTGTGCCCAAGGAGAAAAGAATCTCAATGACCTTTTGAGTAACCAAAAGGATCAAATTGGGAAAGAAGGACTTGGTTTCTCTACCAAGTCAAAGAAGAAGAACAACAACAAGAAGAAGAAGCCTTCTCCCTCTTCAAAAGCTATTATCTTTGTGAAGGAGGGGGAGTTGGCTAAAGAGAAGGAGACCAACACCGTTGTGGGTAGTGAGGTCACAAGGGACCTTCCTACCCATAATGACTTTGCCGGCAAATATAACCCATCTTATGTTCTTATGAAATCTAAGATGGTCATGTTTATGCTAAATATGTTGGCACTTCTTATGGTGATGATTATCATTGGACTATTTGGGTTCCAAAGACCCTTGTGACTAACAAGAAAGGACCCATCGAAAAATGGGTACCTAAATCGAAGTCTTGATTCCTTGTAGGGTGTGGCGTCCGGTGCGGGTCGATGGACGGTGGATAGTGGCGCATCCCAACACATGACCGGACGCATTGACTTGGTGGATGATATTGAACCTCCTCTACCTCAATATTCACGAGTCAAAATTGGTGACAACCGCGAGCTTAAGGTATTGGGACGAGGCAAGGTCGTTGTTGCTAGAGAGTCTCTATCAAGAATGTACTTGTCGTTGAGTCCCTTGGCTACAACTTACTCTCCGTCTATCAACTTACTAAAAGTGGTTATGGGTGTTATTTTGATGACGAGAGTGTGATCATCACCGTGAAGGGATCTCTTAAAGTAGTCTTTGTTGGACATGTCGAGTACGGCATGTATGTGCTTGATTTCTCGAAAGAGAGCATGTCGGCCGCGACTTGTCTAATGGCTAAAGTTGATGTGGGTTGGCTTTGGCATCGCCGACTAGCCCACACCAATATGAGAACACTCCATGATCTTCAAAGTGGTGATCACATTCTTGGACTAACCGATATTAAGTTTTCCAAAGATCGTGTGTGTAGATCATGCGTTCTAGGAAAGCAACATGGAGAAGCCCATCCATCAAAGACGAAGATTACCACCGACAAGATTCTTGAGCTCATTCATTTGGACCTATTTGGTCCATTATCTTATGATAGTCTTGGTGGGAAGAAGTATTGCTTGGTGATTGTTGATGACTATTCAAGATACACATGGGTCTATTTCTTCAAGAAGAAGAGTGAGACTCAACAAAGAGTCATTGACTTCATCAACATGGCTCAACGTCAATATCAAGAGAAGATCATGACAATTCGAAGTGATAATGGGTCCGAATTCAAGAACTACACCGTGGAGGGGTTTCTTAGTGAAGAGGGTATTGCTCATCAATATTCCACTCCATACACCCCTCAACAAAATGGTGTTGCGGAGAGGAAGAACCGGACTCTTATGGATGCGGCTAGGACCATGATTGCGGAGTATGCTTCTCCGTTCAACTTTTGGGCCGAAGCCATCTCCACCGCTTGTCATGCAACAAATCGGTTATATCTCCGCAAGCTATTGAACAAGACCCCATATGAGATTCTTCTTGGGAAGAAACCGGATCTTTCTTATTTTCGTGTCTTTGGATGCAAGTGCTTCATTCGCAAGAAAGGTAACCGGTTATCTAAGTTTGAGACTAGATCTATAGAGGGCATCTTTGTTGGTTACTCCACAAACTCTCACGGCTATAGAGTCTACAACAAGACCACCGGTCAAGTTGAAGAATCTAGTGACGTGAAGTTTGATGAGGATAATGGCTCCCAAGTGGGGCAAGTTGATCCTAATGTTGTAGGTGATGTACCTATGGAGCTCGCTCTAAGAAGGATGGCAATTGGGGACATTCGTCCCATTGAAGAGGATCCTCCTCAAGTTCAAGATCCTCCTCGAGCTCCTCCTCAAGTCATACCATCACCAACTCAAGATCCTCCCCGTAACCAAGAACAAACTCCGAGCCCTCAAACAAGTGAGCAAGGTCAAGAACAAGATCAACCTAGTGGTTCCTCTCCACAACTTGATGTTCAAGACCAAGCTCTAGATGGTGCACACGACAATGATCAAGAACAAGATCAAGGTGGTCCACATCAAGATCAAGCTCAAGATCAAAACAATGCACATGACTCCGATGATGAAGGAAATGATCAAGTCATCTCTCAAGAAACTTCGGAGGAGACCAAGAAGAGAAGAGAATTGCGAAGAGAGCAAAAATTAACTCGCTTAGAGCATACATTGGACAAAGTTCTTGGAGGTGTCCAAAGCAAGGTCGTCACAAGAAAACAATTGGCAAGCTTTAGCACCAACCATGCTTTTGTGTCCTTCATCGAGCCCAAGAAGGTGTATGAAGCTCTTGAAGATCATGATTGGATTGATGCCATGCATGAAGAACTCAATAACTTCAAGCGCAACAAGGTGTGGAAGTTGGTGCCAAGGCCAAATGGGTGCAAGAACGTCATCGGCACCAATGGGTCTTCAAGAACAAGCAAGATTCGAACGGCATTGTCATTCGAAACAAGGCAAGATTGGTGGCACAAGGCTACTCTCAAGTCGAAGGTGTTGACTTCGGTGAAACCTATGCCCCCGTTGCTCGTCTTGAATCTATTCGCATCTTGCTTGCATATGCATCTCATCATAACTTTAAATTGCAACAAATGGATGTTAAAAGTGCTTTCCTTAATGGTCCTATTAATGAGTTGGTATATGTTAAGCAACCTCCCGGGTTTGAGGATCCCAACCATCCGGACCATGTTTACAAGCTCGACAAGGCACTCTATGGCCTTAAACAAGCCCCACGTGCGTGGTATGAGCACCTTCGAGAGTTTCTTGTAGACCGTGGATTCCAAGTTGGTGTTATTGACCCCACCCTCTTTACCAAGAAGGTGGGTGGCAATCTTTTCATATGCCAACTCTATGTAGATGACATCATTTTTGGTTCTACTAACAATGCTTTCAATGATGAGTTTGCAAAGCTAATGACAAGCAAATTTGAGATGTCCATGATGGGGGAGTTGAAGTACTTCCTAGGATTTGAAGTGAAGCAATATAGGGAAGGTACCTTCATCAATCAAGCCAAATATACCCAAGACATGCTCAAGAGGTTCACGATGACGGAGCTCAAACCTTACAAGACACCCATGTCCACCTCCGTCGACCTCCACACCGACACCGAGGGTAACGATGTCGATCAAAAACTCTATCGCTCTATGATTGGTTCTTTGCTTTATCTTTGTGCATCTAGACCGGATATTATGTTTAGTGTGGGTAAGTGTGCAAGGTATCAAGCGGCTCCCAAAGAGAGCCACTTAGTGGCGGTTAAGCGCATCTTTCGATATTTGCTTCATACCCCAAACTTTGGTCTTTGGTATCCCAAGGGTTCAAGCTTTCATCTCATGGGTACTCGGATGCGGATTATGCCGGAGAGAAGAAGGATAGGAAGTCTACATCCGGGAGTTGTCAATTTCTTGGCCGCTCCTTGGTGTGTTGGTCTTCCAAGAAGCAAAATTGTGTTGCTCTCTCCACCACCGAAGCCGAGTACATCTCCGCCGCAAGTTGTTGTGCTCAACTCTTATGGATGGTGCAAACTATGAAGGATTATGGTATTATCTTCTCCAAGGTGCCCCTCTTGTGCGATAATGAAGTGCTATCAAGATCGCCCACAACCCCGTGCAACATGCCAAGACGAAGCATATTGAAGTTCGTCATCATTTCATCCGGGAGCATGTGGAGAGGGGCAACATTGACCTTTCTTTTGTAGGAACCAAGGATCAACTTGCGGATATATTCACAAGGCCCTTGATGAACCAAGATTTCGAGAGTTGAGGAATGAACTAAATGTCATTGATGCGAGCAACTTTGCTTGACCGCCTTGCACAAGTACCCATAGTAGACATCGTAACTAGTTTAGATGCATGCATGGACATAGGGGGAGTGTAGCTCAACTCATGAGTCAACACTACTTCTATTATGCGCACATAGACAATTCGTGCTTCATTTGGTCACTCCGGTGACAAATTGTGCTTAAACGATGAGTATTGGCCTTGAACCCAAGATATATCTTCGCGGTTTTGGGTTGATAATTGCTCATACATGGTGGCCTAGGCCACCGCCCTCCTCCTTATGAGGAGTTGGTTTTATTTGGATCTTATTTGGTGTTTTAGACTCTTTTTGGGGAGAGAACTCAAGCTTGGGTCTTCAAGTTTGGTTTTTGCAAACTTGAGTTTCTTCTCCTTCCTCAGCTACTTGTCTATCCCAAGCCAACACTCTTTCTTAAAACAGCCCTCTCTCTCTAAAAATGCCTTTTTCATGCTCTTGGTGTTTGGATGGTCGGAAACGGCGGTCAAATCGGCTTAGGGGCTCATTTTTGAGCCCTAGCTGCTTTTTCCCCAGGCGCCGGTACTACCGGTACCCTGGCGGTACTACCGCTGCACCCTGTGCAGCGCGGTATCCCACGGGTCCGTGTAAATACCAGGAGCGGTACTACCGCTGGATCGGCGGTAGTACCGCTCGCGGGATTTGGCCAGGATAAGGCACGGGGCCAACTCGATGTGGAGGTTATCTCCCCACTCGTTTTTCCTCCCCGTGCTCTTCCTCTCCAAGATCCCGCCGCCGCCGGCCACTCCTCCGCCGGGAAGGAGCCCTCCCAGGCCCGGAGCTTCCTCCTCCACGCTTGGGACGCCTCCTGCACCTCTCCTCCTCCTCGATCCTCCGCCATGAGTTCCGGTATGCCCTATCCCTCTCTCTCATCTAGTTGATGGATAGAGATGAAATTAGTGGTGTTACTCTTGGATTCGTGGTAGATTGAGTAGGTAGATGTGTGTATTTGTGATCTAGAACCTTGTCTATCTTTTGTTGCGAAATTTGTGGCTAGATTGAAAGTTCCTCTTCCTAGATTTAGAGGAGTAACCCTAGATAATGTTAGTGCTTTTTAAGCCTCATATTACCTCTTGTTACATCTCCAACACTAGTTTTGGCACTCTCCCTCTAGTTTTAATTTCATACAATTTTGTAGACATGTGCTCTTTTTCTCCAAAATAATGAAATGGTGCATTCTTACCTATGTGCTTGCCCCTCCCATGCTATTCACAGGTAGTGCGTCTCGTGGTCGCACCAAGACTGTCGGGCGCAAGAAACCAAGGACCGATGATGCTGATGAGGTCCAAGATGAGATTGATGGGGTTCCCGTGACTCGCCGGAGGTTTCCACCTCCGGAGAAGACCCTGCCCAAGAGGACCAAGACTGCTAGTCAGATGTCGGACAAGGATTTTGCGGTCAAGCGGGCTGTCAATTGCTATGTGATTGAGAGGATGGATCAAATTCCCTCCATTCGGGGCAACAATCCTTTCTTTCACAACAAGTTCCAAGAACAATGCTACAATGAGATCTTGTTGAAGAAGCCGGTGGAGAACCATGTGGAGCAACACTTCATCAATATGGATCACATGAGGGACAAGATTGATTACTTTGGAGAAGCCCTTGATATTTGCGAAGAGTTTGGGCTTTTACCCATGATGGAGTTGGAACAAGATTTTGATGAGAAGCTTGTGGCTCAGTTTCTAGCCACCGTTCACTTTGGCAATGAGACGGAGCGCACCATCACATGGATGACAAAGGAGAAGAAGTTTGAAGAGACGTGGTCTGCAATTGCTCAGATGCTTGGTTATGAGGAGTTTGGTTCCGTCCTCTACGAGGACTTTGATGATACTCACTTCCGTGTACATCATACGGGGGTGCAGGCTGCAGAAGTTGAGAAGCTTTTGCCTCTATATGACCCGGAGAGCGCTGAGAAGTGGAAGGTTGGCAAGTCAAAGGGACTCTTTCCCACTTGGGACATCATGCACAGGATTTATCGCGAGACCATCAACCCAAAGGTGGGCAACATTGATGAAATTCATGGGTATCTCAAGAATCTAATGCTCCTCACAAGGGAGATGCAAGGAAAAGGGAAGAAGTTGGATGTCATGGATTTCATTTGGCATGAACTTTGGGAGGTCATTATCAAGAAGAAGAACATCGCTTTTGCTCCTCTCATCATGCGTATCATCATTTGGAAGTGGGTTGAGGAGAACGATGTTGCGGAGCTTGGGGATGCGGAGGATTGGATCCCCACAAGAGTAAGCGGCTCCTTGTTAAGCCCCATCCGAAGAAGAAGAAGAGCAAAGAAGTTGTGGATGAAGCCGGTCCCTCTCACACTAAGAAGGAAGGGCCTTTCCTTTGGATGGCTACTTCTATGAAGAAGCTCTTCAAGCTGACCAAGAAAGTTGAGAGGAACCAATATGATGTCTATGAGAGCACGATGAAGGCTCGCCAAGCTGAAATTGCTCACCGTCGTGCTCAAGGAGAACAAGTGCAGTCCGGCTCGGAGAAGAACATCACTCCATGGGAGGAGTGGCAAGCTCAGGACAGTGCAGGGCAGGTGATCACTTGGGCAGATTATGAAGAAGATGAAGTCACCTCTCAGCAGCCTCCGTTCGGTTTCGAGTGACCCATGGGGCGTTAGCATCGGTCTGTCCCTTTTTGGTGTCTCGATGCCAAAGGGGGAGAGATATCTAGTAGCTCGTACGGGGTTTCGCAAGGGTTGTGTGTCACAAGCTTGTTTATTCGTATTGTTTCTCTTATGCTTGTGAACACTTTTTTTTTTAGTTGTGGATCTCTCCATGTGGTGTAAGACATGTGAACCTTAATTGCTTAGCTTATGTTTGTCTTTGTTCATGTCTTATTCTTTGTTGCAAGCTCTTTATCTATTATTATTATTTGCAAAGTTTGCAAAAGCTAGGGGGAGCATTGATCCTAGGTAATGCATGTGTCTAGGGGGAGCTCCGTCTAGTTTTTACAAAATTTTTGCCTTGCGATAATTGTGTTGTCATCTAACGCCAAAAAGGGGGAGATTGAAAGTGCATCTTCCCTAGATGATGTTTTGGTGTTAGTGATAACACAATTATGTATCTAACGATGTATTTTGAGCTTCCAGGGATTATCGTTATAAGCGTCATCGAATAGAGCTTGCAAATTGGTCTTAGCAGTTTTCTGCTCCAGGCAGCGGTAGTACCGCCAGGAGGGGCGGTAGTACCGCTGCGCAGTTCTTCCTCGCAAGCGCAGCCAGCTACCGCTGGAGGTACCGCCGATTTTCAGCTTCTGTTTCCATCAGCGGTAGCTCCAGCGGTACTGCAGCGGTAGTACCGCCATCCCCAGCGGTGGTACCGCTGGGCAGCGGCAGTACCGCCCGAGGTACCGCCGTTTTGCTCCTTCTGTTTCATCGGGCGGTAGCTGCAGCGGTACCGCGGCGGCAGTACCGCTGCCTCCAGCGGTAGTACCGCTTTGAAGACAACGCGCGCTCCAGCAAATCGAGCCGTTTGAATTGAAGACGAAGAAGGGCAGCGGTACTACCGCTGCCCCCAGCGGTAGTACCGCCGCGGGAATTTTGGCTGTGCAACGGCCACTTTTGGAGGAGCTATTTAAAGGGGTCTTCTTCCCCACTTGAAGACTAAGTTTTCCTACGCTCTCTCTCCTCCATTGTTGAAAGCTTCAACCTTCTAAGATCTCCCACTCCAACCACCCAAACCTCTTGATACTTTGTGGAGTGAAGGAGGAGGTCTAGATCTACATCTCCACCGAAGGAATTTCAAATCCCCCCACACTATTCGTGTGGAACTTGCATCTTGGGTTGCTTGTAACTCGAGGTGCCTTTGTGAGTCTCGGAGGAAGTCCGAGGCATTGTTGGGAGGCTCCAACTCATTGTGGAGTTCCCCGACCTTTGTGTACCGGCTTGGTCAACGCCATCAAGGTGACCTCATAGTGGAAGAGCCAAACCCCCACGGGTAAAGCTCACGGAGAATAGAGTGAGCACATCCGTGCTATTGGAGCGCCTAGGTGGCTCCACACTCCTCCAACGTAGACGTACTTCCCTTGGGAAGGAACTACGGGAAACATCTCCGTGTCTCCACTTTGCGGTTATTTCTATCCTTGTTGCTTCCGCTACGTTATTTACCTTGCTTGTATTACATAGGTTGCTATCACCTAGTGCACATCTAGTCAACCTTGTTATACTTTGATCAAGCCCTAATTAATCGAAAAAGAATTAAAATTTGGTAGTCGCCTAATCACCCCCCTCTAGTCGACATATCGATCTTTCAGCCGGCCAGCCATAAAAGCCGGGACAAAAAGCTTTATATGTATAGGACAAAAGTCCAAACTAGAAAAAAAGCTATTTAAAAAAGCCCAAAACCACGCAAAAAACGGCCCAACAAAAAAAGAAAAAATCCCATAAAAATGGGACAATACAAAGTCCATAAAAAAAATCAAAAGGCCAACAAACAAACGCAGCCCAACCCAAATCCCGGAAAGGAATTGATCATTTTTTGCTGAAAAGGACAAATCCCAATATAAAAGGGCCAATATAAAGCCCATCAAAGAAATATCAAAAGGCCAGAACAGAAGACACAGCCCAAGCGAATCTCAGCAGGGAATCGATCGATCGATTGAACCGTGCATACCCATTGACCGAGCGCTAACAACAATCTCGGCTAACCGAGAGTTAGCAAAAGCGTTTAGTAAAACATCAAATAGAGACGTTTGAGATTCGCTAACTTTTTAGCCTCCGACTTATAGTAACATTGATACATGTCATTGACTCAACGCGACCTTAATTTGTGTGTGGGAAAGTCCACCAATCCACGTCCAAATAGAGAGCAAAATTATGTAACTTTTTATAGTATTACTCCCTCCGTTCACAAAAGGATGTCTCAATCATTCTCAAATTTGCATGTATGTAGACATGATTTAGTGTGTATATACGTACATATTTGAGATAGGTTGAGACATCCAACGGAGGGAGTATTAATCAAAACAATACCCAGACAAATGAGGTCTACATATCCATCTCTCTCGTTTGTTCTAGGAAATTAATATTGCCCTTTCAAGAAATATGTCACTTGTTTTTCTCAGAGCTGTCACACTCTTTCTTATGTAGGCTGGAAATGGAGAGACACGTGAGGGCCCAAACTTTAACAGGCCCAGCGACGCACGCGCCCTCCCTGACCGTCCACGTGGCACCCGGCCCGGCCCGAGCCCACAGCCTCGTCGTCCTCGTGCCTCTCCCTCGTTGCTTCCACTCCACTGCCGTCCTGGAAGCGGCCAAGAAAAATCGCGCCTTTCTGTTCCGTTCCGTTCCGGCTCCGGCGTCCGTCACGCGCCTCCTCCTCCGGCCGCTATAAAGCGCGCCGGGCCTCGGGCCCCGCGGAAAATGGGACTCTCCTCCGCCGCCACCACCGACAGCTCCGCCGCCCTCCGCCGCGACGTCGACGATGCTGCCGTGCCTCACCTCCTCGCCCTCGCCTTCGCCGCGCCCCTCTCCCGCCGCTGACCGGCCGGGCCCCCGGATCTCGGTGAGCCCAGATTTTCTCTGTTCCTGTTGTTTGCCTTCTCCGTAGTGGCTCTGGTGAGGTTCTGATGCGGTGGCTCGCGCCCGTGCAGGGTGTCGCTGGCGGCGGCGGCAATGTGCGGCTGAGTAGCGGCGTCGTGGTGCCGTCTGCCCCGTCCTCGCTCCGCTGGTCGTGGCCACGCAAGGTACACGCGCCTTCTCCACTTACCCAGCCAGATTCGCGAATACGACGCCGTGTCTGTCATCGCTCGCACAAACAGAATCTGGTGGTGGTTATGTCGAAATATAGAACTAATAATCTGAGGCTGGATTTCGTTGTGGGTCTGGCTGGATTACGTGGTAACCCGATTCATGAAGTAGATGTATTTTCTCTGCTGCAGTATTTGAACCGTATCACTTTCTATACAACCCAAATGTGTGTGATCTGCGATTTATGTAGCAGCAGATTTTTAACATTGTGACAGAAATAGTTAATTAATACTCCCTCCGTTTCTAAATATAAGATGTTTAACTTTTCCTAAATCACATGTATCTAGACACGTTTTACTTTGTTGATTCAGTCATTTCAGTCCGTATGTAGTCCACATTGAAATTTCTAAAACATCTTATAATTTGGAACGGAGGGAGTATAAAATAGCACACGGTCATGTGGTTCTTCAATCTGTACTTCTTGTTCAGTTCTAATATGCTGCTCGCTCTGACTGTCATTCATATATATGCAAGGCCAAGAGCAAGTTTTCTGTCCCTGTAACCACGCAAGACAACGTAACTATGGAAACAGCTGAAGTCGGTCACGACCACCTTCCCATATACGATCTGGACCCGATGCTGGCCGAATTCAAGGACCACTTCGATTACAGGATGAAAAGATACCTTGACCAGAAACAGTTGATCGAGGAACATGAGGGAAGCCTTGAAGAGTTCTCTAAAGGTTAGCTCTTGTTCATGCGTTCGCGAGTTTTCGTGGCATCTGCAGCGCAAAAAGGTCTTGTTCATATGAATATAATCATAATCTAACTCTCTGTTTCTGGCCTTCCACCACGTGCTGTAGGCTATTTGAAGTTTGGGATCAATACCGAAGGTGATGCATCTGTGTACCGCGAATGGGCCCCTGCTGCAATGTACGTTCTGATGTTGTCACACAACTACTTGTTAATGGTCTTGGGTTAACATACGAAATGCTGATGAAACTGTCTAAGAATTGTTTACCAGCAGTTTTATTTCCCGTGATATGGTTTATGTTGTATTGTAATAGGCAGTACTAAATAATACTAGATAACTGTTTCAAGTTTTCAGTTACGACATGTCCTGGGCTGTTAAGGTAAGCGTCACACCTGTAGTAGACCATGATGCACTGCAGAGAGGAAATATGTTTTTCCTTTTCCGACTGTTTGTAGTCGAATCGTGCTCATTTCATTTATGGAAATACTTTCCACTATTAGATCCATGTATTTACTCGCAAGTCTTCACTTTTTGGGTGTAGGGAAGCACAACTTGTTGGTGACTTCAACAACTGGGATGGTTCTAAGCACAAGATGACGAAGGATAGTTTTGGCGTTTGGTCTATCAACATATCCCATGTCAACGGGAAACCTGCCATCCCTCACAATTCCAAGGTTAAGTTTCGATTTAGGCGTGGAGATGGAGTATGGGTTGATCGGATTCCTGCATGGATTCGTTATGCAACAGTTGATGCGTCTAAATTCGGAGCTCCTTACGATGGTGTTCACTGGGATCCGCCAACTAGTGAAAAGTATACTCTTAGTGGCTTGAACTATTGTAACCATGAGCAAGAAATCTGAGCGAGCAAGGTGATACTTTCTACTGTTTGTTTTGCAGGTATGTGCTTAAGCATCCTCGGCCTCAAAAGCCTGACGCTCCACGTATCTACGAGGCTCATATCGGGATGAGTGGTGAAAAGCCTGAAGTAAGCACATACAGAGAATTTGCAGACAATGTGTTACCACGCATAAGGGCAAATAACTACAACACAGTTCAGCTGATGGCAATCATGGAACATTCCTACTATGCTTCTTTTGGTTATCATGTGACGAATTTCTTTGCAGTTAGCAGCAGATCAGGCACGCCAGAGGACCTCAAAATATCTTGTTGACAAGGCACATAGTTTAGGACTGCGTGTTCTGATGGATGTTGTCCATAGCCATGCGAGCAATAACGTGACAGATGGTCTAAATGGCTATGATGTTGGACAGAACACACAGGAGTCCTATTTTCACACAGGAGACAGGGGCTACCATAAACTGTGGGATAGCCGTCTGTTCAACTATGCAAATTGGGAGGTCTTAAGATTTCTTCTTTCTAATTTGAGATATTGGATGGACGAATTCATGTTTGATGGCTTCCGATTTGACGGGGTTACATCCATGCTATACAGTCACAATGGTATCAATATGTCATTCACTGGAAATTACAAGGAGTATTTCGGTTTGGACACCAATGTAGATGCAGTTGTTTACATGATGCTCGCGAACCATTTAATGCACAAACTCTTGCCAGAAGCAACTGTTGTTGCAGAAGATGTTTCAGGCATGCCAGTACTTTGTCGGTCAGTTGATGAAGGTGGAGTAGGGTTTGACTATCGCCTGGCTATGGCTATTCCTGATAGATGGATTGACTACTTGAAGAACAAAGATGACCTTGAATGGTCAATGACTGGAATAGCACATACTTTGACTAACAGGAGATATGCCGAAAAGTGCATTGCATATGCTGAGAGCCACGATCAGGTATGTTTCGCTTTGTCGCATGTTTTTTCTGGGTGGGGTACTGCTCTAAGAACATATAGTTTAAAGGTGAGGCACTTCTTTTGCCTGGTAGACAGATTTAAGAAATAAACACTTGGCTTGATGATATGACATACTATAGCATAGGTTATCATAGTTCTGTTCTGACAAATAGTGACCACTAACCAGCTATTACAGAGAATGTAAGCATGTCCAAAGTTCTGCAGTTGTATATCGCTGACTTCATATTCATCTATTGAAACAACAACTGGATAATTAATTTTCACACAAATTTTCAGTCTATTGTTGGCGACAAGACTATGGCATTTCTCTTGATGGACAAGGAAATGTATACTGGCATGTCAGACTTGCAGCCTGCTTCACCTACAATTGATCGTGGCATTGCACTTCAAAAGGTTAAATTCTTTTGAAGTATTCCTGAATTTGATGGTTCTAGTTCTAGACAAGTATTGTGATCTTCATAGATTTACCTAAAATTCTGGTTAGCCCTTGAAGATAATGTTTTCCCGTCCCTTTCGGTACATTTGGCTTATTGTGTCACAAATGTTTCAGATGATTCACTTCATCACCATGGCCCTTGGCGGTGATGGCTACTTAAATTTTATGGGCAATGAGGTAATATCTTGTGATCTGTAAAAGCTTGTTTCCGATTAGTTTATCTCATGATTTCTTTACAAAACTTATTCCTGTGTGGAGATTGGGTAGTATGGAAAAAGTTTAAACCTCTGTTTTCTAAGATGGCCAAGTACGCACCAGCTATTTCCATGTTATCACTATCATTTAGTAAGTCATTGTAGTTCTTGACCATGGCTGTCTTCTATTTATTGCCTAATCTTCTTGTCTAATTTATATGAATGCCAACATCACACTGATGAATAATCCCTCTTTGAAATATTTTAATTATACCAATATTTCTCCATAAATGATGCAAACATGATAACGGTATTCTCAAGTCTTCCTTATCCTATTCATGTTTTACATCTTAAGACAAACTTCTCGAACAAAATAAGCAGTATATAGCAAATTGCTGCTACCACCCAACGTCTATATCTCTTTTCTAACTCGTAGTGACGGTGCAATTTCTTTTTAGTTTGGCCACCCAGAATGGATTGACTTTCCAAGAGAGGGCAACGATTGGAGCTATGATAAATGCAGACGCCAGTGGAGCCTTGTCGACACTGATCACCTACGATACAAGGTTATGCCTATGTATATATTTTACAGTTTCTGGTCTGTTTGCTGTCTTGGGATCTAGATCTTCCTTTATCTGGTTGTAGCTATTTACACTGGGTTCCAACTTACTTCTGTGTTGGGCTAGATTGTCCCTTCTAACGCTTCATATTAAGCGTTTCAACTAATCTAAATTGCTGATTTACTACTAGTTTATTGGTACAATGATCAAATCTTACCTGTGGCAACTTACAATGTTTATCGATTCTTACACATGCTGATGTACAGTACATACATTATCCATATATAAATTGTCATTACATTTTCGCAAATTTTCTTTTAATGCTGTGTTCTTTTGTTGACAGGAAGTTATTTTTCTCTATATGATAAATAATATACCTTTTCACGAAATTTTTCATATTTTATCCAGCTTTTATGCATTCAAGCACTTTTTATTTCTCACCTAACGTATAAATTTGAACAGTACATGAACGCATTTGATCAAGCAATGAATGCGCTCGACGAGAAATTTTCCTTCCTATCATCATCAAAGCAGATTGTCAGCGACATGAATGAGGAGGAAAAGGTAATAAACTATACAATCATTAGTGTGGGTACTTGCTGCATCATTTTTTTCACACCTAACTCATAAGAGTAGCAACTCTGACTTGATTGTGCTTTTTACGTGACCGTATAAGATAAAATTCTTATCCGTGTGATATGAACCATTTTTGTCTCAAAATGGCCTGTGCACCTATTCTAACTTCCTTTCCAGGTTATTGTATTTGAACGTGGAGATTTGGTTTTTGTCTTCAACTTTCATCCAAATAAAACTTACGACGGGTAACTGATTTATTTCAAGATGTTCCTTTCGATATTTTTTCAGCTTAATGTCTAATGTGCTCAATCTCATCTCCACTTGCAAATTAAACATGCAGTTACAAAGTTGGCTGCGACTTGCCTGGGAAGTATAGAGCAGCTCTGGACTCAGATGCTCTGATGTTTGGTGGACATGGAAGAGTAAGCAATGTCAATAATCTTCAAGATCTGTTTCGCAATCCATTTCTCCTAAAACTGGGGCCATCAATGTTGTATCAGACAATCTTATTTTCGGTGTTGATCTGTGTTGCATCGCAGGTTGGCCATGACGTCGACCACTTCACATCACCTGAAGGAGTACCAGGAGTACCCGAGACAAACTTCAACAACCGCCCTAACTCGTTCAGGATCCTCTCTCCACCCCGTACTTGTGTGGTAATTGCTTAGACTACAAGGATTCAGTGATAATAATAACTAATTAACAGCAACAAAACCACAGTAGATCTCACAAACTTGTCTCGTGTCAGGCCTACTATCGCGTCGATGAAAAAGCTGAAAGGCGTAAGACTGAAGGGGCTGCTTCTTGGGGGGAGAACATGTCTCTGGGGTACATCAATGTTGAAGCTACACAGGTCAAAGAGGCAACGGATGGGAAGGCAACTTCTGGTCCCAAAAAGGCTTCAGCCGAGGATGATGACTCTGGCGAGAAGGAAATGAACTTCGTCTATCGGTCGTATGACGACGACAGGAAATAAATACTGCTCGATCAGGACCGGCTACTGGCGCCCTTGTAGTTCCTCTGCTATCACTAGTACTCGCAAAAGTATCGCGCTGTGCAAACTCGAGGTTCTGCCCTCTGGCCTCGACCTGGCCGAGGTTATCTACTGTAGGAACTGCATGTATAGCTCCTCAGACCTGAGATCCTGGCTTCGACTCGGCCGAGGTCACCTACTATAGGAACTGCATGTATAGCTCTCTAGAAAAATAAATAAGCTGTGGTGCTGTAGGCCTGAGACCCGGGCCGCGGAGTCTGGCCATATGTGCTCAATATGCGCGAGCCAGAGTCTTCCTGTCATAGAAAAGGTTTCATGCTTTTAGTCCATAATAAAAAAAAGTTCAGTTTTTGCTATTTATTTTTGTCTCCATGAATAATAGGCAGTGTACATATTGCTATAACCCTGCATTGGAGTTTGTATCTTGTGATAACAACTGCAGAGCTGAGGAAGCTTCGCTCCCTGTTTCCTTTCTCCGGACCAGGTGTCATGTTGGCACACACAGGTAAGCCGTCTTATCATGTCCCAAATCTTCTCCGGTTGAAACAACATCTATCGTCGTCGCTAACGGCCTCCCTCTTTTCAGGTCTTGTTCATCCACAACAAGGCAGCAACCATCGTCATCATCATCAGCACCATTCAGCAGCATCAATGGCCACAGCAAAGCGCATGACGGCGACGGGGAGCGGGGAGACTTGGACCGTTTCAAAGTAGGCAGCTGGCATGCCATGGCCATCTTCTTGTTTTCTGTTTGTGGTGACAGGTGAGTTGGCTGCATTGTATTTTGTTTTTCTTCGTGAGCAGAAGTGGTGGTGCTGTGCCACCATGGACTTGACCTCTGGTGAGATATCAACAGCGACCTGAGCAGAATGTTGGAAGAATTGGTCTAGATTCTAGGTGATGTAGATGTGCAGGGTCTTCCATTCTTGTTTTTCTTTCTAGCAGCAGCAGACAAGTCGGTCTATATGGCTTGTGACACTCAAACACACACTACTACTACATAAACTATTATTTTACAGCATAACACAAAATAAAAGTATATTTGTGCCTCCATATGATGCTTGTAAAAGAACATGAGAAATGTCTGTTTTTTCAGAATTGAGTGACTGCATGAACGTATTTGTGTCTATCACAAGCATATAATAAATAAACTATCAATTTCTCTGCGTTTACCAATCCACCTTTTGTAGGAGAATTCGAGCTGTTTCCCCGGAGGGTTCCAATGTCGAAGGGAACTGCTTTGCCTTCTTTCTCCAGCGTCAACATGTGCCAACTAATTTGGCCAGAGTAGCCGAATGCAATGTACCAAAAAAAATTAAACCTATTTTTATCAAACATTCTTTCCGGTGCAGGCCCAGGAGCAGCAGCAGCCAAAACTAATCTGCAACGATTTTCCACTCTGAAAACAAATTTTGCCTAATTTTTATTTCTAGAACTTGGAACAATTCAACACGGTTTTCTGCATTCAGAGGGACTATGGATGGCTACTGATCATGGCGGCCTGACCCCCATGGTTCATAGAGTCGTCCTCTTGGAATCTTGTGTGGAAAATCCATAGCAGCAGGCGAATCGGACGATGGTTGCGTGGCTTGTGACACTCAAACACACACTACGTACCTATATTTTATTTTATCTTGTGGCATAACAAGAAAAATAGCATATGTTGACCTGCATATGCTACTGAACACACTAAATCCATATCCACTAGTTGTGAGAATTTCGAGACCTTTCTGTTTATTATCAGAATCGAGTAACTGCATAGATGCCTTGTAATTATCAGTTCACCTTTTATAGGAGAAATTCTGAGACCTCTTTGTTTATCAGAATTGAGTAACTGCAAATGCCTTATTATTGATATTATTATTCGTTAAGCTTTTATAGGAGAATTCGTTTTTTAGCTGTTTCCTTGGACTGTTCCAACGTTGCTTCCTGCCAAGGTACATGAAAAATGTCCAAGCAGCTGCTGTTACTGCTTTACCATCTTGTTGTTTTCGTCTCAAAATGTCAACATGCATGTTCTACACCATTGGCCTCCGAATGCAATGTACCTAAAAAGTGAGACTACTTGATCAAACCATATTTTGTAATTGCGCTAGTCTTGTGCGCAGGCAGGCCCAGCAGCAGCCAAAAGTATCTGCCATGATTTTCCACTGTGTAAGTATATTTCGTCAAAAATAAATGCAAGGATTGGAACAGTTCAACACGGTTTTCCGTGTTCAGCAGGGAGACCGATGGATGTAGGAGAGACTTTTTGGAGATATGTGAAGAAGAGAGCGCCTTACCTCGTGGAGTAGTCATGGTGTCATGTCCTTGGAATCTCATGTGGAAAACCATGGCCTGGCGCCGCTAGTGGACACACACCAACGAATTTGTTGAACATCTTGGTGAAATATTTCCTCCTTCGTTTTCGAGAAAGTGACTTACCCCTTTACCATTTCAAAGCTAAGTCGACGTCCATGTCAGTGGAGCCCTGCGACTGAGGTAATGCTGATCGAGCTCTTCACTAAATCAGTAATCACTACCCTTGTGGATTTTCTGTTTCGAACATAGAAATTTTGCTTGAAAAAAGTAGTAGGAGGAAATAGTTTTCATGAGATTACCAGTCCAGTAATTAATAGCACTTCAACTTCAAGTTCAGGGAAATAAAGTCAATGATTTGTGGTACAGTGTTATGTATATATGTTCCCGTAACTTGCACCCACTTTTTAGTTTTAAAGTTGCATGGCTGCGTAAGAATTGACCCGGGGGGGGGGGGGGGGGGGGGGGGGGGGGGGGGGGGGGGGGGGGGTCAACAATGGCTTCGATTTTGTATACTTTGCAGGCCAGAGAAGATTCTTCCCATCCTCTTGAAAGCCAGGCCAACCAAATCTGATCAGTTGCACTAGTTTATCAGCTAGTACTTCTCTAATCACAAACTGGCTGCATTTTGGCTAGTTATTAACACGGTAAATTCAAGACTAAATTTCCTTGACCGAGATCTTTGTGTACGTTGTGCCACTTTGAAAAGTTTTATGTTTTTGGACAAGCTGGAGCAAAAAGTCTACGTGGCAACGCCACCATGTAATCCCCGCGACAAATATTGGAGGCGTGCGGGCTCCCGAGGTGTTCTCAAAATCGAGTTACCTCTAAACTATGAAACTAAATCTGATTGAGATATCTGAAAACTAAAATCCTGGTTCGGACTGCTGTCAACAATATCACAAATGGCTGATTTAACAGTATATCAGAAAAGTTTGATATTGTTGATTTTAGTATGTGGATTTACTCTGTAGCGGCTGACCAATTATGGCCAAAGCTTAGTGGAGTTTAACAGGGAACCACTACACATAAACACAGCTATCACTACTGTTTTCCTTTCTTCTGAGATAAATATACTAGGAGTAAAAGGCTACCATTGGCTCTTTAAACTTAACAGTGGGCAAATCACTATTGCCCAAATTAGCACTCACTGATCGGATCTCACTCACCCTGGCTAGGCTAGCTATCCAGAAGTTCCAAACCTTACCAGCAGTCAACTAATCAACGCAAATCACCAATTAAGAATTCCAAGTCCACCACAGTCACTAGCTCGCTCGCTCACTCACTATCTGTGTTGGGCCAGTAAAAGTCACGCGAAGACTTGGAATTGATTTTTTTCGGACAGAAAGCGACCACTTTCAAAGTTTTAATTCCCTCCTCGATCAGCACCGGCCTATATATTCATACACAGCTCTCCTCCCAACACCATTCACCCAAGAACCAAGAGCTTGCCACACTGGAATCTACTCGAGCTAGCTAGCTCAATCAGTAATAAGTCTAGCATACATGCAGCTAGCTGATCGATCCATGGAGCGGCGAGGAGGAGCGACGGCGGCGTCGCTGGAGCTGCCGGGGTTCCGATTCCACCGACGGAGGAGGAGCTGCTGGAGTTCTACCTCAAGCAGCAGGTCACCAAGAAGAAGCAGGAGCTCAGGGCGCCGTTCGACATCATCCCCACCGTGCACCTGTACCGGCACGACCCCTGGGACCTGCCAGCGCTGGCCGCCATCGCCAGCGAGCGCGAGTGGTACTTCTTCGTGCCCCGCGACGGCGGCACTGCACGAGGGAAGCTACAGGGTAGCGGCGGAGGGGGCCGACCGAGCCGCACGACGGAGCGCGGGGTTCTGGAAGGGCGACGGGTCGGACCGCGCCGTGCGGTGTGCCGCCGACCCGAAGCGCCTCGTCGGGCTCAAGAAGACGCTCGTGTACTACCAGGGCCGCGCGCCCCGCGGCGCCAAGACCGACTGGGTCATGAACGAGTACCGCCTGCCCGACGGCGACATGGCCGGCTGCAGGGCGAGCATCAGGAGGTGGTGCTGTGCAAGGTTTACCGCAAGGCGGTGTCGCTCAAGGAGCTCGAGCAGCGGGTCGCCATGGAGGAGCTCGCGCGCGCCCGCTCTTCTTCCGCCTCGCCGCCGACGGCCTCCCACTACAGCGCCGGCTCGCCCGACGTCTCGTCGTCGTCGTTGGCGTCGGAGGTCGTGCACGAGGCTGCCGCCACGCACCACCAAGCGGTGAAGAAAGAGGAGAATACGACGGTGTCGGTGGCGAGGCCGGCGTCGATGAGGCTGCCGCAGCTGGACACGCCGAGGGGGAATGCGCAGGTGGGCCTGGGCCCTGGAGGTGGGCTGGAGTGGATGCAGGACCCGTTCCTAACGCAGCTGAGAAGCCCATGGATGGAGAACCTCTGCTTGTCTCCCTACTACGCCAGCGTCCTAAATTTCTAGAGGACCCTCAAAAATATCTTTTTCACTACTATGCTAGTAGTTGATTAATCCATGGAGTGATATCATGATCGACTACAAGGTATATACATATGTAATACATAGAAAGCGGGCACCCGTGCCAGGGCGGAGTTGTCTTGTCTGGTTGGTGCATGAAACTTAATACGTTAAATATGAAGATAGATAATTTTATTATACACATTGTATATAGGACAATGATGATGACAATGGCATCGACAATTCATGATGGTAGTACTGATTATGACCATCTTTGACTCTAAACATGCAATTGATCCGGTACTGGCTAGACCTATCATGCAGGTGTGACGACAAATCACTTTGATTTATTTGTCCAAAACACATGCCAATACAATTTGTCGAAAACACATGCCAATACAGACCAGTCTTCCACAATTGCAAAAGGACCCTAAAAAACCCTCCAAAACTGTCGATGAACTGTGGACACGAAACGACGGCCTTCCACACGGAGCATGGCGAGACGAACCACTTGCAACAACAGGAAGGATATGATGGCGCCACCGTGAATCCCAGAAGAGGCATCCGATGGAGGTTGATAAACCGATGCCACTGTGTTAGTAACTGGAGTTGGCACCCTACGACCTACATGCAATCAAGGGCGGCTTAAATTGATCAGCACCACAATTTCTCAAAAGCTCCCTGGGTCGTTCACCGCCTCTGCCGTCACCAAGGTTAATCAAGAGGAAGAAGACGCACCTTAGCAGCAACTGATCTTGAGTTACCGCCTGAGCAGGCCTTATTTTCGGAGTAGCCAGGAGCTTCCTCTGCGTCGCCTCCGCTCCACCCACAGGAGCACCATACAAAGAAGAAGCAGCACAGTCGGTACCAGATCTGGCAAGAGAGAGCTGACACCTTTCGTCCCAGCATGAAGCCAACCACGAACAAAGCGTCGAAAACCAGCGGGAAGTTGAAACCCTCTACAACTGTATCTACTAATCCAGGGGCTCTGGCGTCGCCTCCTAGCTGTCACCAGCCAACCACGCCGGTGGGCAGAGCATCGGAGCGACCCGGTTCACCGGGGTCGATTCTCAACACTGTAGCTAGGAGAGAGAGGAAGGAAGGGCCAAGAATGAGCAAACAATATTGGTGTTGATTCACTTGCAATTGCAAAATAGAAGTTTCTGCTAAACGTGCACTAGTAAAAAACTGCTTATAGGTGAAAAGTTACCTGTGGCGCACAAGATTTTTGTGTGCCACTGGTATTCTCTCTCCTGTTTAGACAAATCTGTGGAAATTTACCTGTGGCGCACCACCATGCTCGTGCGCCACTGGTAACAAGCATGGTGGTGCGCCACAGGTAAGTTTCCACTATTTGGCAAGCCAGGAGAGAAGTTACCTGTGGCGCACACAAGGTAGCCTGTGCGCCACCGGGAGGTCGCCGCCCCAGCGCGCCGTGACTGCGCGGCCGAGGAGCGCGGCCGGGTTGCGCGCCAGCCAGTCCCTGAGCGACACCTCCTCGTCGTCGGTCGCGAGCGAGGGACGGGGCGGCCGGGTGGGTGCCCATCCAGAGCTCGGCGCAGGGGCAGCCCTGGCCTATCTCCCGGCGAGGCGCGCGGCGAGGATGTCGTCCCCGCGGCTGCCCCACTCGTAGTGCTGCACGGCGCCGCGCAGCCGCAGGACGGACCTTGGCGGAGAGCAGGGCTCGAGATCCGGGGTCGTGCCTCCGCGCCTCCACAGCCGCCCTCCGCGCCGCGTCTGCCCTCCCCGCGGCCTCCGACGGGCAGCGCGGCGTGCCGCCATCCCCTCCATCCACGGCCATCTGCGGCCTCGACGAGCTCGTCGACGGCGACCGCGTCGAGCGAGGGCACGGCGAGCGCGTCCCCGACCATGGCCATGGCGAGCCAGGCCTTCCGACGACAGCCACGGCACGGCGGCGGCGCATCCCCGACCACGGTGGCTGCGGTGGCGGCGTACGATGACGTATACGAATACTTGTATACGTTGTATTTTGTATTTTTTTAAACCTGAAAAATTATAGCTGTGGCGCACATGTTTTGCTAGCTGTGGCGCACACTGTGTGCGCCACAGATAAGTGAGATATCTGTAGCGCACCGAAACCGTGCGCCACAGGTAACAAATTACCACCGGCGCGGCCGTAGTGGCGTACGTACCGTGCGCCACAGATAGCCAAAATCTGTGCGCCACAGGTAGTCTTTTCTGTACTAGTGGTGTAATAAAAAAAATCATCTACTCCCTCCGTTCTAAATTAAATGACTTCACTTTGTTAAAATGTGGATGTATCTATAGTTGTAACATGTCTAGGTACATCCACATGTTGACAACATGTAGAAGTCATTTAAATTGGAACGGAGGAGTAGAAGATTTGGTAGTTATAAACACATTAAGGAAACTCTATATGAACCCAAATATTTTCGCTTAACATGACCAAAATAGGTTGAATCAATAAAAACACCCAAAATAATTAGTTCTTACTTATACGTGCCTTGGTTTGTTAATTTTCTAGGAAATAACTCGTTGTGAAGTTCATTCCCCGCGTATAAAACTAATGAAAAAACAACGGTCATGCGAAATTAACTAGAGGACAGTAGCAATGGGAATGAGTGTGTTTTTTCACTCCTCACACGAATACCGAGTTTCATGCACTAGTGGGCAAATCACTATTGCCCAAATTAGCACTAATTGATCAGATCACACTCACCTAGGCTAGCTTTCCAGAAGTTCCAGACCTGATCAGCAGTCAATTAATCAACGCAAATTACGAATTAAGAATTCCAAGTACCGGCCTAAATATGCAGACATTACCCTGCCATCCTAGAAAGAGGAGAACAGGACGGTGTCAGTGGCAAACTGGCAACGCCGGGGTGCCGAAGCCGGAGACAACGAGGGAGAATGCGCAGGTGGGCCTGGGCCCTGGAGGTAGGCTAGACTGGACGCAGGATCCATTCCTGATGCAGCTGAGAAGACTATGGATGGACAACACCACTTGTGTTACTCACATATGATGCCAAAGCTTTTTTTGAAAAACAATTGATCCTCCTCATCAATATCTATTGAGTAACGACAAGTTTCCTAAATATTTACAAAACATAGGGTAATAAAATGATAACATGGACATGTTGTTTGACACGTTGATAGTGTATCTTGAATTTTGAAATTCTTATGTTAAAATCCCTATTGTTTAAATAAATATTATGTTTCCTTTGATGTTTTAAATGATTTACATGATTTTCAACAAAATCACTTTATTTTGTTATTTAATATTGGAAGGCGGGAAAACCCTACGGTTTTAGGAACCTTTTGGAACTCAAGTAGAGGAGAAAATCCCTCCAGCCTATTTTGTAAAAGACGATGACTTCCAGTCAAAGAAGGACAACCGAAGATAATGCAGCAGAGTAGGGGGGCCTGGCGTGCCTCGACTGGGCGCCATGGTGGGCCCTGCTCCCACGAGCATCCAATTGACTTGATTATTGTGTGTCGTCGATATATATCCCTCTCGTCAGTTTACACAAGATAGAGAGGCCGACACAAGAGGAACACCGAAACATATCGACCCACCAAAGAAGATTGGAGCAGGGACCGTTACCGTAACCTCTCTTGGTTGCATTTTTATCTCTCTGACGACTTATCCCACTGCCTCCATGATGAATAGGGAGTAGTTGACTACCATGATGAATAAGTACTTATCCTCTTCCTCCATGGTAGTTTGATTGTTTGCAATCACTTTGTGGATTATTATGTCTATTCTATTTGCCAAAAAATGTTAGAATTTTAGACCTAGTAAATAGTTGATCTAAATGAATAACTTTAGCAGCTCACACTTTGTGTCAAAGCCGTGACTTAATCTCTCGATGGCCTGTCCCCAAGAAGTAAGTCTAGCTCACTTGGTTTGGTAAGCGCGGAGGTGCAACCCAGCCATTCAGGTTCAAGTTCTCATGTGCGCGTGTTTGGGTTCTAATTAATTTTTATAAAAAAAATAGATGTAGGGACTTCCCTATGCATTCCTTTATAAAAAGGGCGAACTCCTACATGAAAGGCGTCAAATGGTATTTTAAATCATGTTTTATGTCTATATCGAATTTTCAGGATATCAACTTCTTTATACCGATCATGGCATCTCCTAGATCACGCTCAAGCTCTGCCACTCGTCTCAAAGCATAAATCCATATTTAAATATATGAAAGTCTCTTACATGTCAGCGATGTGCAATGAATATGAATACTCTTTCATAGGCTAAATAAAATGGGAAGTAAAAGGCTTAAACATTAAGTGTGTCCTGTTGAAGAAAATGTTTGGAAAACCGCAATGTAATTACGTAGTATATATTTCCACCCATTGATCAAACAAATATACTAGTATTTTTTAAAGCAGAACTACTAGTCTCTACTATATAATATGGTTTCAGGTGGTGATGGTATGTTTTTTAAATTTCCAATTTTACCCTTGTATGTTATGATATTTTACGGTAGCCTCCGTCAAGTGGCAACCATACCGGTTTGGTGATAAGAAAAAAATCACCAATCCTGCCCGTTCCGACCAGAAATCGGCGGCGCACTGGCGCAGCCCAGCCTCTGAGCCTTGCGAGCGCGGCCATCGAGCGGGCTGCGCGTCCCCCGAGCGGCCATCGGCGAGATCTGGCGGCGGCCATGGCGACGGGGCTCGGGAGAAGGGAGAGGCCGGCGCATCCTGGCCTCCAGCCTCGCGAGCGCGGCGAGCAGCCCGTCCTTGGACTGCAGCCTCCCGAGTGCTTCCGGCGCCGCCGCCTCTCCTTGGACTGCAGCCTCCTGCCGCTCCGGGTGCACAATTTTTTTTTTTCCTTGGGGCCCGACGGCGGCTTCCCCGTAACAAAGGATACTTCTCTGATCATCGGCCGCACCGCCTCCCCGTCCCCACCGCACCGTGGTCTTCGCGAGCAGTGTCGTCTTACTCGTCCGGCCAGTGGAATGGAACGGCCATTGCTCCTACCCCCTCCACGACCTTTCCTCTGGTCTTCTCTCCGGCCTCCCTCCTCGCCTTCGCCGGCGGCCAGGCGGGCCACACGGTGGCCGGCGGAACCCAGCACGGCCGTCGACTTAACCGAAACGTACCCATCGTCATCCTCTGCCGGGAGCACAAGCTTCCCTACCTGGCCAGCCCCTGCGCGCCTCCGTGTTCCGGCGTCTGCGTGTGTCCATCGGATTTGCGCGGGACGCGCCTTGGAATTCAGCTGGAGCAGCTCCACCTCCATGTCTCCCCTCGAGCACGGGATAGACTTTTGGATCCCCTGCGCTGCATACCAAGTCCGACGGCGGCACTCCCATCCCTCTGGTTTACTTTCCTTCTTGTCTGTTCTCCTACTTGCCTGCCTCCTGTTTGGCTGCGCTAGCGACAATCACCATGTGGAGTCCAGCCCGCTCCGCCACGAGAGTCACTCCACCAATGGCAGCCTGGGAGTCCATCAACGGCAGCCATGAACCATGGGAGTACACCGCGACGGGACCCGAGCTCCGGTTTAGACCATGCTCCTCTGTGAACTTAACAGGTTCATACAGTCGCTCTATTTACGAAAACTGACAGTCAAAAGAACCGAGCGCACAATCTACACATACGCCGAAGCACGACCACAATGTCGACAGTCGACAGCAGCGGCGCTAGCTATACCACCTTGGAGGAGGAGACCACGGGTGGCGAGCAGACGTCACGGCCAGGCCCGTCGTGCCTCTGTCTCTGTGATCAAAATCAACGGTCTGCAAATATTCGTTTCTCTAGGATTGCTTCCACACGGGACTTCTAGCTGGATGGATCAATGTATATGTATAAAGAATATGCAGACAGATCGCTGATCAAATCACTGGAGAAGTGAGAAAAACATACGACATCAGCAATTGTAAACCGAAGGGACACGATGTTGCAACTTGCCGTTGCTTCTTGTTGTTCCTTCATCGACAACTAGAAGCAAAAGGGCACGATGTAAGTGAATTTAACTCCACAATTTGTAAGGGTTATATGACCTTTGCTTTTCCGCAAACTAATTTATATTAAACAGTTTATTTAGCATACCTCCATTCCATAATTTTATAGGCAATTATTATCTATGTCAAGTATTTTTTTTTCCATTACCAATCATATTCATTTCACAGTTTGGAGCTCTTATGCTTGATATCCAACTTTTTATGGTGAAAGGTACATCAATGAGGCGCTTTATTTTGGTTGGCAACTTCACTTATGGACATTTTAATACTGAAGCATTTTACTTTGATGCATCGGCAATATCGCAAGAACTAATAATTCATTTTAAGTGGCGTGCGTGTGTGCGCTAGCGGGGATTTTGACTTATAGAGAGGCTTTAAAAAAAGAGGTACATGCCAATGAATTATGAGGGTTGGTTATAAGTCCGTAATTGATAATTTACATCGAAACCATGGTGAATAACTGCCAAAAATGATAAACATTGCGAGGGTGCAAGAACATTGGATATGAGGGATGTTTGTAAATTAAGAGAGTATGATGACCTGTCTCATGTTACCCCTAAAATAATACTGCTACACACCTCGACGTTTTTCTGTCCGACGGACTACTCGTCCGTGCTGTGCATTAGCCTATCGATGGAAACCGTCGGATTTGTGTGTCGTACAGGGTTCGGACAGAAAACGTCAGACGCAAAGCAATTTCGCCCGCTAAAATATGGTGGTGTGAATCAATCAATGCAAAGGCCATGGTTTCTTTAATTTTCGAAAAAAGTTTAGATTTGTGCGAATATAAAAAAATTAAAGTCCGTAGCAACGCACTGACATTCAACTAGTATATATTCTATCCATTAATTACTAAATCACGTGTGATCCTCTTCTAAATCGATGAGAAAAACAGATATGCAGCTGAGCTTGCTATATTTGTAATAACTAATGCAACTCATTTATTATCTCGTTCATCATAAAATATTTCTTGACATGGTAATGAACCTGCAATTATTATTTCAGCTCCGCCCACGTCAATAAAATAACATGAATCAGCGGAAGATACGGATAATCAAATGAATATATACAAGAGGGACTCTTGAAGATCAATTCGAGGTACGCATGCAGTACACTGAACGACGCATAGAATATATATATGCAGCATAATATGTTGGAGTCTATTTATTTATTGACGATCGATCGAGCTAATTACAGTACTCCAAAGCTAGCAAAGTCAACGATGAGAAAAACACATGAAAAAACATAGGACATGCTAAACAACAACACGAGCATACGCAAGCACATCTACAACAACCGAACCCTAACCAGCAGCTAGCTTGCTCTGCTCCATCGATCGATCCATCCCTTGCACGCTGCATCCTACTCGTCCTGTTCTTCCTCGGTCGCCTCCGGCGCCGGTTCGTTGAGATCAAAGTCAACACGACAGGCCTCCGAGCTTCGGCGGCCGCAGCTGCCTGGACGAGCTCCTGCTTGGCGATCCAGGAGCAGCCTTCTTGCCACTGTGGCTAGCGCGGTGTCCGCCGAGCCCCTGCCTCAGTCTCGAACGGCGCCCTGCAGCGGCCACACACGTACTTGT